>OX465282.1:74359038-74758276 GCA_949987705.1 Thereva unica | reverse complement strand
TGGTCATCTGCTCTCTTGAGATGACTGCCATGGACCAAACGATATATTGAGTATACTATATTGCCTTTGGTGTTCTACTTACCATACCCTTTCATTTGATATCCATGTCGAGGGGTTGTAAAGAAAATGGTAATCCGCCCTCTTGAGATGGCTGCTATGGACCAAATGCCTGCTTTTCTATTGAAATTTTGCTATAAACCTCACGGAGCCCGAGACCTTTCCTTCAGATATGAATTTTACACAGATGAAATGCCTCAAAGAACATGGGTCTTGCGTCGGCCGCCATGAATCGGTATATTGAGTCTACTACATTGCTTATTGTATTCTACTTATCATACCCTTTAATTTGATACCCATTTTGATAGGGTTGTGAAGAAAGTGGTAATCCGGCCTCTTTAGACGGCCGCCATGGATCTAAAGATATATTTTGTATACTGCATTGCTTATTGTATTATACTTATCATACCCTTTCATTTGATACCCATGTCGAGGTGGTTGTGAAGAAAGTGGTACACCGCCCTCTTGAGACGGCCGCCATGGATCATTTTAGTTTCAATAGCGTCATGGCCTACCTATTGTTTGACAGCTGCGTAAATTTGAAATTTTCATTAAATGTAATGATTCAATTTAATGACAATTTTACATTTGTCAAACAATAGGTAGGCCATGAAGCTATTGAAACTAAAATGAAGTGAAAATTCCTAAAATTACCATTTTTTTTTTCAGGCAATTTTTTAAATTTTTCTCTCCGTAAGAACCATCCTCGTACTTCAACGAATATTCAAAAAAAAAATTAGTCCAATAGGTCCAGCCGTTCTCGAGTTTTGCGCTTACCAACACATTTAGCGATTCATTTTTATATTATAGATATATATATATATATATATATATATATATATATATATATATATATATATATATATATATATATATATATATATATGTATATATATGGGCCATTCTTTGTGAAACCGCCCACACGCTCTGACCACTTGTGGTTCTAAGATACAAATGTGCAGATGGGCTCAAAATTTTCGTTGAAGTGTCTACTTTTTGATTTTGAGTGGCAAGAGTTTTGATTTTTACAAAATTGGGGTGATCCGCCCACTTCTTTGGCCAAGGATTTTGAGAAAAAAATTTAAAACTGGAATAAAATACGTATTTTTGGTTTTGTTTGAACGGGTATAGTGGCATCTATTTCCTAGTACAAAAACTGAAATATTTTGTCTTATGTAAAATTTTCAAAAACCTCAACCTTCCTTTTCCAAAGTGGGGGGAAAAAATTATCAATAATTGAATTTTAGCAATTTTTTACCGGAAAACAAAGCATCCTAAGAAAAAATTTTATAGAACAAGAAATGTTTAGAATTCGTCGAAGAATATGTGTGATTTTTTTCGGAATTTTTGGAGCCAATAAAAAATTTTTTTTTTGTCAATTTTCGAAAAATTAAAAAAAAAAACAAAAATTCTGAAAAAAGTTACAAATATTCTTTGGCAAATTCTAAGTAATTTGTGTTACATAACTTGGTTTTCTAAAGTTGATCCTTCTCGAGTAAAAAATGATATAATAAATATAGAAAACTATGATTTAAAACTTAATAGAAGTAATTAACACAAATATCACTATGAATGTAGGATAAAAAATTAATACGCAAATCATGCAGCTTTTTCAATTTATTTCGTATCACGAATTTTCTCACATGGAAAAAAAGTTGATATTCATTGAGATTTGAATTTTTGGAACACTACTGTTTTGGTCGTTTGTATTATCAACTTTTTTTCAAAATGTGTAATTCCTTTAAATTCATTAGAATTAAGCGCTTTTGCACATTTTCACGTTTACCATCTACTTTCAAAGAAACCCAATCTTTTACCCCAGACATTATTCTACTATTTGAGTCACTGGTATAAAATTCAATTACATACATTCTTAATGGTTTCATCTGGTAAAACATTACCACACTTCTAGTTGTTTCACCTAAAACACCTTCACTTTCTTTTAGTTTTTTCGATTTTCTAACTAAATGTCGTGAAGCTCGAAATTCCGACTCTATTTTTCTGCAACTCCAAGATGATGGAGCTATTGTAAGAATCCGTACTTTTAAAGGATCATGTGATGTTAATGATTTAAATTTTTCGGACTCACACGGATTCACACATCTGTCTGAATGATATGTATTCGACATTTTTTATTCACACTTAATCAATCATGAAATCAAATATTTTTTTACACCACAATAGTTTTAATCACAACTATAACGGATATCACATACCTACGAATAAATCACTAATAACGAAAAATTTCACCGAGTATGATTTTAATTTCTTTCAAGAATTTTTTTTTTGGTTTTTCAACCTTATGGAAACGTGGAAACCATGCCATACCAAAACACTCATTTTCATTAAAAATATTTGTATGAATACTTGAATATATTGTTGTCATTTGAAACAACAACTAAAATTGAAAAATGGAATATTTATAAAAAGGGGAGAAAAATGGGGCTTCAACTTTGAGGCCTACCATACCCAAGAATCCAAAATTTGGCCGTTTTTTTAAATCATAGTCTTACTAATATTATAAACGTGAATGTTTGTATGTATGTTTGTTACTCTTTGACGCAAAAACTACTGAATGGATTTTAATGAAACTTTACAATAATATAGGTCATATATCAGAATAACATATAGGCTATAATTTATAAAAAAATTCAACATGGCCGCCGAAAACTCAAAATGGCCACGCAAATTGTGTTCCGATTTCAATGAAAGTTGGTATATAGAGGTTTTTAAGGTCGCTAATAACGAATTTGTGGTCAAAACTTATAAATTCAAAATGGCCGTGCCAATATGGCCGACAAATTTGCCAATTGTGTTCCGATTCCAATGAAAATCGAAATCTGCCGGATTTTAAGGTTGCAAATAACGAATTTATGATCAAAACTTATAAATTCAAAATGGCGGACGAATTTTTCCAATTGTATTCCGATTCCAATGAAAGTGAATATCTAGGGGTTTCTAAGGTTGCAAATAACGAATTTATGATCAAAACTTATAAATTCAAAATGGCCGCGCCAATATGGCCGACGAATTTTTCCAATTGTATTCCGATTGCAATGAAAATCGGTATCTAGGGGCTTTTAGGGCAAACAACGAATTTATGATCAAAGCTTATAAATTCAAAATTGCGGGTCCAATATGACGCACGAATTTTCCCAAGCCACATTCTGAAATGTAGTAAATTTCTAAAATTCCCTCTAACCAGTATAGAAACAGTAAATACGGTAGAAAGAGTCGAAGTTTGCAAATTTGTGCGCCCCTACATTGTCATCACGAGGTTAAACGATGTCATCTATCGCTTCCAAAAAGTTCGATCGGAAAAAACGGGACCTGGAGGAAGCTGTGTTCGGGACGAATACTGAGTAAGAAGGGAGCAGTGTAACGGCTAACCGAAAAGAGAAAGTTAAAATTCCAATTCACCGAGAAGTTACATGTTTAGATGCATCTACTTGAATACATAACGCTGTTCTAATCGAATCACCGATAAGATTGGGAAGAGGGAATTTTTTTCCAGATTTATTGTTTTTTTTTTCCTACCGCGTACAACGCACACATAATTTTTTTTTTATTTAAAAGCCTTGCAACGCACACAGGTTTTTTGCTATAGGCTATCTTACTAATATTATAAACGCGAATGTTTGTATGGATGTTTGTTACTCTTTCAAGCAAAAACTACTGAATAGATTTTAATGAAACTTTACAATAATATAGCTCATACTTCAGAATAACATATAGGCTATCTCGAAACCTTCGGGTAGCTGTAGTGTACTGATATAGAAAAATCCGAAACTTTTGTATGGGAGGTACTCTTCAAATTTCTGCTAAAGAAGTCAGATCTATTTTGTTTTGGTTTTTTTCCGAAAAAAATACGATTTCCAAAGTTTCAGATCGATCGGAGTTTATTTACGGATAGTTGCCGTACAATTTTGTTGAAAAAATCAGATTTATCGCGAAGGACGCGGTTCTCTGAACTTGGATTGAAGTAACTTCGGCTGCATGTGCCTGATTTTAGCAATGTATGGCTTAAATGAAAGGTCTCGAAACCAAAAAGACGATAAATTCAATAATCAGATGTTCGTCGCTTTTTCTTTTTGAGCTATGGTACTTGGAAATTTGCATAGATTTCAAGGTGCTTGATTTTTCAACATACAATAATTTTGCATGGGACATATTTTTTTTTCATATTTCTTACGGAAAAATTACTCTTTATCATGCCGTTAAATGTTTGAAAAGTTCGCCCAATGTTGCCAAACGTTGCTTATTGAACGTATTAACTGTCTCCATTCATAGTGTGAAGTGTGATATCATCGGGAATTGCATCAACGCTACTTGATGGTGGATGTTTAGTGTATTGAGCACCCAAGTTCCTATTGAATTTGAACCAGAGAGAAACACCTACATGTAACATCAGTAAAAACTCCCGTATTGCCACATCCGTGCAAAATTATTATTTTGGAGGGAATGCACCATGGCCTACAAAAAATAGGTCGAAGCGCATGACAGGGCTTTTCAAGATTTCCGAGGAAAACCTAATCCATGGTAGGCGCTCTGACACTACTTGCTCAACTTTGCCTGGTATACTTCGATCAAAGCCTGCAAATGAGCTGAACGGATGCATGCTTGAAAGCATCACATCTATGGAACAGTATTGAAAAAACCAACTTTTGGTCGTTTCAAATAGCGAAATTTCAATCGATAGCATCGATATTATTCGGAATCAAAAATACGAAAATGGCTCCTACTGTATATTAAAATTCTTATCACCTCAACTGCAAAATAAACGGAAGCTATAGCGCGTACCAAAAGAATTGGAAATATAAACACAGGCGGCGAACTGACAATTTCACACCCATTAAAATTTCGTGTATGAATAAAGTTCAAGCGGACGTGCATTGTAATTTCTTCTTAGAAATTCATTTACGGGCAAAAACACTCCCTCATAGCATCTGACCACGACAAGAGTGGCAGTGAGACCGCTGAATTGTGATTAGTGATATAAATGAGCAAGTGATTTGGGTTTTTAAACGAACGGAGTTACACTTTTCTTTACGAATGTACTTGCATCCCGGGATTTGAGACTCTCAGTGCCCATCGATTTTGAGATTCCCAATTGTTTTGGCGCACGCCATACTATTGGCTTATTTGTGCAGCGAGGCGCACCGGGTTCCAGCTAGTTTTCTATATATGTAATGTTATATTATTTTTTACTCGAAAAGGATTAACTTTAGAAAGCCAGTTTGTATAACACGAAGTACTTAGAATTTGCCAGAGAATATTTGGGTTTTTTTCAGAATTTTTTTTTGTTTTAATTTTTCGAAAATTGACAAAAAAAAATTTTTTAATGCCTCCAAAAATTCTGAAAAAAATCACACATATTCTTTGATGAATTCTAAACATATCTTGTTCTATAAATTTTTTTATTAGAATGCTTTGTTTTCCGGTAAAAAATTGCTAAAATTCAATTATTGACAATTTTTTCCCCCCACTTTGGCAAAGGAAGGTTAAGGTTTTTGAAAATTTTACATAAGACAAAATATTTCAGTTTTTGTACTAGGAAATAGATGCCACTATACCCGTTCAAACAAAACCAAAAATACGTATTTTATTCCAGTTTTAAATTTTTTCCTCAAAATCCTTGGCCAAAGAAGTGGGCGGATCACCCCAATTTTGTAAAAATCAAAACTCTTGCCACTCAAAATCAAAAAGTAGACACTTCAACGAAAATTTTGAGCCCATCTGCACATTTGTATCTTAGAACCACAAGTGGTCAGAGCGTGTGGGCGGTTTCACAAAGAATGACCCATATATATATATATATATATATATATATATATATATATATATATATATATATATATATATATATAATGTACCGATATAATTTTCATTTTGTGTCGTGTTAAACAAATGGGGGAAATAACCCTTATTTAATGCCTGCGATAGTTCAAATGCCTTTGGTAGTTTTGACAGAGCCATTGGAAAATAATTCAAAGAGTCTATAAATTTCACATTGTCTAGCAGCATCATAATGATTTTTGTTCCTCGCATTATTACCTTAGGCCGAAGGTCCGTTTGGTCAAATAAGCAATTTAAAACAAACTGATGGTCAAATGCCTGGCCATTATGTGCTATAACGATAACTTTCTTGAATAATTTTCGTTGATTAAGCAGAAATTCTATGAAAAGTTTAACAGGGTTCACTTTTAAAACATGTTGCCTTATCCCGCATTTCATGCATACTTTCACATTGTTTTCTACATCCAGGCATTGGTCACATCTTTGCTGAAATACACATAAATTCGGCTCATGTTGCGTGATTTCTCCAATAACATTATTTTCTACAACTTTCTCTCCTACTACCTTTTCCTGTTGTGTTTCTAAATCGTAGAAAATGAAAAGAATGCCTTTTGTGGGCGCTTTGCGATTATCTGGTTGTATATAACAAAGGTGGCCTAATGCTACGTGTTTGTCGCATATTTTGCAAAAATATTCTCCGCACACATGAGTTCTTTCAGTTTTGTAGGTTTTTAGACAATCGACACATCTTCTGATTTGTTCACACACCGTCTTCGTATTTAATGAACCACAAGCTTTATGATTATCAAAACACTCTTGTCCTCTGAAATTTCGATTACATTCCGCACACAATTTATCAACGGTGTTTTTAAGGCATGACGGAGATTGTTGGCAGCAGGGGCATGTTCCACCGCATCTGTGATCATTTTTTGTATTGTGCGAAATGTGGCATTTCTCACAATAATAATTACAGCAAAAAGCAGACGTGAGCGAGATTATAACATTATAATGATTATTGTGATACAATAGATTCACTCTAGGACCGTCATTCAGGCCTTCAAATATTACATTTCGTCCTTTGGCGCCATATTCATATAGGTACCGTAATTTTATAATCTTTCAAATGGTTCTAAAATTGTTGAAGTTCTGTAATTCCGGCTCCGTCTACGGGTATATGAATTTTAGATTGCAATAATAATTCTGAGACATATCGAGTTTGCAATTTTCCAATATCTCTTCTAATTTTTCTATATTCAGGGTCCTTATTTACATGGGCGATTGCAACCACCAAAGCACGGGGTAAACATAAGTGATCTTTGTTATCTATGGTTACAATTCCCCTTCTCATTGTACATTCTTCATTAAATGTATTGTATTTCCTTCCGCGGTCATTTCCACTACCTTGGGGTAAACGTACAGATGTTACCCCCAAACAAAAAATATCCGTACTTATACCTAAAAGCAATGACAAAAATTAAAACAAAAACATCTACAAACAGCCTTAGTCATAAAAATTACCTTCAGAATTGCTTTGAAAATTTTTCGATATCATATCCCAAATATCTTCTACTTTAATTTCCGAAACAGCTTTAAAGTTAAGCCACCCGGGCCCTCTCTCTTTAAAGCTTTCTCCGCAAAAAGTTATCCCTACCTGATCGGATAGTTGGAGCCCCTTTACAGCATGCTGTACAATATCTTCTACTGAAGTCTTAATCCATGATGTGGGCTCCGCATTTTCGGGGATTGGGGCAATTTTGAACTCCACCTTTCTACCTCTTATATTAACCCTCTTGATATAAGACATGTTGTCTTTTGTAATAATAAACTTCCTCATTTTTCAATAAGTTTTTACGTCTGAACGGTTTGAATATTCAATTAAGAATGGACTAGACAGTTTTAATGCAATAGAATATAAGGAAGAAATTAAATCGGAAAATTGATGAAATCACTTCGGGTGACTGATAATATAAAAAATAGATTCGGCCTGGCCTGATTTATATCGAAGATATACGAAGTGTAAGATGGGGCAGAGGTGATGAAACTGTATATGGTATTAATAAATATTTCCAAGGTATTTTTTAATATATATAATACAAATATTTTTATCGAATAATAGTATCGGTTGTTGATTAATTATAAACACCTAACACCATTTTTAAAAAAAATTTGCTTTATTCGTTAAAATAGTACGACAAATTCTTTACTTCGACACCAGGCAATCATAAAATACAGCAATAAAATTTTCTACTCAATAAAAGCTTTTATTCGAATACACAGAATCATACACACGAGATACTGTACACCCAAGCGTGGAGGAGCTACTCTAAGAACAAAAACAATTCACCACATACATGATAAACTATTCTCAACCCACGTTCTTATCAGTCCATTAAACTGTGCTCGACGGTGAGCAAACAGTCAAAATTTCGATACCCTAGGAGTCACATTATAGTAAGCTCTTATCAATCCCTTGATCTACACTCATTCAAGCTGCCGAGGCTCGACCAGTTTATTTACACTTTTCCGTTTTATTTATGATGGAAAATAGAATTTATTTTAAAATTCATGATCGCCCAGTAATAAAATCTAAGAATTTCGCTACAGCAACAACAACAGCAAACAATCCGGAGCTTTCGCTAAAGGTGCCTGTAAACGAGCAACTAAAAATGCACATTGCCGGTAATATTTCAGAAAAAGATGGCCCGGCTATATGTTTGAAAATGTGTGGCCGATACTATTGCCGGGCAACTTGTAGTCAGACATGTTTTCGCAATGTTTTGGCTACTGTGTTGCCCGAGAATTTCACGCGTACACGTATGACAATGGCTGAAGTATTTGCTTATTAAAAAACGAAGAATGCTATGAGATAATTCTAAATATGTACATAGTTACTTGTTTAGAAATTTCACTAGAATGACGAAGGATGACCTTAAATATTTCATACAAAACAACCATAAGCCTTAACAGCGGTGGCAAGACTCCTTCCAATGGTATGCAGAGGCCCCGGTGTTTACCACTCTACTCTTTTCTAAGATTTTGTTGAACATCAAAGTTCTAAGAATGCGGATGATCCACAAACTTAAACCATTGTAACAAATGCAGCTTATGGCTGGGAGACGCCATGGTCTTAGTCAAGGGGATCTCCTGGAACTCTGCACGCAGTTTGGTTCGCCGGATACTATAGATTCATGGATCCCGAACACAGAAAATGTACACCCTACACCGCCCACAACTATGCCATCTTTAGGCCATACTAACATACTTCTAGTCCAAAGAAAACTTCGAAATCTAATTTAAATAGCCGGCAATGTTTAAATATTTTCGCTCTACGACCGATATCAAAGGCAACATGCCGGCCACTAGTTGCAATATGGCCAGTTTCGTCGGGCTATACGGATATATTGCCGGCAAGTTTGAACATATTGATGGAAATAATGCTGAATTTTCAGCAATGTCGTTCAGCCAGTATTGCCGGCCACACATTGCTGAAAAATGTTGCTCGTTTACAGGCACCTTAATGCCAATTTCAGTCATTCAAAAATTCTTCCTATCGTCTTTTTTTCACTCCCCGTGGCATTCATATGATTCTCATACAAAAATTCTACTATGCCCCGGCGCTACTTCAATATTTTTCTTTCTTTTTATTACTGATAAGCACGCGGCTTCAATTTGCTTCCACTTCTGCTTAGAATCTTCTTGAATGTTCTAGAAGGTTTTGCATATTGTCCCGCTTAATACTGTTTCAACATCCATTCAAATGTTCCGCGCGCTTTATGCTATTTTTAGCCAAGTCCAGTCACTCATATACACAAGTAGAAGAAGTAACAGAAGCTATGGACTTGGTCTAGTCGGCTAAAGCTTCGAACAAACTTCAGCCGGCTCGGGGGCCCCGGTTCAATCCCGCACCTGGGAGCTCTTTTTGAAAAAAATTCATTGCTCGCTTTAAAAAACAGACGGTAAAAACAATCAGCGGCCGCTGACGAGCCTGCTGACAGTGACGGCATAAAATTCCAGACCTGCTGAGCCAGACAGCTGCGTCGTCGGTGGGCCAGACAGTGACGTCATAAAATTCCAGAACTGCTGAGCCAGGCAGCTGCGTCGTCGGTGGGCCAGACGGTGACGTCATAAAATTCCAGAACTGCTGAGCCAGATAGCTGCGTCGTCGGTGGGCCAGACAGTAGTACCATATGAAATGGAAATTAATTAATTCAATTAATTCAATATGAAATATTGCATATGGCACTACTGTCTGTCTCAACCAGCCTAATGCTAGGTTTCCACTTGTCGTTTTGAAATTGATAAATGACCTATTATTACGTCATTTTGAACATTCGCAAGTAGAAATAGCGAAAAACTGCCTATAATTGAAGTAACCAACGGCACCAATCATTTAAATTCTTGGTAAGTCATTGACAAGTGCTGTTGGTCAATTCAATTATAGGCAGTTTTTCGCTATTTCCACTTGCGAATTTTCTAAATGACGTCATAATAGGCCATTTGTCAATTTCAAAACGACAAGTGGAAACCTAGCAGCTAGGTTTCCACTTGCCATTTTGAAATTGACAAATGGCCTATTCTGACGTCATTTAGAAAATTCTAAAGTGGAAATAGCGAAAAACTGCCTTTAAATGAATTAACCAACAGCATTTGTCAATGACTTACCAAGAATTTAAATGATTAGTGCTGTTGGTTACTTCAATTATAGGCAGTTTTTCGCTATTTCCACTTTAAAATTTTCAAAATGACGTCAGAATAGGCCATTTGTCAATTTCAAAATGGCAAGTGGAAACCTAGCATTACACCTACTAATATTGAATATTGGTAGAGGTGTTTCTTATGATAACAGTGTAGCAAAAGTAGAATACCACAGCTATTCACCATTTTTAACTTCATTTAAAAACAGCGATGAGATTCGAATACCAGTAGAGCATCAGGATTTATACATTCAACCTAGTGAGAGTTTAATCTATATTGAAGGCTCCTTAACTAAGACTGATGGGACAAAATCTGCTGATGCAAGTCTAACAAACAACGTTTTTTCATTTCTTTTCGACGAAATTCATTACGAATTAAATGGAGTGGAAATCGACCGAACAAGAAACCTCGGATTTGTATCAACGTTGAAGAACTATATCTCATTAAATGAAAATGAAAGCAAAATGCTTTACAATGCCGGCTGGTCACCCTCAGAAGCTATCAAACCTGAAAAGTTGTTTTTCAATTTTTGTGTGCCGCTTAACATGCTGTTAGGATTTGCCGAAGACTACAAGAAAATTATTTTAAATGCCAAACATGAATTAATACTAATTCGAAGCAGAACAGATGACAATTCTCTCATAGATCCCACCAATGAAGTTACTATTAAAATCTTTAAGCTGCAATGGAAAATACCACACATATCTGTAGCAGACAATGAGAAGCTAGCATTGTTGAAAACTCTTGAAAGTGGTCGTCCAATTCAAACTCCATTTCGTAGCTGGGATGTATATGAATATCCGCTTTTACCTATAGCAACCGATCACACATGGTCAGTTAAAATATCTGCACAGTTGGAAAAACCGAGATATGTTATATTGGCCCTACAAACTGAAAGGAAAGATAATAAAAAAAAGGATTCCAGCAGGTTTGATCACTGCAATCTTACTACCGTTAAAGTACATCTAAATTCAGATTCCTACCCGTATGATGATTTAAATTTGAGATTTGATCGAGATCGTTATGCTCTATTATACAATATGTATGCGAAATTTCAACAATCTTATTATTGACGGAAACCTCAACCTCTCTTCTCAGCCAGAGAATTTCTCGAAAATGCTCCGATTGTGGTTATCGATTGCTCTTATCAAAATGAAGTTATCAAAAGTGGTCCTGTAGACATAAAATTAGAATTCAAAACTTCCGTTAATATTCCATCGAAAACAACAGCTTACTGCTTACTTATCCACGATCGAATAGTCGAGTATAATCCGCTGACTAGTGAAGTCAAAAAAGTTATTTAAAACACGATGTCTGTAATTGTTGACATTCAAGGTTTCAAGGATCAACAAAACAAGTTTATTGTCAAGGAACTTGCAATTCTTTCTTCAGATAATAAACTTCAACACTTTATTTTTCAAGCACCATTTAACTTTGAAGATTTAACTGCTAAAAGAAAAAAACAAGTCTTTTGGTTAAAACATAATCTTCATGGTTTTGGATGGTATGATGGGTATGTTCCATATCATAATCTCTACACTCTTGAGGCATCATTACTTGCTGGAAAAACAATAATTGTAAAAGGTTCGGAAAAAAAAGAATGGATAAAAGACTTTCTTGGAGACGGAGCAACCATTTTTGATGCTGAACAGGAACTGCAATGTCCGAAAATATCATGGCTTCGATTTATACATCAAGAATTAACTTGTTTTAGTCATAAAGGTCAGTGTGCTCTCCAAAATGTATTTACCATTAGAACATTTTTATTAAATAAAAAGTAAATTTTATGTTAAACAAACAACCTCTGCCTTTTTATTTAACCACCTAATAAAATGTAGAAATAAGAACACAAGAAACATTTTCACAATAAACAAAATTTATTACAATTTACAACAATCCTTTACAATTTATTACTTCAATTTATTCTTCTTCTAAAGACGTGTAGAAATCAGGATTTTGAATTGCCTTCGAAAATTGGAATCTTGCTAAGTTCCCTACAACGCCTTGATAAGAAATAAGGAATCCTCCCTCGTTAATTTTTGCCATTGCTGACGAAGTCATCCTATTGTATCTTTCTGGAAGAAACAAATGGTAGTCCTCTAACTCCAAACGCACCCTCCAACCATATTTGGTTTGCGATTTTTTACGACTTATGATTTTATAAGCGTCATATTCCTTCATATCCTTATATGGTAAAATTGGTTTAGGATTTAAAGAATTTAATTCTTCTAATATCAGCTATCAGCGTTTTCCATTATTCGTAATTAAAAACTTTTTAACACTTTGTTAGTCGAATTTAAAAATTAAACTGAATGATTTATTTCAAAACTTTGGGTATTTAACACTGCAAAGATCATTTACGCTTATCTTTGATGATAAGAAGAAATGCGGTAAACAAAAAAAGTCTTCATCGCAAATAATAAAAAAAAATATCTGTTGTTTTTTGTTAACACAAATTTCTTGATAAATCCTGTAAGTTCTTACGCTTATCTTTGATGATAAGAGGAAATGCTTTAAACAAAAAGTCGCAAATTTCTTGAAAGTTCCTGTATAACAAAAAATTATCTGTTGTTTTTCGTTAAGACAAATTTCTTGATAATTCCTGTAAGTGAAACCAGTTTGTAGAAGAATAAATAAAGATTTTTGTTTTTTACATTTATTACACTTTTTATTACTCTGTATTTACATTCATTGAAACAATACATATGATTTTATTTTTTATTTATTACGCTATTTATTATTATTATTATTATACTACTATACTACTATTAGACTACTTCTATTATACTACTATTAGACTACTCCCAATCATCATCACCACTATCACCGTCACTCGACATCCCAGAATCGCTGTCATTGTCATTATTACTCCACAAAAAAACTAGGGCATGGTGTCCGTTTTTAACAACAGCATCTGAAAACAAAGAAAAAATATTTATATTATTATCTATTATTATTATTTTTTTTTTTAAAGCGAAATTTATATACTTACGCGTCCGTAGGGGAAAACCACCAATATCCATTCCCCACTCATATGATGAGTACAATAGCCAACAATTTCTATTGTACTCATTCAATGGCTCCCTGCGATGTGGAGACAAATTCCTCTATCTCCTCACACAAAGTGGGCCATTCCACACCCGGCTGCGCAATCCTGGGAACATTCAAAATTTCAATTATTCTTTGTAGAAACATTTTGCTAACTAACCCCGCGATTCTAGATGTTAGATTGTTGTCAGATCTAACAACTCCTCCCCAGATTTCAAAAAGAGCTTGCGCGGAAAGCTTTCTCCTCGATTTTGGAGACTTTGAATAGTCAGACTTCCCCTTCAAAAGTCCCATGATTGAGATAGGGTTTGTTTACGTTTGAGTGTCAAGTGCGCGAAGGAAAAAAAAATAAAATCGAAGTAAGTAAAGTGCGTATTTTGAATTATTTTTGAAGTTGTAATATTGCTAATGGTAATTTTTTTTTTATTTTCCTGTTAGAATGAATCCGGAAGAGGTATTTCCTGGAACAGTAGTGGCGGACAACGAGGAGGAGCCCGTGCAAAATGATAAACAGGCGCAAAACTCCGGATCAACAATCCAGCATGAAGGGGCCGCAAGGCACCGTGGCAGTGCTCGCAATCGCACTACTCATGCACAGCATGAGTACTACATCAGCTTCTGCGAGCGCCACCCTCAAGTGCTGGACAAGTTAGCCGATGGTTACAGAAGCCTTTGGCAGCAGTTGACAACCCGGCTGAACACGCTTGGCCCAAAAAGGAGCGTTGAGGAATGGCAGTTGGTAATAACTTTTCAAAACTTTTAAAAAAATTTAAATAATAAAAACTTTGCAGAATCTGAAGGGCTGGGAGTACCAGCTGCGAAGCCGGACCCGAAAAATCACCGCCCATGTCGGTGGAACTGGTGGTGGTCCAGAAGGCGCTGGCCTTAGCCCCTTCGATGAACGCGCCCTCAACTGTTTCGGCCGGGTTATCGTTGAAGGTAACCACACCATCGGCGATTTGGGCCATGGACCGGACAGGAGAGTCGCTGTTCCAGAGACTGTGCCACCGGATCCACCGACAGCACTAACGGATCAACCAGCAGAATCACACCCCTCGGGAAGCAGGCAGCGATGTTCCCAAACCCCCGCAACAAGAACAACTGACGGTAATTAAAAAGTGTACCTAAAAACAAAATATTATATATATATTTTTTAAAAGTCCTGCAAGGCATTGCAGACATTGTTGCCTCAATCACTGCCGCTCAGGAGCGGCAACAAGCGATCGATGCAGCCGAGGCGGAAAGACATCGCAGGACGGAAGCTAGTGAGGAGCGTCGTAGCCAGCAGATGGAAGCGATGTTGGCTCTGCTAGGGCGCATCGCCGACCGCCTCGACTATGGAACCTAGAATAGCAAATTTAATGGAAATATTTTTTTTTGTTTTATTTATGAACTGTTTTTATTATTTTAATTATATAATTTTGAATTGAATTTTTTTTGTTTATAAATTGTTTATGTCTATTTTAGCTTATTTAATGCTCAGCATTCAAAAGCGAACGAGCATAGTCATCGCGCATTTCTCGAGCGCGCATGAGCAAATCACCGTCGACAGGAGCTGAAAAATAATATTTTAAAAAGTAATTCCCAAATTGTATCATTTCCAAATAGTTATACCCGCTGAAAAATTCATATCATCGATGACATCTTCGTGTGCTGGATTATCATGCTCCACTTCCATGCTCTCAGCAAAGCTACCATCTTCATTGTTGTCCTCATCGTCATCATTCATGGCGCCTTCGTCCAGGAGAAAATTATATAGAATGAAGCAGCTGTTAATGATGGAACCTGCCTTTGTTGGGTGGTAATGCAATGTCCGGTGTTTTAGAAGACAGCGGAACTTGGCTTTTAAAACCCCAAAGGCTCTTTCAATGGTGTTTCGTGAACTGATGTGCCTTTGGTTGAAGAGCTCTTCATGCTCCGCGGTTGTTGCCCTATAGGGCGTTAATAGCCATGGTTCCAGAGGGTATCCGCTGTCTCCTAATAGCCAGCACTGCCGAACCGTCTGCAACTCTCGCATTGCAGACCGCGCTCGGGACATCTGCCATATTCCACTGTCGTGGCATGCTCCGGGAAACTTTGCGTTTACCGACAGAAACCTCAAGTTTGCATCACAAATCTAAAAAAATTAAACATTTTTAAATGAATTTTTTATACATATGGTGAGGTATGTACTTACTGCTTCTACACTAATGCTGTAGAATCTTTTCCTATTGCGGTAATGCCTTGGCTGGTGTTCAACGTCGGTATAGGGCGGCGCCACAATTGCAATATGGGTGCAATCGATGCATCCAGCCACATTCTCTAATCCGAACTTCCTACGGAAGCCACTTGCGACCACATCGACTTCGGCTAGAGTCTTTGGAAAACATATGTACGAGTGCATGTGTCGTACAATCAAATGCGACACCTTTTCTATCGCTAGACAAACCGACGATTGGCTTAGATTGAGTGCTCCGTGACATCCAATTGTATTTTGATATGATCCACATGCAAAAAATTTTAATGCGACTAACACTTTCACCTCAAATGAAATCATTGAGTTGTGGTCCTCATAAAATGGATGAAGAGTATCGACCAGTTTGCGGACAATCCGTTTTGGAAATCGGAAATTCCGACGGAACTGCCGATCACTCAAAGTATCAAATGGATTGCAGGAGTCTCTCAATAGCCGCATTGAACTCCTTTGACGTCTGCAAGAAAGAATCATTGCACTTCGAGCGCTGGGTAAACATTAATAATCACCTACCTCAATATTTCGGATTGCACATTTTCCTCCAGAAGTTGTAAAAGCAACTTCAAAACACGCAACAACCTTCTTGTATGTGAGTCCATTTTTTTTTTAATAATTGCTTCACTTTTTTAAACCTCGCGCTTCGAAGAAAGTAAATACCGAAATCATTAACATGACCAACGCAGCCAGCTCGCGAGTCGCTGGCTATAGTTAGATTTTCAAAGCTTGCATTTCCCCTTCATTTGTTAGATCTGACATCCAGAATACCAAATCCCTGCTTTTTCTAACAAAAGCACATAGTCTTCACCAAAGGGCCAAGAGCTTTAAGCTTTTTCGCCTTTTTCTGTTTATAGTCAGATTTCTGTGATGTAGAATCGCGGGGTAAAATTCTTTAAGGTTGATAAATTATATGAAACCTCTGTTTCTTAAAGTAATCAGATTATTCTCACGCGAAAAAAAAATGTTAGAATTTGGCAACCACAATTTAAAGTTAGAATTGATAATAATAATAATACTGTTCTTATCATAACCAATAAATTTCTCAGCACTATTTCCTACATAACAGCGATTACTTTTTCACTATATATTTTATTCAAATTTGATAGCTTAAAATTCTTACTCAACTTACTTTTCATTATCATCATCAAAGCTAATAATTTTTCTTGAGGATGATTGGTAAGTTTAAAAACAATTCCCCAGTCAACAGCCTTTGAGATAAAGGCCTTTTATATTGTTTCCTAATAAAAACTGTATGATAACATTATACATCTGTTGCTGCTGTTAATATTGAAATGTTTTATCATAATAAATAAATTCTTCACATGAGGTTGCAGCCGTCATTGTGCCCATAATTATGAAAGTGGTCTAAGTCAAAATTTAAAAAAAATGAGTTTATCAGTTATTTCATACCACATTAGTTTAAACTAAATGTATTCAATGTAATTTTTACGAAATTGTCAAAAATGAACCATTAGATAGTGGTTGTAATTTCAACATTATATGGAATTCATTCAGTGTGTCAAATGCAATTCATTAAATATCTTCAAACAAGAAATATATGACTTAGACCACTTTCATAATTATGGGCACATATAAATATGATAAAAGGACATAAGGTAAAACTCTAAAGATCATAATTTTTTCTTGAGAGTGATCTAGATGCAATTCCTCAAGTTGGCAGCGATTTTTTTTTATATTTTAGGTAACTAAAATTTGTAGTAAAAAAAAATGAATGTGAAAGCCTTTATATCGTTTCACAAGAAAATTAGTGTCACAGTAACAATAGCTTACTGAAATAATCTCGACCAGGCAGGCACTCTGCTTACTATACTATTTCTATTCAAACACACACACACACATACACACACACAAACACACACACAGCATGACTGAAAGAAAATTAAAAATATATTCACGATATAGATCGCTTGTTCACTTCATTTTTACCTCGCGCTACTGTATATATACACAATTAGACAAATCCTACTCGGGGCCCAGCACTTTTTTAAAATAAACATTTTCAACTTCAGGAATAAAAAATTAAAAACATATAAAAGCGATCACGTCATCTCATCATCAAGTTTCAACAAAACACAAATCGCTCGGGCGCTACTGTCAGGTGACATCAAACTTCGTCGATAGTGACGTCACAAACTGTCTGGCCATGACTGAGCCAAATCGTCCAGCCATTAAATTTCCAGCAATAGAGAGATGTCTGACTAATCAACTGATAGGCTTAGTATTGGAATCAGCTTTGGGTATCGACCGGAAGGGTTATCTAAATCGGGTTCAGGTATCGGCATTGGCTTCGGAATCGGCTTCGGGTATAGGATCGGCTAATTATCTCTGTCGGGATGACGTCATCATCAAGTTTCATCTCACCAATATATAAAAATATATACAGGCGATGACGTCATCATCAAAAATCCAAAATGGCGGAAAATGTGAATTAAGAGGGCCATACAAATTTCCATACAATATTGAGCCAGAATGCGAAATATATTTTTAACATCTTATCACTAATTCTAAGACGAAAATTTCATAAGTAATGGTGAAGTGGAGTTAATAAAGCAGCGTGTTCCAGACTACAAAAGCGATATTGAACTTGTTGATTTGAAGGAAATGAAGCAAATATATCATATGAACATTTCTTAACCACCAATCTAGTTTGATTTTCAACCAACGAATTGCTGAAATTTTAAAAACCCTATATTAAATAAGAAACGTTTTTATAATATGAAGTTATTTTATTGTTTTTTTGTATTGAAATATATCGTTTTTTATAAACCTAACATTTGTCTTTTCATGAAAATAACTAAAAGAAATTTGCAGATGAACCTCAAAGTAGCTGTGTAGCTGAATGGATAAAATTGTTACTTAGGTAATATTCAAAAGTTTTAGCAAGAAAAACGCAGGTTCGATTCCCACCCAAAGAAATGATAGGTAAGTATGGTAATACAATATCACCAATTCCGCTATACAGTTACTTTTTTATAAATAAAATGCAGCAATTATAAAAACAACAAAATTATCGTCTTTACCATAACAACAATACTTTTACGACAAATGTAATGCGAAATATTATTTTTAACATCTTATCACTAATTCTAAGACGAAAATTTCTCTTATCAGCAATGCCAAAACTTTCGTAAACATCTTATCACCATCCACGAGTTCTCACAAAACTTTTTTTAAGCGGAACAAAAATATCCCCATGTCCATAACCAATGTCAAGACCGCCAAAAAAAATCAACTTGACCCCAACCGCCATGAACAACAACGTTCGCCTTATCAACAACGTCCGCCCCTTCACGCATACTTCATCCCAACGAAAAACTTTTTTTAGTGCTTTTCCCAACAAAACATTTCTTATACGCACTATTTTGCACCACATTCTTCCTTTCAAGTAATTCACGTATTCCATATACACATTTTCAACACCACAATTTACATTTTGACACCACACCACAACTATTTTTACACACACGCACACACACACACAATTCAAACACCCAAACAATCATTTCACATCAATCAACTTTCTGCACTCAAACACTTTTTTCATATACACTTTCAACATCAACTGATCTTTTGCACATCAACACTTTCTCCACTAAAGCGCATCTTCCACAATCAAGACTTTTTTACACCAACTTTTTCCAATCAAGTGCTTTTTGCACACTCAACACTTTTTTTATATGAACTTTTCCCACTCGAGTGCTTTTTGCACACTCACGTTTTTTTTATATGAACTTTTTGCACTTTTTTTCTCATGGGGTAGAATCCCCATATGCATACTCATTCACGCAAAGTTCTTATCACCCAGCCACGCAGTCTGGCGAACATTCACTCCATAAACGCCACTCCATTTTTACTCAAAGCAGCACTGGGTCAGCACAGGGTCAGAATCCTATCAACAACTTCCCAAATATTCTCATGAACTTGAAAATTTTAGAAAAAGTGCTCCGATATAAGAAAAAAAACCTCCACAGCAACTTCATTAGGTGAAAAAAAAAATACTCTATGCGATGGCGTCATCATCAAAAATCCAAAATGGCGGAAAATGTGAATTTAGAGGCCCATACAAATTTCCATATAGAATTCCATATAAAAGTCCATACAAATTTCCATATAAAAGTGAGCCCGAACCCCCATAGCTAAAAAAATACTCTAGTCCAGAATTCCGATGCTTTTTTACCAAAAGTGCTCTGGTCCAGAATCCCACAGCACCCTAAATCACCAAAAGTGCAGTAACGGCGAAAGCCAGTATCCGTGAGGATCAAGGTAGGGGAACAGATCATCCACTCACAGCCCGCTCTAAGGTACCTGGGAGTGATGATCGATCGGAGGCTAAATTTCAAGGCGCACTTGGAGGGCACGGCAGACAAAGCTTCTGCGATTTGTGCAGCACTCGCAAGAATGCTGCCCAATGTTGGGGGCCCTAGACCGAGTCGCCGCCTCCTCTTGGGGAGGGTGGTCAGCTCAGTCCTGTTATACGCAGCGCCAGTGTGGGCAGCAGCGTTAAACAGGACTGCAAATAGTAGAAAATGGAGGGCTGCATATAGGCTAAGTGCACTTCGCGCTTGCTGCGCGTACAGGACCACGTCCGACGATGCGGCGTGCGTGATAGCGGGGATGATTCCTGTGGATATTCTGGCGAGGGAGGGCATGCGTCTCTATGACCCAGAATATGGTAGAGGACAGCCAAGAAGGGTACGGCGGCAGATTGCGCGCTGTGAGTCCTTAAGGGAATGGCAGGGGAAATGGGACGAGTCTGTTAAGGGTCGTTGGACCCACAGACTTGTCCCTAACGTGGAAGTATGGGTTTCGAGGGAGCGTGGGGAAGTAAGTTACGACCTCACGCAGTTCCTGAGCGGACATGGGGGGTATAGGAAATACCTCCACCGATTCGGCCACGATGATTCACCGTTGTGTCCGGTATGCCCAGTGACGGAAGAAGACGCAGAGCACGTCTTCTTTGCCTGCTCGAGATACGCCGAGGAAAGGGCGGAATTAGAAGAAACGGCCCAGGCGCAACTAACGCCGGAAAACATCGTAGAGCATATGATGAGATCCGAGGAAATGTGGAAGAAAGTGGAAGAAACCCTGAAGGCCATTCACAGAAAGTTAAGGCAAGAAGAAGCCACAAGAAACAGAGAAAGGCGAAGAAATGCCGAGAGCAGTAGCAACCCCTATGGGTAAACACCAGAGGGACACCTAAAGGGTCATGGTGGTGACGCCCGTCCGAAGTAATGCCTCGCGGCGGTTCCGGGCGGGGTAAGCGTCACACAAAGGGGTGGTGAGTTTATTCAGTAGGAGTCTGAAACTCGGTCTGTGTGCGGGAACCTCAGAAGTGTCTATGTAGAGTCTCACCGTCCCCCGTAAAACAAAAATATATATATATATATATATATATATATATATATATATATCTATATCTATAAAAATCTCGTGTCACAGTGTTTGTTACCGTACTCCTCCGAAACGGGTTGACCAATTTGCATGAAATTTTTTGTGTATATTTGGTAGGTCTGAGAATAGGTCGTAGGCTATTTTTTATACCTTTAACCAAAAACACAGCTGCAAAATCCAAACAAAAATGGTAATTTTAGGAATTTTCACTTCATTTTAGTTTCAATAGCTTCATGGCCTACCTATTGTTTGACAAATGTAAAATTGTCATTAAATTGAATCATTACATTTAATGAAAATTTCAAATTTACGCAGCTGTCAAACAATAGGTAGGCCATGACGCTATTGAAACTAAAATGATCCATGGCGGCCGTCTCAAGAGGGCGGTGTACCACTTTCTTCACAACCACCTCGACATGGGTATCAAATGAAAGGGTATGTTAAGTAGAATACAATAAGCAATGTAGTATACAAAATATATCTTTAGATCCATGGCGGCCGTCTCAAGAGGGCGGGGTACCACTTTCTTCACAACCACCTCGACATGGGTATCAAATGAAAGGGTATGATAAGTAGAATACAATAAGCAATGTAGTATACAAAATATATCTTTAGATCCATGGCGGCCGTCTCAAGAGGCCGGATTACCACTTTCTTCACAACCACCTCAACATAGGTATCAAATGAAAGGGTATGTTAAGGAGAATACAATAAGCAATGTAGTATACAAAATATATCTTTAGATCCATGGCGGCCGTCTCAAGAGGGCGGGGTACCACTTTCTTCACAACCACCTCGACATGGGTATCAAATGAAAGGGTATGATAAGTAGAATACAATAAGCAATGTAGTATACAGAATATATCTTTAGATCCATGGCGGCCGTCTCAAGAGGCCGGATTACCACTTTCTTCACAACCACCTCAACATAGGTATCAAATGAAAGGGTATGTTAAGGAGAATACAATAAGCAATGTAGTATACAAAATATATCTTTAGATCCATGGCGGCCGTCTCAAGAGGCCGGATTACCACTTTCTTCACAACCACCTCAACATGGGTATCAAATGAAAGGGTATGATAAGTAGAATACAATAAGCAATGTAGTATACAAAATATATCTTTAGATCCATGGCGGCCGTCTCAAGAGGCCGGATTACCACTTTCTTCACAACCACCTCAACATAGGTATCAAATGAAAGGGTATGATAAGTAGAATACAATAAGCAATGTAGTATACAAAATATATCTTTAGATCCATGGCGGCCGTCTCAAGAGGCCGGATTACCACTTTCTTCACAACCACCTCAACATAGGTATCAAATGAAAGGGTATGTTAAGGAGAATACAATAAGCAATGTAGTATACGAAATATATCTTTAGATCCATGGCGGCCGTCTCAAGAGGGCGGGGTACCACTTTCTTCACAACCACCTCGACATGGGTATCAAATGAAAGGGTATGATAAGTAGAATACAATAAGCAATGTAGTATACAAAATATATCTTTAGATCCATGGCGGCCGTCTCAAGAGGCCGGATTACCACTTTCTTCACAACCACCTCAACATAGGTATCAAATGAAAGGGTATGTTAAGGAGAATACAATAAGCAATGTAGTATACGAAATATATCTTTAGATCCATGGCGGCCGTCTCAAGAGGGCGGGGTACCACTTTCTTCACAACCACCTCGACATGGGTATCAAATGAAAGGGTATGATAAGTAGAATACAATAAGCAATGTAGTATACAAAATATATCTTTAGATCCATGGCGGCCGTCTCAAGAGGCCGGATTACCACTTTCTTCACAACCACCTCAACATGGGTATCAAATGAAAGGGTATGATAAGTAGAATACAATAAGCAATGTAGTATACAAAATATATCTTTAGATCCATGGCGGCCGTCTCAAGAGGCCGGATTACCACTTTCTTCACAACCACCTCAACATAGGTATCAAATGAAAGGGTATGTTAAGGAGAATACAATAAGCAATGTAGTATACAAAATATATCTTTAGATCCATGGCGGCCGTCTCAAGAGGGCGGGGTACCACTTTCTTCACAACCACCTCGACATGGGTATCAAATGAAAGGGTATGATAAGTAGAATACAATAAGCAATGTAGTATACAAAATATATCTTTAGATCCATGGCGGCCGTCTCAAGAGGCCGGATTACCACTTTCTTCACAACCACCTCAACATAGGTATCAAATGAAAGGGTATGTTAAGGAAAATACAATAAGCAATGTAGTATACAAAATATATCTTTAGATCCATGGCGGCCGTCTCAAGAGGCCGGATTACCACTTTCTTCACAACCACCTCAACATGGGTATCAAATGAAAGGGTATGATAAGTAGAATACAATAAGCAATGTAGTATACAAAATATATCTTTAGATCCATGGCGGCCGTCTCAAGAGGCCGGATTACCACTTTCTTCACAACCACCTCAACATAGGTATCAAATGAAAGGGTATGTTAAGGAGAATACAATAAGCAATGTAGTATACAAAATATATCTTTAGATCCATGGCGGCCGTCTCAAGAGGGCGGGGTACCACTTTCTTCACAACCACCTCGACATGGGTATCAAATGAAAGGGTATGATAAGTAGAATACAATAAGCAATGTAGTATACAAAATATATCTTTAGATCCATGGCGGCCGTCTCAAGAGGCCGAATTACCACTTTCTTCGCACCACCTCGACATGGGTATCAAATGAAAGGGTATGATAAGTAGAATACAATAAGCAATGTAGTATACAAAATATATCTTTAGATCCATGGCGGCCGTCTAAAGAGGCCGGATTACCACTTTCTTCACAATCCCCTCAACATGGGTATCAAATGAAAGGGTATGATAAGTAGAATACAATAAGCAATGTAGTAGACTCAATATACCGATTCATGGCGGCCGACGCAAGACCCATGTTCTTTGAGGCATTTCATCTGTGTAAAATTCATATCTCGAAAAATATTAAGTTAATGGATGGTTTTTATTGTTTACTATTGACTTATGGGTGCAGCGTAGGCGCACCGGGTCCCAGCTAGTATATATATATATATATATATATATATATATATATATATATATATATATATATATATATATATATATATATATATATATATTGATTTTCATGCATCCCCCTGTTTTTCTAATCTAGCACGTTCATCCCAGTTACTCTTACCAAAAGGGCAATTTATCGGAAAGAAATTGTATAATATCCCCCGGCTTAAATTATTACAATTTATGGCTTCTCCAAAGATGGTCACACGTCCTACAAACACTTCTATATTCACATGTTCATAATTTTTGAATTTAAAATCATAGTTGAATCGCTTCGGAAGGTTTTCATCTTTTTTAAGATCTAACAAAAATGTTGGTTCTCCATTCTGTGGAGTCATTCTTAAATTAAATATAGGTCTGTCTACTTCCACATTCATAATTCTAAACCATTTCCAACCAGCTGCACATATGCAATATTTTTGACCTTGGGCGAGAGTTTCAGTCCAGAACATAATAGATGATTTAATGAACTTACATCTAGGAATGGAGATATTTCCATACTTGCGCAATAATTTATACTACGCGGTCTGATCCTTCTTTATTTTTCTCTAACCATTCAACATCATTATCAAGTTCAGCAAACGGACAATTCTCTGGATAACCATGAGTTTTACGGCCATTTCTAAATACAACAGCGACTACTTGCCCAATCAGCGTTACAGTTCCAGAAGTCACTTCAATTTTAACATGCTGAACGGGATCGAATTTAAAATCATATTTTAACTTTTCTGGAAAAGACTCTCCTTTTTTTAAATGATAGATGATAGTTCTATTCCCATTTTCTGGTGTCATGTACACACTATATTGTATATTGAATGGTCGAATATTAATGATTCTAAAACAAAGCCATTTTGCTGAACAAATACAATACTTTTGCCCGCCGTAAATATTTTCTATCCAAAACATCTTTTCCTCCAATCAGTTGGCATAAAACTGGTGCTTTCCAACAATAGATATTCGTATATATAAAGAAAAATAAAAGATGAATCCTAAAGTAACTGTATAGCCGAATGGGTAACTCGATTAGGAATATGCGAAAAAAGCCTCCCACACAAAATATATGCAGGTTTGAAACCAACTTGTACTGCTACTTGCAAAATATCTGAACGAAATTTGTCTTTAAGTCATATGTAAGCAAATATAATCTCCAACCAGTTAAGTTCATAAACGTAAGTACTAAACGCCAAAGTTATCAATTCAGCTACACAGGTACTTTTTTAATTGTTCACCATATACGACCTACCTCATCTTATGTGGCTAATCATAACGACCTTCGCATTCACGCCGAAATTATATTCATTCACGCAAAGTTCTTATCACCCACCCACGCAGTCTGGCGAACATACACTCCATAAACGCGACGTTCGCGCCTTATCAAAAAAAAAAAACCTCCACAGCAACCACATTCTATATATCAACCTCTCAAATCAGCACTGGGTCAGAATCCTATCAACAACTTCATTAGGTGAAAAAAAAATACTCTGATCCAGAATTCCGGTGCTTTTTTCACCAAAAGTGCTCTGATCCAGAAATCTCATAGCACCCTAGATTACCAAAAGTGCTCTGATCCAGAATCCTTATATTTATACTACTGGCCTGAAAGTTACACGTTGTTCTGTAACCATTGTGATATTAATAAATACGAGTAATATACGATCTTATATTTAACATAGGTACCTTCTGCGTTGCAACGATTCCTGTAGGAAAAGCAGGTTTTCAAAATATTTATATTTTTTCTTGTTGCAAGATTCGGGAGCTGCTTGGCCGGTAGAGCCCTTGCGTTCCTTTAAACTGCTACGGAACTGGTCCCGTAAGGACCTCCAGGCATTTTTACAATCTTTCGCTGTAAATAAATTAAACTTAAAAAGATTATTGTATTAAAAATATGTAGGAAATTACACACCACTTGCTTCCAACTCTGTTGCAATAACATTCCAGGGTTTTTTTCCCTTCACTCATTTTTTCTATAACATTTATCGCCCTTTTCGTAAAGTCCTGGATGTTTCTCACTAACTCAATAAGGAGTTCTATTTTAGCGTCAGTAAGTTTTTGCATTTTTATTTTTAAAAGAAAAATTGTAGATCACTTCTTCACAAAGACACA
This sequence comes from Thereva unica, assembly GCA_949987705.1. NCBI lineage: Eukaryota > Metazoa > Arthropoda > Insecta > Diptera > Therevidae > Thereva > Thereva unica. The sequence continues at coordinate 74,731,854 of OX465282.1, read as the reverse complement.
ATTAGAGTTCACTATAACTGCCATCCACTAACAGCAATTTCACAACACAACAGCTGATAGCTAACGCACTTCGCATGCACGAAATATTCATTTTTCCGAATATTTCAAGCAACGCACTCGCGCCACGCTGAATGAGGTTTTTCGCTCTATTCCAAGGGGAGACATCATTGTATTAATGGGTGACTTAAACGCGCAGATCGGCCGTGACAACACCGGCCTTGAACAAACAATTGGAAATCAAGGTCTAAGCCAAGTTACCAATAACAATGGTGAGCTTTTCGTTGACTTCTGTAGCTCCCACCAACTCATGGTAGGTGGAACTTACTTTTGTCACAAGAAGATACACAAAGAGACCTGGGTATCGCCCGATGGTAGGACGAGAAATCAGATAGATCATGTGGCCGTAAGCCGCAGATGGAGAACTATCCTTGAGGATGTCAGGAGTTTCAGGGGAGCAGACACTGGAAGCGACCACCATTTGGTTGTAGCAACTATTCGCCTTAAAATCGCCGCAATCAGAAACGTACAACGCGATGCTATAAACCGTAGACGGTTCAACGTAGATCTTCTGCGGGAGAGCGTTAAAAAGCGGGAATTTGCTGGAAACCTACAGCAAATATTAAACCAGCACAACGTTTCTGACGACACAAATATTGAAGAGCTGTGGAGTAGGACAAAGGGCGCAATATTGACGGCTGCGGAATCGAGCATCGGTTATGTCCAAAGAAACCAGCAACACTGGATCTCGGACACAACCTGGCAAAAAATAGAACGCAGGAGAGCCCTAAAAAATAACGTAAACTCTACAAGCGACCCCGAAAGACGTTACCAACTTGAACGGGAATACTCCCAATTACACCGGGAAGTAAAGAGAAGTGTCCGGCGTGATAAAAGGCAGCAGATAAATGAGCTCGCAGAAAAAGCGGAAAACGCGGCAAACACAGGCAACAGTAAGGTGCTGTACCAAATCACTAAACAGCTCTCGGGAAAGCACTCTACTAAAAAGCATGCCGTTAAGGGTGCGGATGGAAGGCTGCTGTGCAGCGACGAGGAGCAGCTCCAAAGATGGAGAGATTACTTCTTCGCCGCCCTGAATAGTTCATTTACACAGGAACCTCAGGAAACCAGCAACAATGCACAGCCAATTCGAATCACCACCCGGGCCCCATCCAAGACGGAAATAGTAGCCGCAATTCATGCGATGGCCAATGGTAAAGCAGCTGGAAAAGATGGCATCCCGCCAGAATTGTTGAAAGCCGACTCAAGCCTCATAGCAGATGCGCTTCAGCCAATCCTACAAATAGCATGGAACACCTGTACCTTTCCGGAGGATTGGACGGAAGGTATCATAGTCAAAATACCAAAAAAGGGGGACCTAACAATATGCGACAACTGGAGAGGCATCTGTTTACTATCTACTGTGGGCAAAATTTTGTCCCACATATTACTATCTAGGATAAGTGAGGCAGTAGACCGAACGCTTAGGAGGCAGCAGGCCGGATTCAGGAAGGGCCGCTCATGTATTGATCATATCAACACCTTTCGTAGATTATGAGAAAGCGTTCGACTCGGTCAATAGGAGCTTTATATGGCAGGCACTACGGCGACGTGGACTGCCTGATAAAATAATAGAATTGATAAAAGCCCTATATAACAATTCCAAATGCAGAGTTCTCCATAATGGAAAATTATCCGACAGCTTCGAGGTGAGCTCAGGAGTACGACAAGGATGCCTACTCTCGCCTTTACTATTTCTTATAGTAATAAATGACATCCTTGTCGGCGCTCTAGATAGTAGAACAGGCGGCATACAATGGGGTTTGTTAGACCGCCTTAAGGATCTCGACTACGCAGATGATATCTGTTTGCTGGCCCACAGACACCAGGACCTCAAAAACATGATTAACAATTTGGCAACAGAAAGTAGTCCAGCAGGCTTAAGGCTAAATCCGACTAAAACTAAAGAAATGCGGATAAATGCAAACACCATTGAACGAACAGCGCTGAATAGCCGTGACGTGGAACTGGTAAATAAATTCTGCTACCTCGGTAGTATTATTACCGAAAATGGCGGTGCAGAAGAAGATGTCAGTTCCAGAATAAATAAAGCACGAGGCGCATATGCATGCCTGTTCCGCATATGGAGATCTCAACTAACACCAAATTGCGGCTGTTCAACTCCAACATGAAGGCAGTACTTTTGTACGGTTGCGAAACATGGAAAGTCACCCAATTCATCACAGGGCGCCTACAAGTCTTCATCAACAGATGCCTTCGTCGTATCCTAAAAATCCGCTGGCAAGATAGAATTTCAAACGAAGAACTATGGCGCCGTGCCGGCCAAGAAAGGATAGACGACCAAATCAGGCGAAGGAAATGGAATTGGGTAGGCCACACCTTGCGACGCGAAAACGAAAATCTAGCCAAACAGGCCCTTGACTGGAATCCGCAAGGATCCCGTCGAGTAGGACGACCTAGAACAACGTGGAGGAGAACCCTACTAGCAGAAGCCGCAACAACTGGGAGATCCTGGTCGGAGCTGAGAGCTGTCGCGCAAAACAGAGTCCGCTGGAGGGCAACTGTTTCCGCCCTATGTCCCATGAGGGATTAAAGGAGCGCAATGATGATGATGATACTATCAAAAATATGTGAAATAAAAATTTTAGCCCTTTTCCAAAATTATTTAAATTAATCAGTTTGTATGTCAACTCCTTTGTTCTACTTAGCGCCTTCTTTTTTAAAAAGTTTGCTCGCTATTGCGCCATCTTGTTGACAGCTTGTTAGTCTGCACATTACTGTGGCCACAGGTGGCGCGAAGTGCACATTTTTGAGATTCCTGTGCAAGTGATTTTAATAATTTCAAGTAAGTATTACTTTTGATTTTCTATGCTTTTATTAGTGAGTGTAATAATGTCGCACCCGTTACGAAAAATACGCAAGTAGTTTTACTGCGACGTAAATTATTACCTTAAAATCTTTGTACATTGTAATAATTTAATAATCAACAAGGACGAGTTTCAATACTGGATAGAAAGTTTAAGTGTCTTTTTTTAATGATAAATATATGTCACACCCGTTACAATATTTTTTTTGAAAAATGTTATACATATTAGGTTGTTTTACGCATAATTTGAAATTTATTTGTTGCCAGATATGAAAACCACCAACAGAATGCAAAAGCATCGAAAACAACTGAAAGAAAATAAAGAAAATTATGAAACACATTTGCTAAAAGAAAGAGAAAGAAACAAGAAAAGAAGAGATGCCAAGAAGGCTTCAGTGGATGCCGAAGAGATAGAGAAGCGGCGCAAACGTGACCGAGAAAGACAGAGAGCACTGAGATTAAAGAAGAAGAACGAAATACTCCATCTGCCTACCCAGTCGACGTCATCGCCTATCGGAACTTATAAGTCAAAAAGATCATTTAAAGAAGCTATAACCAAAATCAAACACGCGCTGCTTTCTAGTCCGTCTAAAAGAGTGGCAGTTCTAAAAGAAATTGCCATTGAAGTTTTTCCGACAAGTGCTAGACGATTAATTAATCCCAAGGAAAAAACTTCTGGTAATCTATCTAAAGAAACCGTAGCTCGGATGGAAGCATTTTACCAGCGGGATGATATAAGTCGTGCAGCACCTGGCATAAAAGATTATAAATCGGTGAAAGATCCCACAACAGGAGCACGTCAGAGGCTGCAAAAGAGACATTTAGTAATGAGTATCGGCGAATAATATAGATTATTTAAAGAAGAATATCCGACGCTTAACCCGCCAATGGTGACCTACTGGTCTGTGAGACCGGGTGTGTTAAAAAATTTGGATAACTGTATTCTCCTTTACCCTTTTTGGTTGCGATTTCCAGTAGCTGCCGCATTCGACTCTCCTCACCATCAGTTCACGTCGAAGCTGCTTAGTGGGCACACGTTGTGTATTTTTTTTACTAACCCGGTGCGTGAGACACAGTGTCACCGTGTATGTAAGTAAAATAATCACGGATTAATTTTTTATTATTCGCTTATTTTAGCTAGTTTATTATTTTTTTTATTGTAACTGTATTCTCCTTTACCCTTTTTGGTTGCGATTTCCAGTAGCTGCCGCATTGGACTCTCCTCACCATCAGTTCACGTCGAAGCTGCTTAGTGGGCACACGTTGTGTATTTTTTTTACTAACCCGGTGCGTGAGACACAGTGTCAGTGTATGTAAGTAAAATAATCACGGATTAATTTTTTATTATTCGCTTATTTTACCTAGTTTATTATTTTTTTTATTGTGTTATATGCATACATATATATGTATGTTTGTGCGTTTCTATGTATGCATATCTACATATGTGTTTCATATTAAAAAATTTGTTACAGCATGTCTTACGAAAGCCAACAGCGTCATCTGGAATACCTTTTGGAAACAACACCTGATGAAGACAGACTACCAAGTTCTTCAGATAGTGAATCCGAGTATGAATACGAACCAGAAGAAATACAAAATTCAGACAGCGAAGAGGAATTGAGTGACCGAGAGCCTTCCGGTAGCAAGAACTCTTCATTTTATATTGGAAAAGACCAAATTACGAAATGGAGGAAGGAACCTGCGCGCCAATCTGTTCGTACTAGAAGTTTTAACATAGTTTCACAGTTACCAGGACCAAAGCGGGTTATAGCGAATGAAAAAGACCCTCTTCAAATTTGGAGACACTTTTTTGAGGACTCTATTATTCATACAATTGTGAAGTATACCAACCAATATATTGCTACCGTGAAAGATAAATTTTGCAGAGAAACATATGCCAGAGAGACTGATTTCAAAGAAATATATTGCCTGATCGGATTGCTCCTTTTAGCTGGTGTTAAAAAATCTAACCATCTGAACGTTGAAGAGTTGTTTCGAAAGGATGGTCGTGCAATTGAAATATTTCGGCTTTCAATGTCTGCCCAGAGATTTAGATTTTTACTGCGAGTTTTGAGGTTTGACGATGGTACTACGAGGGCAAATAGAAAACAATTCGACAACATCTGCCATATTCGAGAAATATTCGAGAAATTCGTTCACAATTGTAAGGCTAATTACACTTTGTCTGCATTTGTGACAATAGATGAGAAGTTGGAAGGATTTCGCGGAAGGTGCTCATTTAGGCTATATATTCCAAACAAACCAAAGCCATATGGCATCAAAATTCAAGCCCTTTGTGACGCCAAAATGTTCTACACATATAATATGGAAGTCTATCCCGGAAAACAACCACAAGCAGGCCCATACAATTTCGACAATTCTGGCTTCGCTGTTGTTCAAAGATTATGCGCACCGATTTTCAATACAGGTCGCAACGTCACAACTGATAATTGGTACACCAGTATACCCTTAGCTGAAGCATTGCTGCAAAAAGGTTTAACAACCGTCGGAACAATCAGGAAGAACAAGAAGGAAATTCCTGCAGACTTCAACATATTGCGCGGTCGAAATGTGAAGTCCAACATGTTTGGTTTTCGTGACAACGTGGTTTTGGTGTCACATGTTCCAAAGAAAGGAAAAAATGTTCTTCTTATTAGTACAATGCACAATGATGCTAAAGTCGATGCCGAAACTCAAAAGCCTGACATAATTTTGAGCTACAATGACACCAAGGGCGGCGTCGATGTCGTGGATCGTTTATGTGCGAATTATAATTGTGCTCGAGCAACAAGGCGATGGCCTATGGTAGTCTTCTACGCTATGCTCAATGTCAGTACCATAAACAGCCAGGTGATACATACAGCCAACAATCAAAACACAAAACTACTACGTCGTAACTTTATTGAGAGTTTGGCTATGAAACTAATTGAACCATCCATAAGAGATCGGCAAACGCACTTGAACTTGCCACGATCAATGAGGCTAAGACTGTCGGAGATTTTACATATAGATGATGTACGTGGGGCATCGGGTCCTTCAAGAAATGGCCGGTGCTATGTATGTGGATGGAAAAAAAACAGAAAAACCAAGTACTCTTGCCATAAATGTGAGCAATTTTTGTGTCTTGAGCACGTAGTGCCTTATTGCAGTAGCTGTTTACATGAAGAAATTTAGTTTTTGAGATGTATTTTTTTGTTATTTTCTGTTTGGAAGGATACCAATTTTTGTTTATTTTATAGAAGTTCCTAATGCCGAAAGACAAAAAAACGTTATTTTCCTTTATGAAACTGTACCTAATTTTTTATTTTTTTCTTAATTTTTAAAAATGTATTATTAAAAACATTGTTATTTTTAATGCTCTAATTAAAACGTTTTTTGAATTTTAATATTTAAATAAAAGAGCTTATGTGGATAAAACATCTTTGTTTTATTGTCAAAGAGCATATATTTTAAAAAAAACATGAACTATTAGTAACACGTTTCGAAAAATCTTCAGTTGAAAATCCCGGTGCGTGAGACCGGCGTCACCATTGATCAAAGTCAAATTTGCGTCACCATTGGCGGGTTAAAGTTGGCAAGACAAATTTTTACGCTGTAAGGCCAAGCCATGTCCGACCCGTAAGTGAAATCCCGCACGATGTTTGTGTGTGTGTGTGTACCATGCCAACTTTAACGTTCTGATTGAAACAGCCAGTCAAACATTTGCTTCATTCCCTCCTTCTGCTAAAAAACTTCTAGAAGAAGTTTGTTGTAATATAGAAAGTGAAGAATGCATGACAAATAAGTGTACACAGTATGATATCGTAACTGATATAATACCTCTGACATTTGATCGTGACGCAATCATATCATGGAAACAGTGGAAAGAACATGAGGGTCGTTTACAAGTTCAATTGGAGACAGGCACAGTTGCTGATTTCATAAAAATATACGAGGCCCTATTAAAAAAGTTTAAGACTCACTGGTTTGTGAAAAAAGTTCAGAGCAAACACTTCAAAGAAACGAGAGAAAGAATGTCCGAAGACGAGGCGGTGCTGCAAGTAGATTTCGCCGAAAATTTCGCAATTATATCGCAGGACGAAATTCAAAGCGCACATTGGCGACATCAACAGGCCACTGTTTTTACCGGATGTGCTTGGGTACGAGAAGGAGTTATAGAATCTCGATCTTACGCAATCATTAGCGAGGACCTTAGCTACAACAAAGTTTGTGTTTGGGTGTTCATCAAAATGATTATTGAAGAACTGAAAAACTACAAAGAAAATCAGGGTAGTTCACATCTTATCGGATGGCCGCGCAGCATAGTTCAAGAGTCGGTATAATTTGTACAATATTTGTACAGGTCAAGAAGATTTCGGAGTAGGTTATATCTTCCCGACTAGTCACGGAAAAGGTAACGGCGTTGGTGCGGTCGTTAAGAGGACTTTGTGGACATCGGTAAAAGCTCGGAAGATCATCCTCAACACGCCACGAGATTGCTTTGAACATTTGAAGAAAAAGGAATCAGGAACCATCAAAATGTCCATCAAAATGTTCTACCAGTCCAATGAGGACATTAAAGAACATCAACCATTGTTGGAAATACGATGGAAAGGCCTTAAACCGATCAGAAATCTACATGAAAAGCACTATTCTCAAAAGTCACACAAATTGCATCATAGGTGGTCATACTGTTTCCTCCAAAATGGAAGAAACTTGCCTGAAGATCCTACGTCAAGACACTCGTTTGCGTTATTCTGACATCTATTCGGATTCAGTAAGTGATTTAGAGTAATTACATATAATTTGCAAGCGAATTTTTCAAATTAGGTGGCAAATCGCACAATCGTCAGAAGAAATTCTTTATTTTAGACCAAATCTCATGTTAATTTTTTGTATTCCGGGGTGATTTTTAATAAAGTAATGTTGATAAGAACATTTTTTATTTTACTATAAAGCTTGAAAAATCATACAGTGTCGCACCCGCTACAAAGGCCTGTCGCACCCGTTACATTTTCAGAAAATTTTATAAAATACATTATACGATTTTTGTACATTTCTAATAACGTAGTTATTTGAGAGAACCATTCAAATTTTACATAAAAAAGACTTACTGTATACTTTCATGGAAAATGAAAGTCACCTTGGTCGCATTTGGCGATTTTCTAAGGTCGCACCCGTTACGCGATTCATGACGTTGTATAAGTTTTTCATTACAAGTTTCTATACAGATCTTGTTTGAGTTAAATATCAAATTTTTCATACTATTTTTGTTCAGGGACGAGCCCCTAAAACCGATGAATTTTTATCTACAATAATATTAAAAAACTTGTAACTAATTTATATAGTAAATGCAATGTTAAAGAAATTACCTGCAAGGAGATCTTGATATTATGTAAACAAACTTATGTGTCAAAGGCATTAACACCCGGGACTGTTTTACCGACCTAATTTAAAGTTTTAAAACTCACAAATAGAGGTCTAAAAAGAAAAATAGTTTCCTCTCTCAAATTTTTTACAAGGACAAAAAGGCCAACCCGGTAGTTGGCAGAGGACTAGGGGTCATGATTTTTCACTTTCCTTTGAGCCAGCACAGAGGTCGGTCGCACGTAGGTAATCAAAATATCAAGTTCCTCATTGGAAATAGTTTCTATTCTTCAAATTTTAATATCATTTATATTCATTTAATATCATTTCTATTTTAAATTTTTAATAGCTGAGTCATTATAGTATGTTCTATTATCCACATTAACTAAATTAACTTCGTTTCTTATTTAATCGAATCTAGCGTAATAATAGAACTCATCATCATACATAAATTGTGTTTTTAAACTCATCCGAATTTTGAATTTTGTAAATAAACTTATAATTTTATAACGAAGTTTAGTTTCTTTTATTTGATGAGCACAGTTAGGCCAGTGGATACATCTTTACATATTCGGAAGACTCGGAGCAAGGAATCAGGTGGCCGAGCGGCTAAAGCAGAGTTTGGGGATTAATGCCTAAGGCACGCCGAAGTTCTTTAATTGGTTTTATTTTTGGAGTCTTTTTTTTGTTGATCACATCCTAAGGCAAGGTGAAACTTTGTTCAGGTACTTTTAATCAAATTTTCCTTTTAACAAATAACGAAAATAAAACAATTTTTGTTTATAAACGTAATTTGTTATATCTGAACAAACACTTTATTATCGTGAAAAAACGCAGTGTCAGTGTCGCACCCGTTACAATGGAAATACCCATATATCACTAAAGAAATAATAAAAACGGGATCACAACCACATAATTGGAAGGCAAATGCAAATGTATATACTTATGTTTATTTCTAATAAAAATCTTATTTCCATAACTTAATTTTACATCCATTACAATCAACCTGTGATATCAATTGCCATTACATTTTTTATTATTATTACATAACCAGTCAAGGTGATTTATGTTTTAGATCATTGGGCACAACTGATAGGCCCACACATCGTTCACCAGTTCCATCCGTGCAGTGGTTTCTTTTGAGGTCAACGATCGGAAACTAAACAATGGATGAGAAATCTTCAATCTTCCGGCAGCTGAAAATAATCAGGAAACTATACAACACGGAATAAAGCAAAAAGTCAAGAGGAGAAACAAGGTTTTCAACATAAAAGAACAACACATGCACCAAAAAGTTGTTGGAGTAAATAAGTCAACATTCATCAGCTTCATGAAAAATCATAAAATTATTTCAAAACTCAGTTTGTTATTCAAATCCTCTTTTCCATAATATAAAAATAAATAATAAAATTTTTGAAAGAAATACAATGCCAATCAATAATCAAACAATGAAGCTCGGCATGAAGCAGTCGCCGACACATTTAGAACAAAAGAAAATGTATTTCGTGTGCAATTGATTTAAAAAAATTATTTTTCAAAGAAGTTTATTCTTATTAGAAAAGAATTTTAACGTGACATTTTTTTAATAAAACTAAATCGTGTGTCTTTAATGGACCATTCAAGAGAATAGAGAATCCGTTTTCTAGAGAGGACGTTATGACATCCATCCATCCCAATAGAGCAATCTGATTCACAAGAACAAATCCTTAACCGCAGACAAAATATAGGATTCCACTACTGGAATTTATATTTCAGTCATCGATCATAACCATCATAAGCCAAACAACACTAACAGCGAATTAAAGCTGTCTAGAAAGCCAAGTCGCAGCCCAAGAACTCAAACATCTAAAATAATACATCACTTTCAAGGCCAAAATTTACAAATGAATTTCGTAGACAAGAAACAATTTGTTGGTACCATCGCAAGTTCGATGAAAAACCCCAAAGATGTAGCAAGCGCAACCGTAATACAAAAGAGACAAAAACCAAGAATAGCCTCATCGTCCGTGACACGGGCAAAATATCACGCCGCTTATTCGTATACGACAATCAATTTTCAGTCGACACCGGTGCGGAAATTTCAATATTACCGAAGCGTTTGTAAGCAAGAAAATTTCAATTTGATCGACGCAAACGGTGCGAACTTCTCAACATACGGTTGTTAAAATGATTAGCACTAGACTTAAACCTACCACGAAATCGCATTAATACTACAAGTAAGAGTAAAGACCCTCAGGATGTCCTAGACGGCTCCATTCTGAAAGGCACAAAGTTAGATTAGTGATATGCGCCCTATCCTAATCTAATGCAGCATCCTCTCTACATCTTGTCCCAAAGAAGAATACCCAAGTTTAAATAAACTAACAAAAACAAATGAATGTCCTGCCCCAACATGACATTTTGAATATCGCTTTTATAACAAACAATGGTTATTAGACCATTTAATTTTAGGGATTTTTTTTTACTTAAAATAAAAATACTGCCGTATCGAAACAGTCAAAGATTACCAATACTTTAATTATTTATGGACGAAAAATGTATGAAATATTATGGATTTGCAGCGTTCTGAAAACGTATCCCACAATTTTAGTCTTTTCTTCCCTTCCTTATTCGTTTTCCAAAGTTTTGTCAAGAACCAACGAAGCCTAAACCAGTGTGGCGACGGGGACCATTCTACACTGAGGAAGCAAAGCCCGGCATTTCAGATATCAGCGCCACTCCGACAGGCAAGATAAGCATCTTGATAAGCTGATCAAATAAATAGTAAAGCTCTGAATAAAATCAATAATATTTAAAAATAATACAATTGGCAAATTTCCCTGAAGCATTTTTCTTACTTTATAAAACAAAATATAAAGTTATCAAAAATTAACAAATTAAAAACCAAAAGCAAATTTGTAGATTCTACACCAAAACATCGTTACTTAAAACTCCTTTTTGACTTGACTCATAAATATATGCAAAAAATAACTTCTAAAATAATTGTATGAAAACCAAATAATAATCACAGCCACAATTTAGCGTCTTACCTTGTCAGAGACATGCCCTCGTCAACAACCTGAACTTAATCTAAGCAGTTACACCATGCATCCCCTTTTAGAAAATTCTTGATTGCAAAATAGCATACAAGTGCATATTTGTTATTTTCAGAAAGCCATATATAAAAACAGGTGGACGTCTTAAAGGGTAGATATTTGGTCTCATGAGGTAAAACAGTCTCTATTTTTTGGTAGCGTAATAAAGTAACTTTGGCGTGTATTATTGGATTCATAAATTAAAAATATATTTTTCATTTGAAATTAGCTTAAAATTTTGCTTGTAGAAAAAAAATTATTTAACTGTTTCTAATTTGCTAATTTAAGTTTAAATAACAAATTATAAGGGAGAAAATTTACTTATTATTTAACAACAGTACATATTTCAAACTTCGAGAGAACTTTACCAATATATTTTTATTACTTTTGTGTAGTTCACCATTTTCAAAAATTTAATATTTATTCAAAGGATCATTAACCCTGCATGCTTTCTTCTTTGATCCTGTGGCCACCACTTGCAGCAACTGATGGAGAAAAAAGCCAACAATGAAACAGTTCTGGAAAAATTATAACATCATGATGGCTATCTAAAACATCACGTCAGCATGGTTAAAAGTAAAGAAATCATGCATGAATGAAGTTTGGCGTGAATTATGGCCAGAGTGCATTTGCAAAGATGCAGAGAAGTTGCTGAATTAGCCAGAGAAGCAAACTTTACCGATTTAACTTTTTTTTTATTTTATTTAATAAAACAAACCGATTTCACATACAAATCATATCAATTTAATGCGTAGAAAACATTGACAATTTTGTTTTAACCGCTATTACAAAAATATTAGCAGACATAATCATGACAACTATATACATAAACCTTGCAATTGAGGTCTTCTAACACAAACAGCACCCAATCAGTCATTTCATATAGACAATTTTTCAAACATCGAGATATAGAAGATATAGATAGCTCAAATCCCCCTTTCATATTGAAATTTATATTCCAACTATATATTTATTGTAATGCTCTATGGTAAACATCATTTTTAGTTTTTCCATTTTGTTGACAATAAATGAATAAATCTGATGGTTTGCCTACAAGCGAACAGGCAACATAAAGTTGTCCATGCGAAAAAACTGGATATTCCAAATTTATGCCACAAATCGCCAAGGTCTGACCTTGAGCCTTATTTATAGTGATCGCAAAAGCAACACGAACAGGAAATTGAAGACGTTTGAACTCAAATGGCACATCAGATGGAAGCATTGGAATTCGTGGTATAAAAACGTCTTCACCTTTGAATTTTCCAGTTAAAATAGCTGCTTCAATAACATTGTCCATTAACTTTTTCACAGCAAGCCTCGTACCATTACACAGCCGTAGTTGATTAATATTACGAAGCATAATAATAGTGACTCCGACTTTCAGCTGAAGGTGGTGGAGGTGGAAATCCAGGTAAATCCAATGAATTCAAAAATTCTGTAGGATAATTAACCACATCTTCTTCATTAGTAACGGTATCTACAGACTTGTACGAAACCAAATTACCGGGTATTTTGAACTGTATAGCCAAATTCAATTCGTTAACATCTTGGTTTTTCGCTGCCAAAATCGCTCTTTCGCTCAACCAAACATGATTTTTGTAGTTCTGTGCTATGTTTGGAAAAACACTTTCGATCAATTTTTCTTTAGTTTCTGTAAAACGACAAAAATTTTCTGGCAACGTTATCAATCCAGTTTCGTCTACTGGTATTACACCATTTCCAATATTCAACAATTGTTTGCTAAATTCACTTGCAGAGACATCATTTTGCAGTTGAACACGAACATTTGTAGAAAGTTTTAATGTTTTAACTGATCTCCATAAAAATGACGATTTCAAACAGGCATTAATTTCATCAGCAGGAGTAGACCGAGGAATAACCGGCAATGTTTGTTTAAAGTCACCTGCTAACAAAATGAAAGCACCACCAAATAGCTCATGATTTTCTCGAAGATCTCTCATAGTTCTTTCCAAAGCTTCGACGGATTTCTTATGCGCCATTGTACACTCATCCCACACGATAAAACTACATTGCTTCAAAAGTTTTGCCGTTCCATATGTTTTCGATATGTTGCATGTAGGAGTTTCGTTAACTTGCATATTCAAAGGTAGCTTAAGTGCAGAATGTGCTGTCCGACCGCCATCCAACAAATTTGCTGCAATACCAGACGAAGCAAGTGCCAATGCAACTTTATTGTGAGATCGTATTGCTGCTAACAACAATGAAATCAAAAACGTTTTTCCAGTGCCTCCAGGCGCATCCAAAAAATAAAATCCACCACTGCAACTGTTAACAGCACTCATAATTGAATCATATGCTACTTTTTGTTGAACATTCAATTTCGGAACATTTGACTGAACAAAAGCAATCAATTCATTGCGATCATATTGTTGTTGGTCGATTAGGCGATGTCATACGATGTCATGTCAAATCGATTAGGCGATGTCATACCTAATTGTCCCAATGCTTTGTTTGCTATCACCAAACACATATCCTCAGTCATAACCAATGCTTCATTATAAATTTCGGGTGTAAATTCTAATGCTGCATTATAATTGATGCGACGTATTCGATGTAAAATGTCTTCCGTCATATAATCTTTGTAAGTTGTCCATAATTCAAGAGGATTTGATGGGCAACATGTAGATAATATGATCGAAAATAAAGTACGTATTTGATGTGGATGAGAAGAAACTGATGCTTCTGCTAGAGTAGCATCCCAATGCGTGTCATCTTCCAACAAATGCAATCGTTGGCATGCTCCTCGATATGTTGCACACACATGTCCATCAACTGTTCTTAACTGTTGAAATGATGTTGGCCTACGAACATTGATCAATAACAATCGCAAATAAAAACATTCGTTATTATTAGGATGAACCGTATAAATTCGTCCCAAAGCATCAGTTGAATACAAATTTCTAAAGCCTTCAACTCTATTTCCTTGTTTGCGTCGTTCAACTTTTTATTTCGATGCGTTCCACGTAAACTAAGCTGGTACTTGTGCATAAAATAACGTTTTAGCAAATTCATCAACTTCAAACAACTTAAAAAACGCAGTCAATGTCGTATCTGGGGGCGCCACCACTCTTTGCACAGCATTTTCAGCCGTAAAATACACACGCTGGCCATTTTTAAGATGAACAGCTAAATGAACAGTCGGATGTCGTTCATGTATTGAAAATGAAAATATCCGCCAAACCGCTTCGTTACTGCTAATATAACGACCCATTTGATATTGATGAATTTCGTCATTTCTATTTGCATCAGGAACTCCAAATACAGCCATATCGCTGCCTTTAGTTACATATTTGCAAATGTACTTTATGGACTTCACTGAATTGCAATACTCAACATTTATGTGAGCTTTACAAAGTTTCAATAATAACGGCGAATAAGACACAATCCAACGATTATCATCTTCAATATCTTGATTTCCTACTTTTATAATAGTAGATCTACCATTGTCTTCAATTGATCGACGACGATATAATGGATAACCATCATTGCCAGTAACAGCATCCGATACCAAAGCTCTTGGATAACGTTTCGTACATTTGCCATCAACCATACATGGAGAATTAATGTTGAATTCCCCACACGGACCATGTATCATATTTTTGACAACGACATCAAATAACTCTGGATCACTTGTTTCTGGAATTTCCGCTGAAATAATACTATCTACTTCATCCGGTTTAATTTTGTTCACTAACCAGCTCAAAATATGGGCGTGAGGTAAGCCACGCTTTTGCCACTCGACTGCGTACATCCAACAACGTACTTCACCAAATACTTCATCTTTGACAATAGAATCCATAAGTGCTTTTAATTTCTGCTTGAATGCACGTGCTGTAATGTCGTGACGATCCGTTGACGATTGACCACCAAACAAATTATTTTTTATGACATCCCACTGAGGGTTACAGGTAAAAGTTATAAACAAATCAGGCCGTCCGTAATGTCTAACGTAAGTCATTGTACCCTGTGCATATTCGTGCATATGACGTGGGCTACCAGTATATGTTGATGGCAAAATAATTATTCTTCCAAGGTCATTGACATTACCATCACTATTAAAGGCATCGCGTAAATGGATGAATTCTTCAGAGCGCAACTTTTTTTTTGATTATATCGAATGAAATTCAACCGTTCTGTTTTACTTAGCGTACATATCCACGGCTAACTGATGAAATAATCGTCGACAATGCAAAATGTGATTGGACTCATTTTGACGCACCATGAAACGATATGAATAATAATTCATTGCGCTAACCTTTTTATTTGTTTCCGATCCTAAAATAAATAAATTATTCAAACTAAGAAAAATATTTCTTCTTGAATTATGAATGTTTTTACTAACCATTAGATGGATCTATCATTTTGATATTGAAATGATATCCATCCTCGCCTTTCCAGAATATGAGCGGATACTGCAATGCATCATAACAACGATGCGTTTCGGACACCCGTTGTAATTCCATATTTCGATGATGTAACACAATATCTCGGGAGTTAAATTCATCTCCGACAATTACTATGGCGACTTCATCTATAGTAGGGCATTGAATCTCCTGGCATGCTCTCGAGCTGGTACTTTATCGCCCTTTATAACAATTTTGTGGTTATCCGAAGGCATACGTTCCAGAGCTGTCTGGAACAACCGTACCAATTGGTTTTCATCGTGGAGAAGCTTTTGAAGACGTGCCACAATTTGTCTTCTCAAATTTGAGCCAATACCACACCGACGACGGTCAGCTTCGAGAGAGGGATAGCCAACAAAATAAATTTGTAAAAATTGGTAATCGGAGCCGGCAAATGGCAGCAATGACCCTACTCTGTGATAAATCTGGCCTTGAATCTGAATAATAGAACAATCAAATAAAGGAATATAATTTCAATACAAACATATTTTATATTGCCATGCATGGAAAGTACCTTGAAAGTTGGCATAAAATTATCACGAATGATATTAGTAGCACCAAACAAAGTCATTTGGAAACATGAATTGTATGCCTGAATATTCCGCAAAAAATGCTTCGATTCAGGTGTACCACCCATGACCAAAGATCGCAATGCCTCTGGAGGTGGATCTAATTCCGGTAATCTCACTTTTCCATTAGCACAACATAAGCCTGGTGCCTCATTCTTGAACTTAAATGCTTTGCAGTATTTACAAACAATATTCATTGGTCCAATCAAAACTGATGCATGCAAACTGTAATCTGCTGTTGCATCATAACTAAACGCAACACGCTTCAAATTTGCATGTGTTTGCCTCCTAGGCCTCCGAACCATACTTTGCTTCTGCGAACCTCTTGACCGCGCATTACGTTCTCGATTAATCAAAATTCTTTGTACACGATGTTCCTCACTCTCTGCAGCTCTAAAAACTGCAACATTTCTAGACAAACGTGAACGACGACCAATATTTTGGCGAGTAGATACCATTTTACTAATCAAATATTTGTTAATGTCTTTATTTATTTAAAACTAACTTTATTTAACCAAACTGAAGAATATCCGCACTAAAATAATCATTATTAAAAAGAATGAAAAACAAATCATGTAAAAAGGATACCTACACAATTCAAAATCCAGAAGAACCTCAATCAAATATACCTATGCTACCAAATTACAAATTCGCAACTTTACCCAAATTCTCTATTTATTCAAACACAAAAAAAACTTGAATGACACTTTTATTTTTTTTTAAAATCAAGGCACTCACAAACTGAAATAGCTTAATTACAATATGCATCGTTTAGTTCAGTGAAAAAGGCACGGAATCAATAGCAGTGAAACATTCCACCCCGTGATTCGCGTACAACATTTAGCATACTGGATAACCACTCCAATGCAAAGGGAAATAGGGTATGTGTGTAGAACAGAAATTGTAATGACAGTATCTCAACAGTGAATGGCAGTGAATGGACTAACGTACACGTGTCAACTCTCAACATTTGATAAACTTTTTTTAGGTGAGAAGGAACAAAAGGGGCAAAGGGAAGTATTTCAGAAATTCTTTATAGATAAAGAAGCATATGTACGTGTGTATCAACAATAAGTTACTCTTCGTGAAGAAGAAGCTATGTACTCCGAGAGTATGATAACAAACCTGTTAACCAAGTGTTAAGATTGACCCGTGAACGCCATCCCAATGAGTGTAACATGTACACGCACCCCAACTTTATTACTTTTACGTTTTCTTTAGTGCGTTTACAATTCGACACCATTTTCTCTGCTGCAATTCTTTTTTAAAGCGATTTACCTTTTTTTATTTCATTTAATAAAACAAGCCCATTTCACATACAAATCATATCAATTTATTGCGAAGAAAAAAAATTTCTATAGGGGTATCGACAATTCTTTTTCAAGCGCCATTGCAAAAATACCAACAGACATAATCATGAAAACTATATACATAAACCTTGCTATTGCGGTCTTCTAACACAAACAACACCCAATCAGTCATTTCATACAGCCAATTTTGCAAACATCGATTACATACAAAATAAAGATTCATTTTTATATATATAGATTTGTATTGTAAGTGTGTAGGCATTTTTATATATATTTTGTATATTGAGGTTTTTATTATTCTTTTAATTAAAGGCCTGATGAAGGGTCCGAAACGTCGCACACAAAATAAAAATCTTTCATTTTTTGACCCGGAGCCCACTGAAAATCTCCACCAATAACAGATCGTGTCAAGCGCACTTGAAATATTCGGCCGGGAAATACGAAATTTTCATCGGAGAAATATGTACCTGTAAACAAGAAAAAAGCAAAATCATGACCTGCCCCAATTCACATTTTCAACAAAGTTCCCCATATAAAAAGTTGGAATTTACAAAAACTCCATCCTGCGATGCACTACGCCTGACCCCTTGGCTAATCAAATAACATTCAAATCGATTTATTATTAGCCTTGAACACGAAAAGTTGCCTAAAAAGAATATTTCATTTCTTCCGAGAAATTGTACATACTTATGCCTGAAAACAAGTACAAAAAAAACAAAACCATGACCTGCCGGAATGGAAATTAAAAAAAAACCATCCTGCGCACGGGCACTTGGCTATTTACATAAAATTGTGTCGTCTGTTGCCTGGCTGATAGGGCAAAGTGTGTGAGGGGTGGAGAAGGCGAAAAAATACATTACGTCCGTGTGGAATGAAGTTCCGATTCCACTCTGCCCATCGCCTCTTCCTTTGTCTTTTAACAGAGAACTTGGGGAAATGTGCGGAGAGCTTATGTGGAATATGTACCCTAAATCTTCGCGATGGGATATATAATAGATCCCCCTAGTAAATTTTCTTGTGACAAAATTTTGTATGAAGCGGAACATCTGTATTACAGATATTTAAGTCTGTGGTACGACCATCTCGTAGCATCTTTGAATCCTTGAAACAAAACTTATTAAACAGAAGTCAAGACTCTGAAGAGCGTAGACTGGATGCTTTGCTAAATAAAGTAGAATTAGGCAATTACAAGCCCTCCGAATTGTTCCGTCATATAGAATCCTTGGTGGAAAGCGGTAACAGTCTTATAAATACACAGCTATTATGCAAACTTTGGCTTAACAAGCTGCCAACCCCCATGCAATCTTGCCTAATCGCAATAGAGTCTTCGCAAACGCAAGAGGACCTATTCCCCGTGGCGGATCAAATATTCGACTCAACGTCGACTTCTAAGGTATTCTCGGTGCAAAAAACCAGGCCAACAGATGTAAAAGGGTCTCTTCTAAATCTCCATGAAATGATGGATAGTTTAAGAAGTCGTTTGAAAAGCCTCGAGTCAAGGCAATCTAGGCCACGCACTTCACATACACTTCCAACTACAGCTATCATTCAAGGTCTCCATCTAGAGCAATCTCACAAGAATTGGGTGTTCGCAAGTTTCGGCGAACATGTTCGGTTGGTGGAGACGCGGCTTGAGCTATTGAAAATGTTCGCCGAACATGTTTGGGAACTAAATGTGGAATGTTTGTCCGTTTTTATGTTCGCGAACACTGATCGGCAAACATGTTCGGTTGGTGGAGACGCTTTAAGCATTTAATTTGTAAGCCTAAATATGTTTGGTTTCAGCTAGTTAGGCTAAGCTGGATGATGTGTTTCAAAATTGATCTTTATCTAAGTTATGTTTTTAGCTTACTTTTTTGTGTTCACGTTAATTTACTGAGCTTTTAAGTATAATTTAACATAGGTGAAGGACACTTTGTGTAAAGGAAACTGCGAAACAGTCTTCAACGTTATGAAACTTGTTTTGACTAGGTTAAACAAAGCATAGGCCTATTGATTCAAGTAACACACTATAGAAATAATAACCAATAAATAGGACTATTTTATGATTTAGTCCTAAACAGTATTTTCTTTTTTTATATAAAACCCTAATAAATGTATGTTTTTTTCAGTTGTAGCAGAGAATGTTTTACTAAAGTATCGGAGGCAGATCGGAACAGAATTTATGAAAACTTTAGGGGTTTAGATTCCAAAAATGAACAAGATAATTACTTACAATCTTTAATAGCGGCTTCTGAAGTAAAGACTCACCTAATAAGAAAAGATCGAGCAGAATCAAGTAAACCAGATAGACAGAAAACCATCTATGAAGTAACAACACCAACTGAAAAAAAAGGTATGCCTAAAAGCATTCATGAATATCCATGCAATCTCTCGTGCTCGTATAAGAAGATTAAATAACTTGTTAGTTATGGGAAAGTTCCCAAAAGAAATGAGAGGGAAAAACACTCCAGGCAATATCACTCCTGACTATGTGGTTAATGCAATAAAAAATCATATTGCTTCTTTCCCAGTGAAAATTGCTCTAAAGAATACCATTAACTTAGTGAAAGGCTTAATGTACTTAAAATGTACAATCTATTCAAAGAGGAAAATCCCAACTTAATTAATGTCAAGTACAGTTTCTACATTAAAGTTTTTAGAGATAATTTCGATTTACATTTTGGGCGACCACAAGTCGTTACTTGTTGTACATGTGAATCGTTAAACGTGAAAATTAAGAACCAGTTCCTGAATGATAATGTCAAGAGAGTTCATGTTGCTGAAAAAATCGTGCATATAAGGCGAGCAAAGATGTTTTATTCAAAAATCAAGGAGGTTCAAGCCATTACTCAGGAAAAAGACAATGTTGGGGCGATTTGCATAGATTTCATGCAAAACCTGCAACTACCCCTCATTCCAGTTCCAGAAACATTCTATTTAAGACAACTAACTGTGAGCACTTTTTGTATCTATAGCCTTAAGGACAATACAGCAGTTTTTCATCTCTACCATGAAGGTCAAGCTGGTAAAGGACCGAACGAAGTTTGTTCTTTCATACTGGACTACATCAAGTCGTCAATGAAAAATGTGGAGCACCTCCACATTTTCTCAGATGGGTGTTTTGGACAAAATAAGAACCATTCTTTACTTCGACTGGTAAATGCTTTGGTAACCTCTGGAAGTTTGAAAAGTGCTGAGCAATACTTGCCCATAAGGGGTCATTCGTTCTTACCTTGCGATAGAGACTTTACTCTCCTGAAAAAGGTACTCCGATCATGTGATCGTGTCTATACACTGAAGCAATACACTGAATTGTTTTTGTCTGCATCATCAAAAAACAAATTCATAGTAATTCTTTCTGAATCTGAGGATATACTTGATTTTAATCAATGGTGGCCGAAATTCTTCAAGAAAGTTGTTGTGTCCAATGTAACTCGTGGGAAAAAAGTTCAGAAAGAACAAAAGATTAAGTTCCAAATCTCTAAGTTTATGCACTTCTCCCAAAACAGTGCTGACCCCTGCTTAAAAGGAGTCCATTTGTTGTCTCATGACTGTTTATGTGTTTTGCATACAATTTTTATTGGTACTTAATCTTTTATGTTTGCATGTCTCAGCTGAGCCACGGCAGTGGTAAATATTTCTCAGCCCTGCTGGGAAGTGCGCCTTCTGCGTTAGAAGGGAAACTCTATATATGTATATATATACATATATATATATTTATATATGTATGTGTCTTAGGCGTGGCATTAGCCAAAGACGTGCGATGGAATGACCACATATTCCAAATCGCTAAACAAGGATCTCAGTGCTTGGGATTTCATAAAATTTCATCGTTTGTAAATAGAACAACTCGACTGTGGAATAATCTCTCCCAGTCCGCATTTCCGAGCTCCTACAACATCCAAGAGTCCAAACGCAGGATTCATCACCAGCTTCTTCAATACCCCCTGTACCTTCATAACCTTTAACCTATTCCCCCACCCCTCCCCCGTACTAAGCTTGCTGCTAGACATTGCACCATGACATGACAAATGACATGACGGACTGGTAGTACAAAGGGTGACTCCTGAGCTTAGCACTGCCACATAAAAAAAGTATATTATCAGAATATAATTTTCTAATATTCTTACATAACACCGTTATACGACCTTTAAGAATAATGTTTAAGTTTAACTATAAGACTGTGTGTGTCTTGCGAGTGCCGTGATATCCATTTTCATTTATGAATTTTTTTGTACTTTTAAAATATTTTAAAGAGACTTAAAAAAAGTTAAAGCAAATAAAATTATGTCTCTATTATGTTTGTTGAAGCCCAGTATGGAGTTCGAACGGAATTCCGTTCCCTATATAAAATTCATGTAAAAAGATGCACGGAATTCCGTTCACCTGATTTTTCCGCGTACTTTTTGTTTTGTGAGTACGGAGCTCGAGCGGAATTTCGCTGGTAATATATCGCTAAGGCAACTCTCTAACAGATGGCTCTGCAAAGCAAAGTGGAGACTTTTTTCCGTTCACATAGCAACGGAATAAATTGTTATGCCTGGTACTCAGCTCAAACGGAATTTTTCGCTTTGGGTTAAGCCTAGTATGGAGTTTGAACGGAATTCCGTTCCCCATATAAAATACATGTAAAAAAATGCACGGAATTCCGTTCACCCGATTTTTCCGTCTACTTTTTGTTTTGTCAGTACGGACTTCGAACGGAATTCTGTTGGCAATATGTAGCTTGTGCTACTCTCCAACAGGTGGCTTGCAAGGAATTGGAGACTTTTTTCCGTTCATCTGGGACGGAATAAATAGTCAGGCAATTATTCCGTGTAGGTAATTTTGACAGCACGAAAGAAAGTTGTTGCCTTTGCTTCAAAGTTTTAAATTTTCTGTGTTTTTTATTAGAGTACGCGTGTTGTGGTTTATATTTGGGAAGTTGATAAAGAAAAATCGATTCGGAGGATGAATTCAACTTCTCTTATATACATATATATGATTACGAGGATTTTTTGGAAAGCGAAATTACAAGGTAAATATGTTTTGTTATTATTATTCTTATTATAATTAATGCTATTATTATTCATATTAAATTTATTATTTATTGTATATTCCTGCATAGTGACCAAGCGCTGGAAACTGCTCCAGAACGAAATGAAGTAACCGGAGCAGCGCCGGTAAAAAGAGGAGATAAATTGAGGTGAATAAAATATTTTAATAAATTTTTTTCAACTTATTTTATTGCTTGTATTATTTTTTTAATTTTGTTTATTCATTGTTTTAACTTTGGTAGCCAAGTGCCGCGCAAAAAGCCTGCCGCAACACGGAGAAATACATTTAGTAAAGAAGAGAAACATAAATTAGCAGCAGAAGTGCGAAAGCACAATGTCGTGTGGGACCTCACCCACGAACTGCACTCTAAAACGGATGCAGTGAACAGGGCATGGAAGGACATAAGCCTAAAACTGGGAAAATCAGGTGAGTTGTGCGCATTTTTTGTGGCAAATTTATTTTCTAAAGAGAATTGTGTTTTTAGTCCAAGAGTGCAAAGCCGCATGGACTTCCTTGTGCGAAGGCAAAAGGTATAGGGCGAAGTCCCTTAATAGGAAAAAATCTGGAGATGCTGGAGGAGTAAAACTTTCCCAACTTAAAGGGTTTTATTACACATATTTTACTTTAAACAGACTCAGCGTCCATCAACATCGTTCTCCGGAACATTGGACCAGACCAATGCGGGGCGGATTGCTGACAGCATCGAGAAGTTTGTGGAAATCCAGAAATCCACAGAAGTACCTCCACAGCCAATGTACCAAAGGACATTATTCATTATGGGCGAATTTAGATAGAATGCTGCAGAAATTGCCCGGAGAAGAAGTCGAAGAAGTAAATTATGAGCTGACCACAATATTATACAATAAAATAAAAGAACACCAGAAAAAATAAATATAATATATGTACATTTATCGGTTATATTATTATTAGTTAGTATAGTTTTTTTACAAAAAGCATAATAAAAGAAGTGAATACCCCAACAATCTAGTTTATTTTTGAATCGTTTGGTTTTTTATGTTACAAATGCTCCTTCATTTTGCCACGGTACAGCTCCAACGGGTGAGTTTATGTAATTTTTAAGTGCATTTCTGTGGTATTTCCCAATGCCAACTTGCCTTCCTCTAGAAGGTGCAATGTAATTTCCAAACAAGGGATCATTATTTGCTATATTTTTCCTCCAGTCTCCTTCAATCAATACTCCATTGGCATCAATATGATCTGCAAAGTTTGGTGGACAGTAGCACACTTTGTGGTTGCTCATTAAATAATTATGCAGCGAGCAGCATGCTATGATAATTTTTTGAGCTCTCTCTGGAGAGCAGAACATTGTTCTTTTTATACAAAGCCATTTTGAGCACAAAATGCCAAATGCATTTTCCACACATCTTCTGGCTCTACTCAACCTGTAGTTGAAAATTAATTCTTCGTTTGGCAGCTCTTTCCTCCCTCCATATGGTTTCATTATTCTTTTACATAGTGGAAAGGCATCGTCAGCGACAAAGAAGAACGGTAATTTTACACCATTAATGGTACCATCTTCCGGAAAGCCAATATCATCATTGAGCACATCTTGCCCAAATTGAAATTGAGAAAACACATTCGCATCGCCTTCACTGCCATATGCCCCGATGTCGAGATATGTGAATTTATAATTTGCATCGGAAACAGCCATGAGCAAAATAGAATGAAAACCCTACAATTGTGAAGTTATGAAGATATACACGTAGTTTTATGCATCAAAAGTATCGACTGTATAGTTGTAAAATAAACTGCCAGCTCTAGGTGGAGCTTTTATGGCAACGTGCTTCCCATCAATGGCTCCGATACAGTTAGGAAACTGCCAATATTTATTAAAATCATTGGCGCATTTAATAAATTCTTCTTTATTCATTGGCGGGGTATACGATTTGAAGACTGAACATATAGCATCACAGACTTCATCAATAATGCTCCCTAAGTGTTGTTTACTTATTCTGTAGACTGATGCCATATGCCTCTGCAATGAACCACTTGCGAAATATCTGTGATAAAAAAATATTAGCATGAAGGAAGGAATTTTGTGTTGCATACTCAAGAACAACAGCAAATTTTTCTTTTGCACTTATTTCATCGTGCGGTCGGGTATTTCGTTTAGGAATGAAATACGGCTCCAGCTCCGCAAAAATTAGATCAAACGTTTCAATGTCAACGTGAAAATTTTTATAAAAGGATTGCCTTTGCTTTTTCAAATCTTCGAACTGTAACAAAAGGGCAGGATTAGCAGCATTTTACTAGGTATCTTAAAAGTGCCAATTACATCCTTAACAAATCTTCCTTTAGTTTTTCTATCACTAAGGTATGGGTTTGTTCTCATTGAACGTTTTTTTTTTGTTTTTTGTTCTAACTCTGCAACCACCGCATACGCACCACTCAATATTAATAAATTTAAGAAACTTTTATCCATTTTAAATATTAAATTACAACAAATTAACTTTGACAAATATAAAACGTCAAATACATAACAGTCAGCTGTTTACTATTTCTCCACAATATTTTCTACACCGATTTTTCCGTGTAGAATTAAACTGCAAAAATGCTGAACGGAATTCCGTGCGAACTCCATACTAGGCTTTAAACATTTATTTCTACACGGAAAAATTCCGTGTAGATTAGTGTGGAGAAATATAAGCAGCTGAGAAAATGGGAACAGCTGACGGGGTTATGTGTCATTTCAGGTTGGTTGAAGGAACTCGTAAGTAATTTGGTAAGAGCAAAAATTATTTAAATCTATTTACAAATTATTGAATTATGGGTTTGCATTATGTACATATTGCAGCATATTGATTTCTTTGAGATATGAGTGAACAACTATTAGAAAATATAGCAGTAGCTACAGCTGGATTAGCTTGTGGGATGCTTCTAGAGGATGAAGAAAAAAAAGGAAGCAAAAGAATAATGAATCCGTATTTGAGACAACGTAAATTGAAAGGACGATTTTATACCGATGTGATTATATTTATAGTTATATTTTTGGTAATGGTGTAGTAAGTATTTTCATTGATTTTAGTTTGATGATATGACCGCAAACAGGAAGAGTTTTCTAGAAAATTTCCATATGACTTTGGGAGATTTCAATACTTTGTTCAACTTAGCCCAAAATGAATTAGCACCGAAAACGAATTCTAGGCCGAAAGATAAAATATCTCAAAAACAAAAGCTTGCCATAGTGCTAGAGTTAGTATACTTTTGGTTCGAATCGGGCAAATATAATTTTTGATATGTCTACATATTTAAGATATCTTGCATCGGGCAACGGCATATTGGTTCCGTGTACAGAATTAGTAAGCAACATCTAGGAAAAATCATAGATGATGTATGTGATGCCATATGCACTTGTTTGAGAAGTTACATAGGAGATATTGAAGAAAGTTTTTCAAATGCAGCAAAGGAATATAATATAAAGTGGAATTTCCCTAACTGCGTCGGGGCTGTCGACGGCAAACATGTAGCTATAAAAGCACCAAGTAACTCAGGAACTCTTTTTTATAATTATAAGGTAAAACTTACATTACACTAGTAGAATACAATTTAACATAGTATATGGTTATACCAGGTTATGGCAGAGGAAAAAAACGTGTTTAAAATTTTAAAAACAAAAATTAACAAAGATTTAATTGGCATTGGTTGTCCCGCTCTTATTATTCACAATTCTGCAAAACATAGACTTGATTCTTTAAATTTTGATATAGAGTCAATTGTTTTGAAAATATATAATTTACTTTTCGATATATACAATTCGAACAGAAGCATTAAAAGAATTTTGCCGTTTTATTGACATTGAATTTAGAGACTTATTGAAACACACAAAAACCAGATGGTTATCTTTATATCCAATAACTAACCGAATTTTGCAAATGTATCCGGCTTTAAAAGCTTCCCAGCAGAAATTTTTTCCTTCCATGAAAATGTCCTAACTGTTTTCATTCATTATTTTGCTGAAAAAGTAATTGGGGAATAAGTAATGTATTTTGTAATGTACAATGTGTGCGATCCAAACTGCTGTTTGAGCTTTAACGTTAGAACACGTACAAACAGGAAAACCTGGAATAGTTTAGAAAATTACTAAATATAATTATATTGATTTTTTTTATTTAATTCTTGTTAGTGCTTAAAATTACTAAGAATTGTAACCAACCGGGGTTAGAAAGTATAACATTTGTCAGGGGAAAGCCCTCCGTTAAGGCAACAAAGTTGAAATTTATAATTTGATAAATAGCTTGATTTTACAATGGAAAGAAGCGGCTTCAGTAAAAGAAATTTAAAACGATTGGTGAAAAGATAAAAGGAAGTGTTATTAAAAATATTAAGAGCATGTGAAAGAAAGGAAATGGATCAATCTAGTTTTGTTAGTTCCGCAAATTTTTCAGGGATTGGTATCACATGTATCATCCGCCAAGGAAACAATTGCAAGCAATTTTAAATATTTTATACGAAGAAAAATTAAATGTGCCGCGTAGTTTAACTGGACTCATTGGAAAAAATGAAAAGATTACCACAATTACGGTTCCTCCAGGAGAATACGTTCATTTCGGTATTAAAAACCAGTTAGAAAAACTTGAAATTGAATTAAAAGGCATACAGAAAATTATTTTGAATGTAAATATTGATGGAGTCCCGTTATTTAAAAGTTCATCTTTGAATCTTTGGCCCATATTAGGCAATATAATAAATGTTCCAAATTTTGATATAATTCTAATAGGAGCGTACTTTTTTTTTTTTTATGTGATAGACTAGAGACTTAGGGAAAGCCCCCTTTGTACTGTTCGACAATCTATTTTTTCCTATAGAATGTCGAACAGCAGCTCTAGCCGGAAGATGAGAAGTAGAGATAGAGAAGTAACATAGGAAGGAGCTGCCACAACCTAGCCGCGATATATTTTTATTCCACCTACTTCCAACCATTTCGCGATTCTGGCATCGGGGCATTTGAGAAACAACTTGCTGGAGTGTTATGCCTCCTGAAACGAGTTGAATCGCTTCAACCAACCGATGACATGCGCTTGGTGGAGTAGGGAAGGACTAGCAAAGGCTATGACAGGAGGAATCAGGAATGTAAAGATGGGAGAAGAAAGAAGGAAAGTTATGTGGGTGGAAAAGTGGAAAAAGCGAAGGACCGTGGGGCTGGCCGGGAGAAGGTAGAAGCAAGCCCAATAACATTGATATTTTCTTGCACGACTTTATACATGAAATCAAGGATTTAAAAATACAAGGACTTACAATAGCAGGAAAAGTTTTTCAATTTCAAATAAGAGCATTTATTTGTGATGCTCCAGCGCGTGCTTTTGTTTCGGCCACTGTGGGACACAACGCTTTTCATGGGTGTTCTAAATGCACGCAAGTAGGAGAAAGTATCGAACACGTTGTTGTTTTCAAAACAGTTGCCTGTACTCCAAGAACATATGAAACCTTCAACAAAAGAACGGATTTAGATCACCACACTAAACGTTTCAGACAACAAAAAAGTGCTTTGGAAGAAATTGGAATCGGCATGGTGTCACAATTTGCACTTGACCCTATGCACTTAATAGATCTTGGTGTAACCAGAAAAATTATATTGAGTATATACAAAGGAGAAACAGCTAATATGAAACTTAGCTTGTCTGGAAAGACTATAATTTCGACACATTTAGTTTCGCTTGGTCTTTTCATTCCGTGTGAATTTGCTAAGAAGCCCAGAAGTTCGGAAGATATGCCTAGATGGAAAGCTACAGAATTTAGACAAATCGCCCTTTATACTGGGATCATTGTATTCAAGAAATCTTTAACTGATGATTATTATTATTATTTTCTTTTGTTGTATACAGCCTATAGATTACTGTCATGTCCACGAAGTTACTTGGCAAATTTGGAAGTTGCTGAGGACATAATAAAATTATGCGTGGAAATTTCTCCAGTTCTATATTACCCGAAAAGTGTTACTTACAATGTTCACAACTTATTACATTTAACAGATTCTATAAGGCAGTTAGGATTTATAAATGATATCACTGCATATAAATTTGAGAATTATTTACAACATTTGAAGAAATCCATTAGAAAAGGAAATAAAATATTGCAGCAAATCAATAATAAAATAATTAAAGAAAGTATTATTAATTTCTAATAATGAAGAAAACATTTTTAAACAAGATAACAATGGACAAATAAAAAGCCATACATCAAAGAGCTGCTTTCTAAGCACGAAGTCTCCGAATAACTTTTGCTGTGTTCAATCTGTTATTCCTGTTCATATAACAGGTTTGGTTGAAGCTGAAGAAGTATACATAACCTGTAAACAGTTTGTAAACTTACGAAATTTTTTTACCGAACCAGTTGAATCTATGGAAGCATTAGGCATACTTTTTTCCTTCAGAAACGGAAGAACAGAATAAGTTAACAGAAATTACATACAAATACGTCTGCTTGCCTTATGAAAACAATTTTGTTTTGATTCCTCTCTTACACGAATGTGGTTCTTAAAATCAGTGTATGGAAATATTATTAAATTGTTTTTCATTTCATTTCACCTTAATTGCAGACTTACAATTGTAACGGTCGGCAGTATTTATGAACGATTTTATAAATCTCCCATGTAAATCAATTAATCATTATAAATTGCCGTTGCTAAGCAATAACTTGAAAAAGAATTCTTTTTTAAAGAATCCTCCTATTCATACACCTTTTAATCCATTCATTTCCCCTTTTTGGATCATCTCCTTTTTTATAATAATTATCCACCAATTTGTTGCCCACGCAACACTTTTCCCTATGGACGCTCCGAACGGCGCATAAAGACTTAGCGAATCAGGTCGCGTCACTTGGATTCCCCAAAAAAAAAAATTCTTCTCTAAATTAATTGGTATGGGTGAAACAGGAAAATAATAATTCATTCCTTCATTCCATATTGATTATTGATAATTGTTCTTTTGGGCGAATTGCGCCGTGTAAATGTGACTTTGTTCGCGAAGGAGGAGAAGTGGAAGAGGCTTTGCATTCCTGGCGTCATTCAGGAGGCAGAAGGCATGAAAGTCGGTCGGTAGTATGGGATTAGAGAGGACGGTCGAGTCCCGAGAACTTCACTAGCAACGCGCGTCTCCTTCCTCCGATTTTCAAAAATAAAATTTTTTTTTTCGGGCGATTTTCACCAAAAATTTTATTGAGATGTAGCAAAGGAAGAAAAAAAAAAGAAACAGGCGAATTGAACAGTGAACAATGGAATAATTTTTAGTGAAGGTCTCCCCAAAAATTGTTTAAAATAAATTGTGGAAATTTGCAAGTACCTAGTGATTTATTTAAGTATTCCACCCGTAATTTATATGGCAAATAATGTGGATCGTGCTTATCATTAATTTTACCATTGGTTTTCTCAGTCTATGGACTGACTTTTCATGAATTTAATCGAAATTACA
Source organism: Thereva unica (assembly GCA_949987705.1). NCBI lineage: Eukaryota > Metazoa > Arthropoda > Insecta > Diptera > Therevidae > Thereva > Thereva unica. The sequence goes on along the minus strand of OX465282.1, from coordinate 74,701,801 downwards.
CGACCTGTGCCGTAATTAACTGTAAATAGATGTATTAACGTCTAATCGTCATTAGAGTGCAACCAGAGGCGCAAAACTTGTACCTAAGTACAGTCATCAGTGGGCAAAAATAATAAGAAAAGGAAAAAGAAAACAAAATGGGAACCTAAGCTGAAAACAAAAAAACAAAAATTCAGGAACAAATACCAATAAGGTAACGTGCACATATTAAAAAAAAAAAAATTAGAAAAAAAAAATAAAAAAAAGACAAACAAAGAAAAAGGAAAATCAAGAGAAAACTTAATCTCAACTTCCTGCATGATGAAGATATGCCAAAAATTGATTTGTCGCTGTTTTAGTAGATGTTAAGAAATAAAAAAAATACATATTAGTTTTGTTTTGGAATTTAACTATGATTAACAAAAAAAAAAATATTCGGTAAATAGAATAAATACATTTTTCTGTAGAATTTAGTTTTAAATAAGCAATATATTAATTAATAAGTAAAGACAAAAAAATAATAAAAAAATAACTTTGAATAAGCAATATATTAATTAATGAATAACATAAAAACAACTTTGAATAAACCATATATTAATTAGTAAATAAACTAAAAACAATTTGAATACGCAATATATGAATAAATAACTAAAGTAAGAACAACTTTTTTTAAGAGTTACCTTTTGAATAAGCAATATATTGATTAGTGAATAAAATGAAAGTAATTTTTTTTAAGTTAACTTTGAACAAAATTATTTAGCGAATATAAGGAAACCCCTATTATTATTTTTTTTTTTTTGTATTTAACCTTGTCTCAAAACATATTAAGTAAGTTTATTTGTTCGTTTAAGCAGGTTCATTGTTATTGTTATATTGTAATTGTAATGTTTTAATTTTTGTTTTGATTATATCATTTTTGCTTGATTTTAGAGAAATGCTATTAAAAAAATTATATCTCGCGGGGGGTTTAAAAAAAATTTCAATCGAATCTTCGGAATGGATATAATACTAAACTTCAATTTCGATGGCGTTAAAGGCAAAGAATCTTTAAAAAGTTATAAAAATTTAATGAATGTACCATATCGTAAAATTTTTGTAGAAAAAAATTACATTGCAAATTAATATATTTTTTTAGGTACTCTACAAACTGTGGGATATCTGAAAACGGATTTTGCGAAAGACACGCGGCTTGTCTTTAAGCTCCACAAAAACAGACACTTCAAAAACTTGTACGACAAAAACAAAAATAAATTCAAATAAAAATCTATATTAATGAATTATTCTATCTACATATTTAAAATGATTTTTTTTAAGTTAGTATGAATTTAAAATGAATTACCCTATGTTGATATCAGCGTTGCCAGACGTCCCGATTTAAGCGGGACGTCCCGATTTTAAGCCCAAAATCAAATGTCCCGACAAACTTAGTCCCGCTTTTCTGCGATTACTCAATCTATTTTGTTGTTGCGGTAGTTTGTATACATTTCAAGCGGCCATAAACTATGAGCATGTGATTGCCTGTTTTCTTTTAAATCTAGATGTGTACCTTAAATTGCTCGAATCCATATATGTACATGTACGCTATGTTCTGTTCTTTAACTTCTCTGTTCTAAGGCGCAACATATTCTTTTTCACTCTTTCGCTATTAATCATTCGTTTGTTTCTATTTATTTCTTGATTCACGCACGATTACGATTAATTTAGGTTCCAAAATATTGCATTTCTTTGTTAGTTTTATTTGAATGCGTAAGCACTGAGCAGTTAGTTGTGTAATAATTGTAGTGTAACATACTGGAGTGTTAATTAAAGTATAACTATTAGAATTGTTTAAAAATGAATAAAGAAGCCAATAGTGTTGTTTCGGATAGCTCGGAGTCGGAAAACATCACACTAGAAGAAAACCAAACTAGTAAAACATCGCCTAACGAAATGCAATACAAATTGGGAAAATGATTATAATTGGCTGTGTACTGCGGAGTCGAATGAGCATAATGCTTATTGTAGACTGTGTAAAAAAGAGTTAAATATTGCTCATGGTGGTCTAAATGATGTAGTGAAGCATTCAAAAACAATTACTCACTCGAAGATCGCGAGTTCTCGCGCTGCAAGAAATATAACCAGCTATTTCCAGGCTCCAGGGACTTCCACTTCTCACCGTGATCTCAACGATATTATGTATAAAACGTCAGCTGCAGAAATTTCTTCGATCCACTGTTAAACATTCGTTAAGCTACAATAGTATGGACTGTTTTCAAAAGTTATTACCCTTTATGTACGCAGATTCCAAGATAGCTAAGAATGTGAAATGTGGCAGGACAAAGAGTGAAGCAATAGTTTGTGAAGTATTGGCAAAAGAAGCTTTGAAGGATGTATTAAAATATTTAAAAGAAGGTTTATTTTTTTCAATTTCTGCCGATGCCAGTAATAAGGCAAACCGGAAAAATTTTCCGATATGTGTGCGATATTTCAGTTATGTCAAAAGCATAAACAAATTAATAGATTTTGTGGAGAGTAATAGTGAAACTTTGTGAAACATTGGATAAACATCACCTAAAATTATCGCAAGTAACTTCATATGGCGCTGACAATGCAAATGTTAACTTTGGATTAAATCATTCTGTTTACACGAATCTTGTGGACAAGAATGAAAAAATATTAAAAGCTAGCTGTTCAGTTCACATCTTGAATAACATGAGCAAATTTGCATGCGATAGATTATAGATCGATGTAGAAGCTATCACTTTAAAAATCTACGGCCATTTCTCACATTCAGCTAAACGTCGTGCGGAATTGATGGAAATATTTGAAACTACCGATATGGAATGGGACGAATTATTGCGTCATGTTCATATAAGATTTCTGTCTCTGTCCTGCTGTTGAGAGAGTAATCAAGGTTTGGCCTTCTTTGAAATGTTACTTTGATAAGCCAGGATTATCTGCGAAAGTGATTGAAAATTTTTTTCACTCGGAAGAAGAGGAGACAAAACTCTAGTCTACTTGCATTTCGTTCATAATGTGATGAGTGCTTTTGGTACATTAATGAAAGAGTCTCAGGGAAATGATATTACCATAACAGAAATGCATGAGTCATTATGCCGCTTCCGGTCAAGGTTGATTCAAAGGAAAAAGGATTGTTTTTTCGGCTACCAGACCAAACAGACTTTAAATAAATTGGTTGAATCTGAAAAGGCCAAAGTCGTCGAAGACTTCAACAATTTTTACACAAATTGTCAAATGTATATAGACGAACGTTATAATTTTTCAAATGAAAATATTTTCTCTAAACTAGAATTCATAAATCTGAAAAATGAAGTTACTTTTGAAATAGTTGAGAATGCTGTATCTTTATTAAACCTAACTGGCGATATTTCAGTAGACAACTTATATGAAGAATTTAACTTGTTGAAATAATCCTTGGACGTAGTATTGGGAAATTGTAAAGACGCCACTGCACAGAAATGGCATCAGCTCTTTAATTGTTTTCCAAAAAATGATACCAAGAATATATTTAAACTAGTTTCTTTCATATTAAGTGTCCCAACTTCATATTGCTTTTCCAAACGCGTTTTTTCTCAAATGAATATAAAATGGTCAGATGCCAGAAATAAATTAATAAATTAATAAATAAATTACTGATTATTTACGTTTTTTATTATGTCCCGCTTTCGACAAAAAAATCCCGCTTTTTTGCTTAAAAAGTTTCAAAATCCCGCTTTTTCCCGAATAAAAATCTGGGAAAACTGGTTGATATGTATTTAAAATGAGTTTGTTTAAGTTAGTAGAAATTTAAATTTAAAATTACCTATGTTTTTATGTATTTCAAATGAATTTCTTTAAGTTATTATGAATTTGTTTAAGTTAGTATGAAGTAACAATAAAAAATTTAAAAGAATAAGTATTTATAAATAAAATATTAGCAATTACCGATCAGTTTAAAGTTGACCAAACAGACAACCCATCGCGTCGGTCTTCGCTCACTTGAACTATTTCCACACAAATGAAATCGTTGATTATAAAATCAGTGAAAGTAATCATTGTCGTTCAACTCTTTTCACACAAACGAAATCATTAATTACGAAGTAAGTCAATGTAGTTATAATCGCTACGGCCCTATGACAACGATGTATAAAAGTAATGCATGTTGTAATGTATAAAGTAGGCTTGGTAAGCTGAGGTAAGCGATTACATCATCAATGTTGTAATCACTACTGTTTCTGCTGGGTTACTTTTTATCCTTGACTCATGCCCTGTTTTGGCCTGAAAATAAAAAATATTAAAATAAAATAGCAATCCAAAACAGATGTAAACAAACCTGTCAGACGCCGACCCGATATAAACTAGTCATCACGTCAGGCTAAAAAGAAAAATAATAAATAAAAAATGATCATAAAAAAAATTACCTGTATCATAATCCTAAAATCCTGTCCGCTTCCTTCCTAAAAATAAATAAAAAATCAAAATAATATATTTAAACACCGAATAAATAAAAAATAGTAAGCACTTACCTAGTGTCACCCAGTAATAACAAAAAAAGGCTTTAGGGAAAGCTTTAATCACGAAAATGGTCTAAATTCCAACCACTGTAAAGTGATCGTGCCGTGGTGAAAAAGCTCCACCAAGCGCCATCTTTCACTTCGACAGAGGAAGAGAAATATAAGAAGGAAACTGGCTGAGTCGATCAGACGAATTCGTCAGAAAGGCTATCAGGCGTAGTATTCAGGGACTTAGATATTGTCAGGGTTTTTACCTGCAATTTGAAAAAGATTAGCAAGGCGTAGAAAAAAATATTAAATTTTTAAAGTTACTATTGGTGACGGATGTCGTATCCCGACAGATTTGTTGCAATCAAATATTAGGGCGTAGATAATTGTCGGCTTTTCACCGACAATTCCTTTGTTAGGTTTAGCATATAAAAAAGTACTAACAACGTAGTTGTGTGGAAACCAAAAGTTGGTGGAGATTTTTTTCTGCTATAAGTCGAATATCGACTGTCAATATTTAATTCTCCATCAGAGATTTACTGCTTAGGAATCTCTGTTGAAGAATTCAATTTAAACAAATATTCTAGCGGTTATAGACTGTGACCGCTAAGCACTAATTCGTATAATCGGATTTTATTTGATTTCTGGAATTCACGGCTCGTCTAAAAACAAATCAAACTAATTAAAGGTTGAGCGAAATTCGCTAAATATCAATTACATAATTTTTTTTTTTGAAAGCTCCGAACATAATGAAACAAAGTGGTGTGAAACATGTTAAGTAGCGGTTAAAATTCAAGAATGGAACTATCACCTTAGAACTAACGCACATAAAAGGAATTCCTTGCAGCCAGTAAGTAGTAGCAGTAGTAGTAATATCAATAATGTGAAATGCGTAAAAAGTTTATTCAATGAGAGAATTGAGACATTTGTGCTGGAGAATCCAAATGAATCCTTATTGGACGCGAAAAAGTTGTTTGATTTTATGAAAACCCCGATTTTGGAATTATTATTGGATGCTTTAAATAAGCACGAGTCTTTAAAATTTAATATGGAATTATTTGGGGAATACATATATAAAAATGAGCAATGAAGAAGATGAAGAATATAAAATGGTGTCATCGTTAAAGTCTTTCCAGTCTAAAATGACAAAAATTCCAAGAACCAACATCAAGTGTTCCGGAGTCTGGATATTACTCTTCCGATTATTAATCAAGCATTAGCATTATTAAACCAGTCTCCGATCTCTGCAAAAAGAAGGATATTTGATAAGTATTTAAACGATAAAGTAATTCGTACTGCTCAAAATTTGAGAAAAGCATTAGGAGTTGAAAATAATATGAATCAGTTCAGCGATATAGATGCTGGTGAAATTATTCCCAGATTGAGGGATAAATTCAATGACGATGCTACAAGTAGATCTTCACGCGTACAAAATTTTGACTATACTGCCGTCAACTTGGAGCGTTGGTAAGATTGTTGAAGTAATGGGTGCGAGTGAGCATATGGTACGAGTGGCAAAAAAAATTATTGCTGACAAAGGAATATTATCAATGCCTGCACAGAAAATTGGTAAGATACTGAATTACAAATTAATGGATTTTGAAATTATTATTAATACGTAAATATTTATGAATTTTCCTATAAAATCGGATTTTGCAGGCCGTGAATTATCTGCTGAAGTAGTAGTATGGACTGTTATAAATTTTTATAATGACGATGAAATGAGCAGTCCTATGCCAGGGAAAAAAGATTTTGTTTCATTACGTAACGATGATGGTACTAAAGTTCACACTCAAAAACGTCTAGTACTATATAATTTAAAAGAGTTGTACAAAATATTCAATTTAAGATATCCAGAAATAAATAGCTGATGGATGTGGCACTCATACAGTTTGTGTATGCTCTATTCATCAAAACATCAAACTCATGATCTTAGGTAAATTAAACAATAGAGAAATTAATTTTAGTAATAGTAACTTTTTGTGATTAGTTTAATTGGCTCGATATATTTTTATTTATTTCTTTAACAGGCGGTAACTTATCACGATTAACTGAAGGTTCAGATTTATCATTAAAAACTTTCAATGATTGTTTGAGTGCTATTGTATGTCAAACACCATCGGCTGAGTGCTATTTTAATAATTGTTTCTATTGTTCAGGTGTTGAGAACATAAAAAACATTTATTAACCGAAATGGAAAATAATGAAATTAGTGAAATTAGTTATAAACAATGGGTGGCTATTCCACGAGTAACTCTTGAAAGAACAATTAAAACCACGATCGATTTTGTTGATGACTTTTGTGAAAAACTGAAGCATTTATTAACACACAATTTTATTGCAAAAGAGCAAGCAGCTTATTTAAGAGTGCTTAAAGAATCCTTGAAAGAGCATGAATTCATAGTTATTGTGGATTTTGCTGAAAATTATTCGTTCGTTGTTCAGGATGCTGCACCGAGATTCCACTAGAATAACGATCAAGCGACAGTATACACTGTAGTTATTTATTATAATATAGATAATAAGCTTACGCATCAAAGTATGGCTATTATTTCTAATTGCTTAAATCACGATGCTATTGCTGTTCATCTTTACTCTGGAGTTATTATCAATTTTATTAAATCTCTGTCATCTGAAGTTCACAAAATTATTTTCTTTTCTGATGGTGCTCCTCAACAATATAAGAATTATAAGCATTTCATTAATTTATCTTATTATAAAGAAGACTATCAAATAAAAGTCGAATGAAATTTTTTTGCAACGGCACACGGTAAAGGACCTTGCGATGGAATAGGAGGAACAGTTAAAAGAATGGCCGCACGTGCTAGTTTGCAGTTGCCACCTCATCTTTAACTATTAACACCGGTACAATTGTTCGAGTGGGTATCAAAAAATTTACCAAATATAAATATACGTTTCTCAAAAATTGAAAAATATAGTGAAATGAAAAAAAAAATTGGAAGAGCGCTTTACAAATGCAAACCCGATACCAGCGACACAGAAAATCCATAAGATTACGCCTTTATTAAATTTTATTGTGGAAGTAAAGACATTTTCCCATTCAGACAAGTTTACATATCACAGTACAATTAAACAATCGTTAAGTAAAAAATAATAATATTAATAATATTATAATAAATCTAATAAATATAATATGATCAAATAAAATATTTTAAGTTGATTAAATTATATTTTTTTGGACGATATTTAGCCAAAAATTGAAATTTTAGATAATTTATCATAAAAAAAATTTCAAAATTCGAAAAAAAAAAAAATAAAAAAAAATGTGATCACATCTTGAACTGGGGTTTAAAAGTTGCGTAATATAGAATAGAATTTTGGTAAATTTAAAAAAAAATCGCAGGGGTCAAACTTTTTGAAAATATCGATTTTAATCGATGTTAATAACTAATCGATAATTACTTCGAAAAATTTCCTTTTATTTTTTTTTCTGAAACTACATTCAAAGACGAAAAAAATGATATCCTACTTTTTATTGATATCGATATTTATTACCAGACTATCATTAATTGAAAATTTTTTGCTTAATAATTTAAAAAATCTTTTACTCAATAACGGTTTAGAATAGGAGGTTGAAATTTGGTGTACAAGATGCTTTAAATACGTATAAAAACATATAAAAAAATCAGCGAAATCGAAGAGGGTCGGGTAAAAAACTCGGTGATTTGGCATGGAATGCCCCATATGTATGTAAAGAGTTTTGTTTACCAGACATTTCCGACTTCTATTTTGATTTTATTTCTTTTTTGTTTCAGTTTATTTCAGTGAAGGTGGCATTCTGGCAGTGTGAAGTTGAAATATACATACCTACATAAATTTTTCTGACTGAAAGTACAAAGTTTTCTTTTTTACATAAAAGATAAGTTTTCTTTTTAACATGAGTGATAAAAAAAGAAAAACTTTTCATTGGATGAAAAGGCAGCAATTCTGTTCTGGCTAGAAGCAGGTGAATCCGGATCAGTGATTTCGAAAGAATTGAGGATTTCGCATTCTACTCTATCAACAATAAAAAAGTCTAAAGACAAAATAACAGAGGAATTTGAAAAACAAAATTTAAACCAGAAAAAAAATAAGGAAATTTAATTATGACGACATAGATCAGTGTCTTTTGGATTGGTTTAAAGTTCAAGGGACTAATAATGTCCCAATTAATGACCCTGTAATGCAACTGCATACAAACAAGTTCGCTGAGTTTCTCGGAAAAAGTAATTTTCAGTGCACTTTAGCGTGGATACAACGTTTTCGTCAAAGGCACCACATTGTCCTTGGGGAAATAAGTGAAGAAGCAGCAAGTGTAAATCCCTAAGTCGTGCATGATTGGTTGAGGGTTGTGTGGCCAAAAATTCGTGAAAATTACACTGACGACGAAATTTACAACATGGACGAAACTGGGTTATTTTATAAGATGACTCCGGACAAAACTATTAAATTTAAAGGAGAAAATTGCATTGGTGGGAAAATGTCAAAGGAATGTAGGTATAACTGTTCTAGTCGGTGCAAACATGTCTGGAAAAGAGAAGCTGAAGTTGCTTGTGATTGGGAAATCTAAGAATCCGCGATGTTTCAAGGGGATACGAAATTTGCCTGTCGAATATGAAAGCAACAAAAAGGCTTGGATTCTCTCAGAAATTTTTGAACGCTATTTACGAAAGCGGGATAGAACTTTAACAAGAGAATCCATAAAAATTCTCTTGCTTGTTGACAACTGTCCTGCACATCCGAAAGTGGACAACCTTAAAGCTACAAAACTGGTTTTTTTGCTACCCAATTCAACGTCTGTGTTGCAGCCCATGGATCAAGGTGTTATCAAGTCTCTGAAGCAGCATTATAGGAGCTTACTCATGCAATTTCTTGTGCAACACGGTAACGGAAACGTTGCAGAATCATCCATCAATTTGCTGGACGGTATAATTATTCTTGCAGATGCATGGGAAAAAGTGAAGGAATCGACCATTTTTAACTGCAGGATTTATATCCGGTCAAAATAGTGGAGCTGAATCTTTTGATCCTGAAGATGATCTGCCTCTTACCGATATTACACAACAGTTGCGTTCGCATAATATTCCACACTTAACTTGTGATTGGGAAGAATTTGACAACTTCGACAATGATTTGATAACAGCAGCAACATTAACACACGAAGATATCGCCCAAAAGATAACCAGTGCCTGGCCGGTGCCGTAACCGAAGATTTGAGTGACGAGGAAAGTAATGAAGGTAGGAGTGGATAAATTTTTGTTCAATACTGTAACTACTGTACCCTCCATATCAGATGCAGTGAAGGCTATTGACATTGTAAAAAAGTTTTATTTGTCCAACGAGGGTTTTACTGAAGAGGCACATGTAGATCATTTAAAGAAGGATTTAAATAAAAAGTTCTGTGAATCAAAAAATGTGCAGTCCTTAATGAATGCATTTTAATTATAAATGTACTTAAAAACAGAGTTATTTCTTAAATTTTTTTTGGGTTATCGCTTAACGGTCCCTTCGATTTCGTTATAACCGATATTTTATATATATATATATATATATATATATATATATATATATATATATATATATATATATACATATATATATATATATATATATATATATACAGTCGGGGGCAGAATTGAGAGGACAAACGAAAAAACTTCAGAACAAAGTGGACTTCAGACGAAGAAGTGGTGGCCTTTTTGTACATACACTTTGGGTTTTTATACTATGTACACAATTATTTTGTAAAATTAATATTACTAAAAATAAAAGAAGTTTTATTACATTGTTCTGAAGTTTTTTCGTTTGTCCTCTCAATTCTGCCCCCGACTGTATATAGCGTATATATATGCATATAGTACCTACGATTTTTAGTCGATTTCAACAGTTTCCTTAAATTCTTCAGTAAGACGGTTAAAATGTTTTCTAGTGAAATGTGTAGTTCTTGTTTCCACACGTAGGGATAACATGTATCGGCATATGAAATCTAAGCATGAAGATAAATATGTGTTGAAAAAACGAACGTCATCAAATATATATTTATATATATGTAATATATACCTAAAAGATTTAAAATATATCCAAAAACTATAAGAAACAGCATGACTTCACAACAGGATTCTCAAGGAACTGCTGCAACTCCAAACAGGAATACTACAGCCATACTTACCGTTAACGATATGATCAAGGATGCCCAAAGGATAATAGAGTTCAGAAGGGATGGAAGTTATGCCCTCACCTCATTTTTTAGGGAAGTGGACACCATTTTACCAGTACTCGACGAACATCCTAACATAAAAGTGTACATCTTTCAACGAATAATAATAAACAAAATACAGGGAGCAGCTTTAGAAGTGATCCAGACCTTGGGGTCCAACGCCACTTGGAAAGAAATTAAACAGGAACTTGTCAACAATTTCGGCGTCCAGAAGTCCTACCATCAACTTTACCATGAAGCTTTTTCTGTTCGAAATTACCAAGTAAGAGATTATTATAATATGCTAGAAATAATTTTAAGTCAATTAAATGAAAAATATGAATATGACGTTAAGAAACCAATTGAATTTAATCGAAAAACTAACGAATCATTAATTTTAAAAATATTCTTGGATAATATTGATCCAAACTTAGCATCTATTGTGTTAAATAGAAATGTGAAAACTCTCCGAGAAGCTTATTTTACGTTAGAAAACTTAGGATTAATTAGAGAAAATCGTAAACCCAAAGTGAATAATATTCAAGTAAAACAGATTAACCTAAATAAAATGCAATATTACTCTAGGCAAGTTAATAATAATAATGTAAGGAACAATAATTCCGGACAATTTGGACGAAACTACCAGAGTAAAAACAGTTTTAGAAACGATAATCCGGGACAGTTTAGATATAACTACTCTAATGACCAAGTACAACCTAGAAGAAATAGTCCGAACGGTAGCAATTTTAGACAAACCCCATCTGGTAATCGATCAAACCAATATCATAGACTTAATGCTACAACAGTACATAGGTCAGAACCTATGGACGTTGACCATATTCAGCAAGAGGTAAATTTTCTTTCAACACCTCGAAAACATACCTACCAATAGTAAATCTCACAGTAGATGGAAACAAAATCAATTGCTTATTAGATACAGGGTCTTCCACTTCTTTGCTAAATGAAACTAAGTTACCACAATATAAAAGACAATTTTTGAAAGTACCTTTAATATTTAACACCCTAAATGCAAAAACTACTATTAAAAAGCAAATTAAAACAAATTTACCAAGAGAATTTAATGAAAATGCATACATGTTGTGGAAGCTTACCAAATTCTACAATAAACCATTTGATGCTATTATAGGGCAAAATTTATTTAAACCTTTAGGAGCCGTAATAGATATGGAGAATGAAATATTAATAGTTAACGGCAATAAAATAAAATTTTCAAGCCGTTGTCCGTATAAATGTCAAGATATAAATCAATTAGTACCATGTAACACAAATGAATTTCAAAACCTATTTCGTGACCTCAACTCCGAAGAGAAGGTCCATTTAACTAAAATTCTTAAACATTCTAAAGATCTATTCTTTAAAGAAGAAGATCAGCTCACTGCTACACAGATATAGAGCACGAAATTATCACAACTAGTGACAAACCCATATATACTTTACAGATATCCACAAGTCCATGAAAAGGAAGTCCTCTCACAAATTAACGACATGCTTAAGCAGGGTATAATTCGAGAGAGTAACTCCCCCTATAACAGCCCCCTGTGGATTGTCCCTAAGAAATTGGACAATTCTGGGAAGAAGAAATGGCGAATTGTCATTGATTATCGGAAACTCAACGAGATCACAGTTGAAGACAAGTTTCCGATACCCAATATAGAAAGTATCCTTGACAAATTGGGACGAGCACAGTATTTTACTACGCTCGATCTAGCGAAAGGATTCCACCAAATCCTCGTTAAGGAAGAAGATAGGAGAAAAACTGCGTTCTCTACACCACAAGGGCATAACGAATACGTAAGAATGCCCTTTGGTCTAAAGAACGCCCCAGCCACCTTCCAACGGCTGATGAACTTCGTATTAAGAGATTTCATCAATAAGATTTGTGTAGGTAGTATATCTCGACGATATACTCATTTTCTCCACCTCACTTGAAGAGCATGTCAATAGCCTAAATCAAATTTTCAAGAAGTTAAGAGAACATAACCTTAAGATACAATTTGACAAATGTAAATTCTTTTCAAAAGAAACAGAGTATCTTGGACACATACTAACCCCCGAAGGAGTTAGCCCGAATCCAAAGGAAATCGGGGATATTATCAAATTAAAATTACCAAAAACCCAAAAACAGATCAAGTCATTTTTAGGAATCACTGGCTTCTATCGCAAATTTATCAGGGACTACTCGAAAGTAGCCCAGCCTATGACGAAATTCCTCAAGAAAAATGCTAAGGTTAATGTTAATGATTCCAATTATATAAATTCTTTCGAAAAACTAAAACGTTTAATAACTGAAGCCTCGATACTGAAGTATCCGGACTTCAACAAAAAATTTAAACTTATAACAGATGCTAGTAATTACGCCATAGGTGGCGTTCTTCAACAGGATAACCATCCAGTGTGCTTCGCAAGTCGAACTCCCAATGAACATGAGAGAAATTATTCGACGACGGAAAAAGAACTTCTGGCCATAGTATGGTCTATCAACTACTTTCGTCCATATTTATACGGTGTCAATTTTGATTTACTGACAGACCATCAACCAATAAAATGGCTTTATACCAAGCCCAAAGGGACAGATATTAATCCAAGACTATATAGATGGTTACTTAAAATTGGAGAATATAAATATACGTTTAAATAAATATATATATAAATATAAATATACGTTTCTCAAAAATTGAAAAATATAGTGAAATGAAAAAAAAAATTGGAAGAGCGCTTTACAAATGCAAACCCGATACCAGCGACACAGAAAATCCATAAGATTACGCCTTTATTAAATTTTATTGTGGAAGTAAAGACATTTTCCCATTCAGACAAGTTTACATATCACAGTACAATTAAACAATCGTTAAGTAAAAAATAATAATATTAATAATATTATAATAAATCTAATAAATATAATATGATCAAATAAAATATTTTAAGTTGATTAAATTATATTTTTTTGGACGATATTTAGCCAAAAATTGAAATTTTAGATAATTTATCATAAAAAAAATTTCAAAATTCGAAAAAAAAAAAATAAAAAAAAATGTGATCACATCTTGAACTGGGGTTTAAAAGTTGCGTAATATAGAATAGAATTTTGGTAAATTTAAAAAAAAATCGCAGGGGTCAAACTTTTTGAAAATATCGATTTTAATCGATGTTAATAACTAATCGATAATTACTTCGAAAAATTTCCTTTTATTTTTTTTTCTGAAACTACATTCAAAGACGAAAAAAATGATATCCTACTTTTTATTGATATCGATATTTATTACCAGACTATCATTAATTGAAAATTTTTTGCTTAATAATTTAAAAAATCTTTTACTCAATAACGGTTTAGAATAGGAGGTTGAAATTTGGTGTACAAGATGCTTTAAATACGTATAAAAACATATAAAAAAATCAGCGAAATCGAAGAGGGTCGGGTAAAAAACTCGGTGATTTGGCATGGAATGCCCCATATGTATGTAAAGAGTTTTGTTTACCAGACATTTCCGACTTCTATTTTGATTTTATTTCTTTTTTGTTTCAGTTTATTTCAGTGAAGGTGGCATTCTGGCAGTGTGAAGTTGAAATATACATACCTACATAAATTTTTCTGACTGAAAGTACAAAGTTTTCTTTTTTACATAAAAGATAAGTTTTCTTTTTAACATGAGTGATAAAAAAAGAAAAACTTTTCATTGGATGAAAAGGCAGCAATTCTGTTCTGGCTAGAAGCAGGTGAATCCGGATCAGTGATTTCGAAAGAATTGAGGATTTCGCATTCTACTCTATCAACAATAAAAAAGTCTAAAGACAAAATAACAGAGGAATTTGAAAAACAAAATTTAAACCAGAAAAAAAATAAGGAAATTTAATTATGACGACATAGATCAGTGTCTTTTGGATTGGTTTAAAGTTCAAGGGACTAATAATGTCCCAATTAATGACCCTGTAATGCAACTGCATACAAACAAGTTCGCTGAGTTTCTCGGAAAAAGTAATTTTCAGTGCACTTTAGCGTGGATACAACGTTTTCGTCAAAGGCACCACATTGTCCTTGGGGAAATAAGTGAAGAAGCAGCAAGTGTAAATCCCTAAGTCGTGCATGATTGGTTGAGGGTTGTGTGGCCAAAAATTCGTGAAAATTACACTGACGACGAAATTTACAACATGGACGAAACTGGGTTATTTTATGAGATGACTCCGGACAAAACTATTAAATTTAAAGGAGAAAATTGCATTGGTGGGAAAATGTCAAAGGAATGTAGGTATAACTGTTCTAGTCGGTGCAAACATGTCTGGAAAAGAGAAGCTGAAGTTGCTTGTGATTGGGAAATCTAAGAATCCGCGATGTTTCAAGGGGATACGAAATTTGCCTGTCGAATATGAAAGCAACAAAAAGGCTTGGATTCTCTCAGAAATTTTTGAACGCTATTTACGAAAGCGGGATAGAACTTTAACAAGAGAATCCATAAAAATTCTCTTGCTTGTTGACAACTGTCCTGCACATCCGAAAGTGGACAACCTTAAAGCTACAAAACTGGTTTTTTTGCTACCCAATTCAACGTCTGTGTTGCAGCCCATGGATCAAGGTGTTATCAAGTCTCTGAAGCAGCATTATAGGAGCTTACTCATGCAATTTCTTGTGCAACACGGTAACGGAAACGTTGCAGAATCATCCATCAATTTGCTGGACGGTATAATTATTCTTGCAGATGCATGGGAAAAAGTGAAGGAATCGACCATTTTTAACTGCAGGATTTATATCCGGTCAAAATAGTGGAGCTGAATCTTTTGATCCTGAAGATGATCTGCCTCTTACCGATATTACACAACAGTTGCGTTCGCATAATATTCCACACTTAACTTGTGATTGGGAAGAATTTGACAACTTCGACAATGATTTGATAACAGCAGCAACATTAACACACGAAGATATCGCCCAAAAGATAACCAGTGCCTGG
Source organism: Thereva unica (assembly GCA_949987705.1). Taxonomy (NCBI): domain Eukaryota; kingdom Metazoa; phylum Arthropoda; class Insecta; order Diptera; family Therevidae; genus Thereva; species Thereva unica. Next base: position 74,686,184 of record OX465282.1, on the reverse strand, counting down.
CCGGTGCCGTAACCGAAGATTTGAGTGACGAGGAAAGTAATGAAGGTAGGAGTGGATAAATTTTTGTTCAATACTGTAACTACTGTACCCTCCATATCAGATGCAGTGAAGGCTATTGACATTGTAAAAAAGTTTTATTTGTCCAACGAGGGTTTTACTGAAGAGGCACATGTAGATCATTTAAAGAAGGATTTAAATAAAAAGTTCTGTGAATCAAAAAATGTGCAGTCCTTAATGAATGCATTTTAATTATAAATGTACTTAAAAACAGAGTTATTTCTTAAATTTTTTTTGGGTTATCGCTTAACGGTCCCTTCGATTTCGTTATAACCGATATTTTATATATATATATATATATATATATATATATATATATATATATATATATACACATATATATATATATATATATATATATATATATATATATATATATATATTATATATATATATAGCGTATATATATGCATATAGTACCTACGATTTTTAGTCGATTTCAACAGTTTCCTTAAATTCTTCAGTAAGACGGTTAAAATGTTTTCTAGTGAAATGTGTAGTTCTTGTTTCCACACGTAGGGATAACATGTATCGGCATATGAAATCTAAGCATGAAGATAAATATGTGTTGAAAAAACGAACGTCATCAAATATATATTTATATATATGTAATATATACCTAAAAGATTTAAAATATATCCAAAAACTATAAGAAACAGCATGACTTCACAACAGGATTCTCAAGGAACTGCTGCAACTCCAAACAGGAATACTACAGCCATACTTACCGTTAACGATATGATCAAGGATGCCCAAAGGATAATAGAGTTCAGAAGGGATGGAAGTTATGCCCTCACCTCATTTTTTAGGGAAGTGGACACCATTTTACCAGTACTCGACGAACATCCTAACATAAAAGTGTACATCTTTCAACGAATAATAATAAACAAAATACAGGGAGCAGCTTTAGAAGTGATCCAGACCTTGGGGTCCAACGCCACTTGGAAAGAAATTAAACAGGAACTTGTCAACAATTTCGGCGTCCAGAAGTCCTACCATCAACTTTACCATGAAGCTTTTTCTGTTCGAAATTACCAAGTAAGAGATTATTATAATATGCTAAAAATAATTTTAAGTCAATTAAATGAAAAATATGAATATGACGTTAAGAAACCAATTGAATTTAATCGAAAAACTAACGAATCATTAATTTTAAAAATATTCTTGGATAATATTGATCCAAACTTAGCATCTATTGTGTTAAATAGAAATGTGAAAACTCTCCGAGAAGCTTATTTTACGTTAGAAAACTTAGGATTAATTAGAGAAAATCGTAAACCCAAAGTGAATAATATTCAAGTAAAACAGATTAACCTAAATAAAATGCAATATTACTCTAGGCAAGTTAATAATAATAATGTAAGGAACAATAATTCCGGACAATTTGGACGAAACTACCAGAGTAAAAACAGTTTTAGAAACGATAATCCGGGACAGTTTAGATATAACTACTCTAATGACCAAGTACAACCTAGAAGAAATAGTCCGAACGGTAGCAATTTTAGACAAACCCCATCTGGTAATCGATCAAACCAATATCATAGACTTAATGCTACAACAGTACATAGGTCAGAACCTATGGACGTTGACCATATTCAGCAAGAGGTAAATTTTCTTTCAACACCTCGAAAACATACCTACCAATAGTAAATCTCACAGTAGATGGAAACAAAATCAATTGCTTATTAGATACAGGGTCTTCCACTTCTTTGCTAAATGAAACTAAGTTACCACAATATAAAAGACAATTTTTGAAAGTACCTTTAATATTTAACACCCTAAATGCAAAAACTACTATTAAAAAGCAAATTAAAACAAATTTACCAAGAGAATTTAATGAAAATGCATACATGTTGTGGAAGCTTACCAAATTCTACAATAAACCATTTGATGCTATTATAGGGCAAAATTTATTTAAACCTTTAGGAGCCGTAATAGATATGGAGAATGAAATATTAATAGTTAACGGCAATAAAATAAAATTTTCAAGCAGTTGTCCGTATAAATGTCAAGATATAAATCAATTAGTACCATGTAACACAAATGAATTTCAAAACCTATTTCGTGACCTCAACTCCGAAGAGAAGGTCCATTTAACTAAAATTCTTAAACATTCTAAAGATCTATTCTTTAAAGAAGAAGATCAGCTCACTGCTACACAGATATAGAGCACGAAATTATCACAACTAGTGACAAACCCATATATACTTTACAGATATCCACAAGTCCATGAAAAGGAAGTCCTCTCACAAATTAACGACATGCTTAAGCAGGGTATAATTCGAGAGAGTAACTCCCCCTATAACAGCCCCCTGTGGATTGTCCCTAAGAAATTGGACAATTCTGGGAAGAAGAAATGGCGAATTGTCATTGATTATCGGAAACTCAACGAGATCACAGTTGATGACAAGTTTCCGATACCCAATATAGAAAGTATCCTTGACAAATTGGGACGAGCACAGTATTTTACTACGCTCGATCTAGCGAAAGGATTCCACCAAATCCTCGTTAAGGAAGAAGATAGGAGAAAAACTGCGTTCTCTACACCACAAGGGCATAACGAATACGTAAGAATGCCCTTTGGTCTAAAGAACGCCCCAGCCACCTTCCAACGGCTGATGAACTTCGTATTAAGAGATTTCATCAATAAGATTTGTGTAGGTAGTATATCTCGACGATATACTCATTTTCTCCACCTCACTTGAAGAGCATGTCAATAGCCTAAATCAAATTTTCAAGAAGTTAAGAGAACATAACCTTAAGATACAATTTGACAAATGTAAATTCTTTTCAAAAGAAACAGAGTATCTTGGACACATACTAACCCCCGAAGGAGTTAGCCCGAATCCAAAGGAAATCGGGGATATTATCAAATTAAAATTACCAAAAACCCAAAAACAGATCAAGTCATTTTTAGGAATCACTGGCTTCTATCGCAAATTTATCAGGGACTACTCGAAAGTATGACGAAATTCCTCAAGAAAAATGCTAAGGTTAATGTTAATGATTCCAATTATATAAATTCTTTCGAAAAACTAAAACGTTTAATAACTGAAGCCTCGATACTGAAGTATCCGGACTTCAACAAAAAATTTAAACTTATAACAGATGCTAGTAATTACGCCATAGGTGGCGTTCTTCAACAGGATAACCATCCAGTGTGCTTCGCAAGTCGAACTCCCAATGAACATGAGAGAAATTATTCGACGACGGAAAAAGAACTTCTGGCCATAGTATGGTCTATCAACTACTTTCGTCCATATTTATACGGTGTCAATTTTGATTTACTGACAGACCATCAACCAATAAAATGGCTTTATACCAAGACCAAAGGGACAGATATTAATCCAAGACTATATAGATGGTTACTTAAAATTGGAGAATATAATATTAACATGGAATACATCCAAGGAAAGGATAATAAAGTAGCCGACTTCCTTAGTAGAGTAAATACGGACACGAATGAAATAAACACGATAAATATTGAAGAAAATAAAGAGGAAGTGAATCTTAATGAAGAAGAACGTACTGACCAAAATCATGAAAACACATCGTCACTTCAATACAACGTTGATTCGGATAATCAGACGATACATTCACAAGACGAAAACCTGAACAATCATATTCCTATTTTAGATAATACAGTTAATCGTTTTAAAACTCAGATAATTTTAACTAATAATAAAGAAATTGAAACTGAATTTATTCATAAAAACCGAATTATATATATAGACTCTAATGACTTAGAAAATAATTTAACAGACATCCTTAGGAGATATATTAAACCAGGCAAAATAGCCGTATACACAGAATTAAGCGATAATCAATATAATAAGTTCCAACAAAAAGTTATTGAACTCTTTGATGATATTCCAAATATAAAATTTGTTAGATGTTCTTTTCACGCAAAAAATATGAAAACGGAGGAAGAAACATATAAAGCAATACACAATTATCACAAGACCGAGACAGGACATTCCGGCATAAATGAAAACTATCAGGGACTAAAAAGAAAGATATATTTTCCAAAACTTAAAGAATTAATCCAAAAATACATCAACAATTGCGACACTTGCAACAAAGTTAAGTATGACAGAAACCCAATCAAGGAAAAATTTAAACTTACAGAGACTCCAAAAGATATAAAACAAATAATTCATATGGATGTCTACACAAACTCGAAAGCAAATTTCCTAACATTCATTGACAGATTCTCCAAATTCGCAACATCATTTTACCTCGAAGACAGGAATAATCGAACAATCATAGAAAAATTAAGAGAATTTAAATCTCAAAGAGGCCACTTCAAAAAACTAATAACCGACAATGAATTCAGAAGTGTAAACATCAAAGATTACCTTAGAAATGAGAACATAGAACTTCATTTAGTCAAACCTAACAACCATACGGGAAACTCCGATGTGGAGCGACTACATAACACCATAGCTGAAAAAATTAGAACACTCGGTATCGAAAGTAATAATCTTAGTATAAAAGAAAAAATGTGTAAGGCCATTGAATGGTACAATAACATCTACCATTCTGTGACAAAAGAGAAACCAATAAATATTCAAGAGGGGCTTTGCGACAAAGACGTAATTTACAATAACTTACGTAAAGCGAAAATCAAAAATATTAATAAGCGTAATGCGAAAAGGGAAGAGTACAACGAAAACAGAACAGAGGGATATATTAAGAATTATAAAAGTGTCAGGCACAAAGAACAGCCCAAATATATTAAATCCAAATTAGATAATATTCATAGCTCAAACATTAAAAGAAAAAAACATTTTTCAGGTGAAATGGATCCTCAGGCTATTTCTAATCTCATGGATGCTAATACTCACCCAGGCACATCTTATGATTGAGAAAATCACAACAAAATCGGGGTACACAGAAATTAAATTGGAAGACGTTGATATCGTAAAAGATTATAATACCATACTACATATAATTGATCCTGAAGAAATAATTGATATACTTACCGATTTAGAAAATAACATTAAAATATCAGACTTACAGGATAGGGCCATATTTTTAGAACACCAATTAGAAAGCATTCGCAATAGAATCCAAACACTGATACCTCATAAACAAAAACGAGGACTTTTTAATTTTGTAGGCACATTACATAAGTGGTTATATGGGACGATGGATGAAGCTGACAGACAAGAACTATTATCTATTATCACTCTCTTCCTTAGGTATAAGTATTGTATTGTATTATCAAACTCTTCCTTAGGTATAAGTATTGCGTGGGTCATCTCTATGTTTTTCGATGGCGATATGCAAAGGTCCACGTTGTCCTTGTGCAAGATCATATCACAGTAGGGCGAGAAGAGTATGTAGTGGGTACAGTCCCTGTTGTTTGTCTCAATGTAGCAATGTAGGTCCGATATCTATTCGCGCGATGAAAGCAGCCGGGAGCACTTGAAGGCGCAGGTGAAGTAGTGTAGACAAAACGCAGATTGCGGGAATGTAAATAGACGGGCACGCGTGTTATTGCGAATTTTGTTGATGTTCTTCTCTTCCCTTTTATCGATGTGGCAGCTAAATATTCGGCCACCCCTGTCTTTTTGGTGGTCATAAAGCTCGTATTTCTTCATCTGATTCGCGTCCTGTATGTAGATATCGGTGGTGGTTTCATCATTGATAATTGGTTGCGGATTCCTTGAATCGAGGATGTTTACCTTACGAAGGTGAGCACACAGCCGAATTTCCTTACCTGCTTCATTATTTAATCTGGGGGCGCCCTTTATAAACGAGTCTGGATATACGATACCCATGTTAGAGATATTGGCAGCGTCGTCACGTGTGGGGGTGGTGGGCGGCGCAATCATCTTGGACGCCTTCTTTGGCATCTTTTTGGGCATGTACTTGGATGGATGGAAGACCCTCGGCCGTTCTCTCCTTCTTTTCGGCGGCGATTCTGGTTCAGATTCCTCCTCCGAGCTCGAGGAACTCGAGGAATTGCTAATGGTGATCGGCGATGCGCTGGATCCATCAGGTGTCTTTGGTGTACTTCTTTGGCTTGGTGGCGCAGGTGATTCTTCATCGCTGCTGCTGGAGCTCGAGTCCGAGAATGAAGGGCTCCCTGAACGCATATTGTGCTGCTTGTAGATGCGGCTCATATGCTTCCTGGAACGTTTTGGCACAGGTGAAGTTTTTGGCTCAATTGCATCAGTCTCACTCGATTCATGGCACACTGCCCTTATGGGAACTTTATTTTTGCGTCTTTTTAGAACTTTTACAGCTGGCTGCGGCGATTTTTTTTTTTTTTTTTTTTTTTATGTGGCAGTGCTAAGCTTAGGAGTCACCCTTTGTACTACTAGTCCGTCATGTCATTTGTCACGTCATGGTGCAATGTCTAGCAGTAAGCTTAGTACGGGGGAGGGATGAGGGGGGGGGCATAGGTTAAGGATTAAAAGGTACGGGGGGGTATTGAAGAAGGTGGTGATGAACCCTGCGTTTGAACTCTTGGATGTTGTAGGAGTTCGGAAATACTGACTGCGAGAGGTTATTCCACAGTCGAGTTGTTCTATTAACAAACGAATTCATATCTTGTTGAGTGCGTGAAAGGGGTAGTTGCAGGTGAAAGGAATGAGACGAGTGGGCTAATCTGGTGTTGCGGGTATAAGATTGCCGTGGAGGCAGGAGAGCGTTTAACTCGGAGGAACAGTCACTATGATAGTAGCGATAAAATTTTGTCAGTGCTGCTACATTCCTACGGTGGCTCAAGGGGTCGATGGTGGAGCAGGCGGTGTCGTCATCGATTAATTTGAGCGCCCTTTTTTGCACTTTATCTAACCATGCCAAGGTGGTTATTGGGGCGCCGCCCCAAACGAGGGAGTTATATTCGAGAAGAGGCCGAATGTAGGATTTATAGATAACAGCACGGGCCGATGGCTGGAGGAGGAACTTGCACCTCTTAAGAAATCCCAAGCACTGGGATGCTTGTTTGGCGATTTGGAATATGTGGTCATTCCATCGCAAGTCTTTCGCTAATGTTACGCCTAAGATGTGCAAGGAAGGGTCGGCCATTAGTTGAACTCCATCCACTCTCAAGGGTGAAGAGGTGTTGAGCTTCTTTTTGGAGATGAGACAGTACTTGGTTTTGGAGGGGTTGAATTTGACACGATTCTTTTTTCCCCACTCTATAATAAGTTCAATGTCGTTATTAATAGAGTTGAACATTAGTTCGCGATCATCAAGACAGGATCTGGCATGAGTCTGTCCTGTATCGAAGCTGTACGAGTAACGTAGAGTACCGTCGTCAGCGAAGCTGAGAAGTGGGTTGGAGGGGATTGAAAGAAGGTCATTTATAAATATGAGAAATAGGGCCGGTGATAAAATTGACCCCTGGGGTACCCCCGCAGAGATCGTGTGGGGTGCGGATTTGACGCCATCCAATACCACTTTGATTGAACGGCCAGAAAGGAAACTCTCAATCCACTTCTGTAGAAGTGAGTCAACTCCAATAGCTTTGAGTTTAGCTAACAGGGCTGAGTGCCAAACTCTATCGAAAGCTTTGGAGATATCCAGAGCAACCAGACTAGACTCACCGGATCCATGCAGGCTACGGCTGAGGTGTTCTGTAAGACAGACTAAAAGATCGCCAGTGGATCTTTTTCGTCGGAAGCCATACTGTCTGTCGTTTATGAGTAGGTTGGATTCTAGATATCCCATAAGTTTTTTGTTGATTATCGTCTCCATGGTTTTGGAGAGAATAGAAGTAATTGCTATTGGGCGGTAGTTGGAGGGATCGCTGGAATCACCTTTTTTCGGTATAGGCTGAACATGGGCAAGTTTCCAAGAGTCGGGATAAACTCCGGAGAAATATGACAGGGAAAATAATTTGCGCAGAGGTTTAGCCAAAGGTGAGGCGCATTGTTTTAAGACGATAGGGGGTATATTATCGGGTCCAGTGGATTTGTTGGCATCGAGCTCCTTGAGGCACCTGTACACCTCGCGAGTCCTGAAAAAAACCCTGTCCATTGAATGGGCGTTACGCTCGGAAACAGGGGGTAGCACATCAGTTTCGGGTAAAGAAGAATTCGAAGCGAACATAGATGCTAATAAATTGGCCTTGGATTTGCTGTCTGTTATTACCTTCTCATTGTGAATAAAGGAAGGGGTTGAAGTTGTAGTGAAATTCTTCTTGATGGAACTTACCAAGGACCAGAAGTTTTTGCTACCGGAGGTTGCATTTAGGAGTTTACTTCTCAATTTGTTGTCAAATAAGGTTTTGACTTTCTTGATGGCGGTTTTACAAGAATTTCTTTGTTGTATGTACTCTAAACGGAGCGATTCACTCGGGAAGCTCTTGTACGCTCGGAAGGCGGCTTCTTTAGTTTTGATTGCATTCATACACTCCCGATTAAACCATCTGTTGGGCCTAGGCTTCACAGATTTGGTAGAATGGGGAATGAACAAATGCATTCCTGCCTGTATGATCCTGGTGATACGGATAGCGGCAGAGTTGGCGTTTCTATTCCGGAAACACAGATTCCAGTCTGTAGACTGGAAAAAATTAGTAAGCCCCAGCCAATTGGCCTTCCCATAATGCCATACAGTTCTTCGAACTGATTTGGGAGGGGTGGGAAATTCGAATGGGAAGTTAGCACTGATTAGGCAGTGGTCTGAATTGCCGAGAGGTGAATCAACTTCGACGGAGTAACGCGCTGGATGAGAAGTTAGAAAAAGATCAAGGAGATACCTTCCTTGATCAGCAACATCAGGGACTCTTGTGGGATGATCCACAATTTGATGCAAGTTATTGATGTCTGCAAAGAGCTCGACGTCCTTGCCAGAAATACTGGTGCCATTTGAGTAAGTCAGCCATTTAACGTTGTGAACATTGAAATCACCCGCAACGATGATTTCACACTCAGGATTGGACGACAAAAATCCCGAGATTTGTTCGGAAATAGTATCAAAAGATAAGGTGGAGGCTTCGTTACTTATGTTAGGGCTTCTGTATAGGAAGCAGAAGAATATGACGTGGCTTTGGAAAATGATTTTAATCCAAAGATAATTAAAATCTGAAGTTGTGCTTGAATGTATTTTATAATAAGCCACGTCGTCCCTAACATAAATGGCAATACCCCTATGGGGGGAGAGATTGTGCACTAAAGTGTACCCCGACACCTGGTAATAACCTAAGTCATTATCGGGTGATATTTGGGTTTCACTAAGTGCGAAGATTGGGGGTTTGTAATTAGATAAGTGGCACTCAACAAAAGAGAAATTCGCTTGAAGTCCACGAATGTTACAAAAGTCAATACCAAAACTTGACTTGTAACGGGACTTCGGTTGCGCGGGTTCAATCGCCACGTTCTCGGGAATATTTCCCGGCATTACATTTGCCGCAACCATCAGAGTCAATAAAATTTGTCCTCGTCAAAGTGTTATGCCTTTTGAGACGGGGCAAATTTCATCGACCGACAGATTTTAGCCGCGGCACCTGCAGGACCGAGATGCGAGAGAGGGTAGGGAGCAAGGGTACTTACTTGCGCCGTTCGTCGGTCCGGTCGTGTCTAGTGAAGGGTGATTGATGCCTTCGCGTTAGACTGCGCTCGTGTTTTTATTTTCACTATTGTTGTTTTTTTTTTTAGTGTTTTTTGTGCACGTTTTCTGTGTTATATCCGCACTCTTTTCACACTTTTTGTTTTTTTTCGTTATCGGCGCGTTTTACTGGGACCGGAACAGCACACGTCCGTCCACTTTGCTGTTCTAGCCCAAACTCCCTAGCTCTGCTTTCGGCGATGGCAAGGGCTCCACTTCAGTAGGCAGGAGATCATTGATTATTTGGTCCAATTTATCAAACTCGGGCATTATTGGCAAATTTAAGGGATCACAAATCTTTTCCAGCAGATTCTCGTAGGACTGCGATGAAACGATTGGCATATTGTAGAAGGGCTCATTATTGGCGTCTATAAAATTGGTAGATTCACTCTCGATAATTAACATGTCGAAATCGTCGGTGAAAACAATTTGCCTTTTTCGCGGCGCACACTGTGGGGAAGGATGCTGCTGCTCCTGCGGCTGGGGTTCTGGCTGCTGCACCTGGGGTGGCGATGTAGCCTGAATCCGCTGCTCCTGCACCTGGGGGGCGATGTGGCCTGAATTATTTGCTGGATTATCTTTTGCTGAATCTGCTGCTCCTGTATGATCTTCTGCTGCTCCTGGATGATGTGGTGCAGATCCGGCACACAGGGCGTCTCCAGGGGCCGCGAGTAGAAATCAGGACTCGGCGAACACTGTTGTTGGGGGGAAAACGCCTGCGGCGAAAACCCTATATATGGCGACTGGTTGTAGGACATCGTAAACGGAGTCACTGGCTGGACGTCGGGTCGGTAAGTAGTATTAAAAACTGACTGCTCGTAATATTTCTGGGGCGTATTAAACGCTGGCGAACCGTCCTGGCGATACATTATACGCGGGATAACTGCGGGCAACCCGGCACTATGCGACTGAACTAAATTATTACTATAATAAATGGATAATTCACAACTTGATCTGAGAAACTTGCGGAAATACCCACCTTTGCCGTGTTCAGCCCCAAACCTAAAAAGAAAATATATTAAAAAATTTATGAAATTAAACAAAATCTTATGAATATATTTACCTGAATTAATCCAATCGTTAAATATTAAAATTAATAAATATGAATTTACCTAAAAGAACAAAAAATGAATTTAATTAGAATAAAGGTCAAAACAGAATTGCGACTGCGACGGCGGACGGCGAAGTCAGCCGTTTAGCGCAAATGAACACAAACCGTGTATAACGAAATTACAAGTGCAGCGGCACAGCGCCGCGAAGTCGAAGTCGGCGTTTGAGCAAATTTTTAAAATCGCCGTCGGCGTCGACCTCAATATTTTATATAATTCATATTTTCTTGAAATTCAAATCCAAACAAGTTTTATTCCACTTTAATTGATATATATATTATGCAAACAATGCAGGTATAAAACCAAATTAGTTTTTAAATACAACGTAAAATGTCACGCTTTTATGTCAGAATAGAAGTTGCCGTTGCAATTTCGTTCTACATTAACTGAGCCGTCCAACTTTGACATAAATCGCAGTTGCAGTCGGCCGTCGCAGTCGCAATTCTGTTTTGACCTTTAAGAATACTTTATTAGTCAAAACAAATCATTGCAGTTGAATTTAGCAATGATTTTCAAGCACATAAAAAGAAACAACAACAAACATATTGGAAAAAATAACAACATAAATATGCATTAACGAACGTATTTTCAAAATTTCTCATGCAAGTTCCCTTTAGGGGATGTCATAAAGAAGACATTATTCAATTTATACGTGAATTTTGAGTCGAATTCCGCGTATAAATTGATAATTAAAACATCTAATGACAGGTGTAAACAAATACAAGGAAATTGGCAAATTTATATTTTTAACACAATTTCCTCCACAAACTACCACCGAAAAACATTAGAACAATATCTCAGGAATATATTGACACTAGACTTACCTGTGTACTATTATCAGCACCTGAATAAACGCGAAAAAACACACTCGCGACTTCGCGAAATACACCGCGGCGGTTTATTGTCAAACGCAACTGACACTCATGTTGTGAGATGTCAATTCAATGTAAAATTCGATGGCGAATTCGATGGTGATGCCAGAAATACATATTTTTTCGCGAATAAAAAGATATTTAAATTTATTTAAATATTAATATATGATAATTAGTGGAAAAGAGAGAATAAAAATCACCATTTAGAGTGGGACAGCTATACAGACGCCAAAAACCATTTTCGAAATTGACCATCACCATCGAAGTCAAGTTGATGAAAAACCCATATAATAATGACAAAAATATAATGTTTAGTAACAAATAAAATAAAATAATACAGAGAGAAGGTGAGAATTAATATTTAAAATATATGTTTAGTCATCACCACACAATTGCGGCTAAATTAATCACTTAATTAATATTTTAGTACATGAAATGGTGATGCTGTGCAGCAATAACGGCGAAATGAAAACATATAAAAACCCGGCATCAACACTGCTATACACTCTCGTTCTTCGTAGCAAAAATAACAGGTAATCTGTGGAGCAATATGCCAATTTGGTAATCGCTGCACAATATGCCTTGCTTTTTATTTTAACACAAATCATGAAGAATTTATGCTCTAATTTTTTTCTTTCACAGATTCCACAGTGAAAGTTTTGTTTTTGAGGAGCAGGTTATCGAGTTTACACGCAACTTTATACGCAGTTCATATACAAATTTAGAAGGAATAATTTTTTTTTTTTTTGAGGAAAAACTTAGGAAACTAGTAAAGGTAGTAATAATATTCACATATGCCCCAAGGGTGAAAGTGAATATTTACATGCTATTCTTTGTTTAAATAAGATTAATTTTAAGATCAAGCGTGTATTGATGTTGTTAAAAGTAAAAATTAATTAATAATAAAGACTTGAAAGTTAAACCACCACGATTCCTTTTATTTACAATGCACAATTTTTAATTATTTTTTCTGTGTTAAACAGCCCGTGATCTTGGCTGGAAAAACTATTTAACGCGATGTGCTAAGCCTTTTATTTGGGCACACAATTTTGGACGTATCCCACGAACCGCTTGTATGGGTGCGATTTGCTATTGTTTTTAATAACGACTGATCCCAGATCCCTGTTGATAACTTCTGTGGTGTTGGTGCTGATAAACTTCAACTCGGAGTTGATGAGTTGCATTTTAGTGTCAGCGAAAGTGGTGGGGGTGCTCGTCGCAGCACTTGAGATATTCCTATCGGGTGGTATGGTGACAATCTTGCCCGCAGTTAGATCTACTGTTAAAAAGTTTTCCTGCTGTACACTGCATGTGCCATAAAATTCTTTTAAATCTAGATTATCGCTAAAAACAACGAGGACATTTTTTTCATATAAATCTGAGAGACGTAATAATTTTTTATTGATGTGGTCTTGAGAATAATCACCAAACACGACCGAGATTAGGTGCTTGTGTTTGATGTTTAGGAAATGGATCATGTTCGACAGTTCCGTCGACTCGTAGATGACTCTCGTGCTCTTATTCCGCACGTAGCAACCGGTGCTGGCCACATATGTCTAGCACAGGAGTTATAATCTAAAAGAAATAATTAAAAAATTTCCAAAACAATGAATTTAAAGGAATACCATTGAAATAAACTCCATCCTGAACTTCTTCCTCCTTCATCGCGTCTAATTACAAAGACCTAAAATGAAATATGAATTATGAATTTAGAGCCATAGTATAAGCCTTAGAATGTAAACAAAACATGTACAACAACAACAACAATACTATAAACTAAGAATTATAATATCAAGATGAATTTTATGTTAAGATAATAAATTATTGAATTAACAAACCAAATAAATGAATTTATACCACTTTTTTAAATAAATTAAGTAATAAGAAAGAAAAATGAACAAACAATCGCAATTTGACAGTTCTCACCGGCAAATATATTTGTTCAAATTTCACACAGAAAAGGGTCAGAAGGACAACAAAAACATGCGAAATACATAAAGGATACATACCTGAGTAGAGTTTATCCCTTTTTTCACCTGCATAACACCTCACTCGCGCGAATTCTCTTAAAAAAGGGCTAACGAGAGCGATCGCGAAAACTAGAAAATGACTACTGGCATCCATGTTCTGATGCCATTGTCAGCTGGCGCTAAAAAGCTTTTTTCGACAGCAATGCCAGGTGTTCGCGTAATTATCGCGAAAAGGGCTAAATTAAGGAGATTAAAAAACGACAATTTAACCAATAAGAGGAAGAGAGATGGCAACAAAAAAGGGAGACAAAAATACGAGTTGGTCGATAATATTTCTGCAAAATCGATAACGAAAGCCGAAAATTATAGCAGTTTCTACCATATCGCCACAGCCACCCTATTTAAGCGCGACATTAGCGGCCCTAAAACCATTGGTTTGGAAATATTCTGACAGCGCGTACATTGTATTAGGAAAAAGTAATGCTTTCAAGTCATTTTTTCCTAGAAATACATGCATGCAGGGCAAGGGTTTCTTTCATGGTATTTAATGTATGGTGGTGGCATTTCAGAATATTAAAGCTCGTACTCAACGTGGGACATATATGTCAATTTTGCGAATTAGAATTGCACTAAGATCCTTTAAGACTCAGATTCAACGTGGGAAATACATGTCGATTTGCTGCAAATTGGAATAGTGCTTAAGATCCATTAAGACTCGTGTTCATCGTGGGAATTATATATAAGTTTTGTGAAGTGAATTTATTTAAGATCCGTTAAGACTTGTATTTGAAATGAAAATATACATTAAGTTTGCAAATTGAATTTACGATTAGGATTCGAGTTAGATTTATGTCCAAATAAAGATTGTGTTAAGTTTTTTTTGAAATTAAAATAAGAAGTTGAGTAAATAAAAATTTTAGAAAAATTGAATTTCATGGGAAATAAGACATCTGTAAATAAAAAATAAAAATAAAACAAATTTTTTATTGGAATGTTACTGTGTGTGTTTTTATTAAATTTGAATTGAGTGTAAAATAATAGAATTGGTATAACCAAGGTTCTGTGCATCGCATTGGATACACCGCTACACTTTCCACCAAAGGTACAGTTACGTCGCTGCGTAAACATTTTGGTGGTTCCATCCAGGAACCAGTACCGAACCCGTTTACCGTTCCTTCCCAACAAGTATACCGTTGGTTACTGCAATTTAAAAACACACAGTTAGGTTAACGCTTCATTTAAATTGCTGTTATTTACAATGTCTACCAACAAGCAATTATTTGATCAGGAGCTCATCCTTAGGAATCGCATCGAAAAATATATCGAGAATTCAAAGAAAACTGCTATAGCCAAACGTACTCAAGGTTTTTTTGAATCTCGAATGGTGGAATTAAAAAGGTTATGGGAACAATATAGCGTTTTAGATGTAGAAATAATGCAAGCTTTAAGTGCAGATTCCGCAACCGCTGGCGTCGATCATGCATACGTTAAGGAAGATCATTTTTGCAACACGGAAGCCAAATATTCAGATTATTTGAGCGATTTATATGAAGGTCTTCGTAAACTCAAAGCAGAGGCAACAGTCATCAATCCCAGTGCTAACGAATCAGCTACATCCATCATCGTCCATCAAGATACAACCCTTCCAAGGATTTCTCTTCCTAAATTTAATGGAGATTACGACATGTGGAGATCGTTCGCAGACATGTTCACGTCGCTCGTGCATAATAACACAAAATTATCTCCGGTACAAAAATTGCATCATCTAAAGTCTTGTTTAGTAGGCGAAGCGGAAAAAGTGTTACGTCACAATCCTATAACAGATGCTGACTATCAACCAGCATGGGACAAATTGAGGAAACGTTACCAAAACACTCGCATTTTGGTTAACCATCAACTTAAGCTGCTAGTCAATCAACAAAAGTTAGCTACTGAGACCAATAAGGGAATAAAATCATTAATAGACACATCTGAAGAATGCTTACAGCAATTGAAGAGTTTGAAGGTGGACCCCAGCTCATGGGACGCGTTATTAATTTACATATTGGTACAGAAGCTTCCGTATTACACACTTAAGCTTTGGGAAGAAGACCAAGGATCCAGCGATGACTTACCCATCTTTGAAGAGTTTAAGGATTTTTTGAATACTCGCTTGAAGGTACTCGAATCGATTGCTGACGTTCTAGGTCCCAGTGTATCAGTGAAACCCAAACCTCAACCAAGGGAAAAAATAGTCGCGTATCACAGTACAAGGGAAGGAAAATGACCTGCTTGTGGAGGAAAACACTATGTCTTAAAATGTTCAAAATATAAGCGAATGTCGTCGGAAGCCAAACGTAAGGCCATCTCATCATCAGGACGATGTCTCAATTGTTTATCCGGTCACTATGCTCAACCAGAATGCACTAGCAAACACAATTGCTTCACGTGCAATCAACGTCACCATACCTCTTTACATATTACTAAGGAAAACTCAAAGCCACATAACAAATCCAATTACCAGTCAAGGGATTCAAACACAAGTCCAGCCGAATCCAATCCAGAAACCAATAGCCACAGCGCTCTTCAAATTACTCAAACCTTCATCACAAGGCAAAACTTACGAGCATTACTAGCAACAGCTCTAATCACTGCATGAGACAAACATGGCCAACCACACACCCTACGATGTGTCATTGATCCAGGCTCTCAGTCATCATTCTTGACAGAGGAAGCCTGCAAGAGACTGGGTGCAACAGAATTTTTATCTTTTATTGAATCTTGAATTAATCAACTTACTAACTAAATTAATCAACTAAACCTAAATAACTAATTTATGAACTATTTTATATAAAATTTGATTTTCTTTATTTGAATTACCAATATATTTACTATTATTTACATTAAATTATTGGATTGATTTCATGAATAAATTTGAAATGTTATAATTGAATCTTACTTCTTCTTTTTTTTATGTTTATTGTCTTTACCTTTTTTACACAGATGTACTGCAATTAGAAGCCAAAAGGCGGCAATTAAATTTTCCTTTGTTATAAAGGTTGTAACAAAAAACATTATGGTCCTTCGAGCCGGATTAACTTAATATGCAACAGAGACTCGTCCGATGGATTCTTTAATTTCTGATGTTTTTGAAACAAAAAACATGCACAATCTACTAAAAGAAGAAAATTAAATGGTGAAAATTATATATATTGCGATGCTTGTAAAATAGCAATAGCAAAAAATCTTTATTCAGTTCATGTGAGAACTATTAAGCATAAGGACAATATACGCATTGATTGTGATGATAACTTTAAAAAATTTGAAAGTATAACACTTAAGTTCTTTAATAGTACTATTAACTTTATTTGTTTACCCTAAGGCTTACAGAATTAGACTTAATTTTCTACGACGCGAGCGTCTGTTTTTATAATAACTCACGCACCATGACAAAGTGGGGATAACATAAAGATAATATTCATTCTTTTATATAACAAAATTAAGCGGGGATAACATAAAGCCAATATAAATTCTTTTACATAACAAACTTACATATCAAAGTATATACTCTAAGTTTTAAAGATTTTATTACAGTAATGTTTTTATGTAGATTGTTTCCAGTGGTGGCGTTACCTAAATATTTCCAGTGGTGGCGTTACAAAGTGCATTTAAATCGCGCATAGTAGGTTATCGGTTAAGTGCGATAAATATAAATCCATGTGTAGAATCATTTTTGACTGCTAACTCTAGCAAACTAATTAAACTATTTGAAAAATATTGTGAAATTCAATTAACATATAAATTAAATCTCGAGATTTTTGCTCTTTATATAAAGGATGAAACGTATGAAAAGGAATCTTTAAAGGATATTAAATCGTTTAACACTAAAAATAAAACTATATCAGCGTCGAGAGATTTTCAGCAAATATGTGATGAATTTACAAGTGAAATAGTTGCAAAGAGTGAAGAGTTTGAGGAGCGAGATTCAGGATGGGAAATTGAAAGTGTTTTATATTTAGAAATAAATATTAATAAATATGCACCCATTCAAGGTAACGTGTTTTATATTTTAGAAGTACATATTAATAAATATGCACCCATTCCAGATTTATTATAAGAACTACCTAAATGGATTTAAAGTAAAAAAGCTGTAATTAATGTTAAAAACAACGATAACGTGTGGGTGTGTGTGTTTGACCCTAAACCCTAAAAAGCAAAACAAAACAAAAACACGAAAGAAGCTAAAAAGAAATTTATTTAATATGAAACGAAGAATAAAAATTGCATGGAATATATAGCATGGAAATAAACTAAAATTCCAGGTGAAATATTGATTGAAAAACATAGAATAACACATAACCTACCTTTCATGGACAAACATTGAAACTAGAAAAAAAAAACATATTTAACATGTGCATATAAAACCAAAACACAGCATTAACACTGAAAACCTCCGTAAAGGCTTTTACTTACCTGAAGACAACTGGAACACACTCACCTGAAGAACAACTAGTCACTTCACTCCCCACTTAAAATAATAGCATATTCAAATTTAAAAACTATAAATCAGAATTATGAGTACCCTTCACAATATATGCTGACTTCGAATGTACCTTGAAACCAATAAGTACTTGCAACCCAAACCCTTCATCTTCCTTTAATAATAATACACATTTTCACGAACCTCATAGCTTCGCATATTTTATAAAATGTAGTTATGATGACTCTTTAAGTATATTTGAAAGGTATAGAGGTGATGATTGTGTGAAAGTTTTTATGAGTAGACTCGAGAGTGATGCTTTATATGACATTTTAAATACTATAATACTTGTAAATCCATTGTCTATTATGCAGAAATTTCAATTTCAAACTGCAACTAAATGTCATATATGTGCTGGATATTTAAATAATGTAAGATGTTAGATCATGATCATCTAACTGATGAGTTTCGAGGTGCAGCACATAAGCAATGTAATTTATCCAAATTTATCCCAGTAATATTTCACAATCTATCAGGGTATGACCCTCATTTCCTCGTTAGGGAGTTTGGTATGTGTGAAAAAAAATTGATGTACTCGCTAATAATAAAGAAAAATATATATCCTTTACAAACCCTATTAAAGTTGATAAACAGAAAAATGTAAAATTGCGATATATTGATTCTTTTCGTTTCATGTCTTCCAGCTTGGATAAATTAGCGAAAAATTTAGATTAATCTCAATTTTCAGAAATACGTCGAACTTTTCCTAAAGAAGATGAATTTTATTTAATTCGGAAAAGGGAGTGTTCCCCTATAAATTAGTGAGCCTTAGCTGGAATGCGATGCTGAAAATAACTAAAGTCGAATTGGAACTTCTAACTGATATCGATATGTTTAATATCTTTAAAAAATCAAGTAGAGGTGGATTAAGTCAATTTAGTGGAAGATATTCTAAAGCGAATAATAAATACACACAAGAAAGTTCAAAAGAATTTATATACGAGTATATCACATTTTTAGATGCTAACAACCAATAGGGGTGGGCGATGTCTAAATATTTACCGAAAAAAGATTTTCGGTGGTTAATGGAATAGTAGTATAAATATGGGGATCTACCTCATTGCAAAATGAGTGCAAAAAGCTCATATAAAAAAAAGTGCCCGGGTGCAGAAAGCAGTCGATAGTGAAAAGTTCATATAAAAAAATTTTTGGGTGCAAAAAACACTCGATAGTGAAAATGGGTGCAGAAAGCCCTCGATAGTGAAAATGGATGCAGAAAGCACCGAACAGTGAAAAGTTAATGTAACAAAAGTGTTTCGGTGTTTAAATTATAGTGTTTGTAAAAAGTGTGTATAGAAATAGTTCGGGTGCAAAGAGCACTAAAAATCGAAATTTCTGTTGAAAAATGCATATAAAATAAGTGAATGTGAAACACTTAAAAGCAAAATGGGATGCAAAAGAGTGCGTATAATAAATGTTTTGTTTTTCGTTGGGATGAAGTGAATGGCTGTTGTTAAGGCGGACGTTGTTGATAAGGAGATAATTGTGTTGTTCATGGTGGTTGGGGTCAAGTTTATTTTAGGCGGTTTTGTCATTGGTAATGGACATAGGCAGCTTTCGAGCTTTGTGGTATCACTGCAATACCACCCTTTACAAAAGTCATATTATTAGTGCTTTGTGGTATGTGAACAATAGCACCGCCTCAATATGAGTGTTGTAATCCCATGGATTGGGGAAAATACCATTTTTGATGCAGCGGCTTAGTTTTTCATTCATTAGGAGTTTTTGATAAGAGGTTCACCATTTTTTTCGTCTTTTCATTTCGTTGCGTTATTTTACGGTTTTCTTGCAAAAAAAATTGATAGAAATGGCTGGTAAGTAAATATTTAGAAAATATAATGATGATATAAATTCTATTAGCATAAAGTTATTAGAAATAGTAAGTTATAGTTTTTTGTGCAAGTTTTTTTTGGTAAAAATTAAGTGGTGTCGATTGAAACCACAAAGCAGTAAACATCATTTCAACAAAAATACTTATTTTTTTAGGGAAAAAATGGAAATGTGTCGAGTTAGAAAATATGTGTAGTGATGATTTTGTAAGAACATTTTTTGAAGAAATACCATCCGGCGAAGAGTCTGAGTATATAGTGAGGAGGAAGAAGATTTAGAAAAGGTTGTTTCGGACGTTAAAACTGCTCGTGATTTAGGTTTAGCTTCTGATGATGAATTTATTGACATTGATGTTAGTGAGGCTAATAACGCTCAAACACGTAATACATATTTATTTAAACAAAATTCAGCTTTCATCTAAAACAGTTTACTTGTTCTAGCTAATATTAATGAAGATGAAAACGATAATAGCGATTTCAGTGAAGACGACCTTATTCCCCTCTCTCAATTGGCAAAGAAACTCAATGAAAACTATTTTCTTTGGAAAAGAAGTGTAGACAATTATAAGGCACCAGAAGATTTTAATCAATAGTTTGGGCCTGTCAATATACCAGACGAGGCCCAGCTACCCGTCGAAGTGTTTTTGTGTTTATTCTCAGATGTGTTATTCGAACACATCACTTTCCAAACAAATTTATATGCTACACAAGCTAGGGCAATATCAGGCAAATAATTTATACCCACTGATTTGCGGGAAGTGAAATTTTTTGTTGCTATAAATATACTCATGGGTATGAAACACTTGCCCAGCTATCGAGATTGTTGGTCCGCTCAACTAGAACTTAGGGATAGCTATATATCAAACTTAATGCCAAGAACTAGATTTGATTGGTTATTAGGAAACTTACATTTAAATGATAATCTGTTACAGCCTAAACAAGGAGCACCAAACTTTGATAAGCTTTACAAAGTAAGACCCCTTTTGACTGCATTATCGGAAAATGTTGCGACTTACTACAAACCATCAAAAAACTTATCCGTGGATGAATCAATGATTCTTTTCAAGGGACGATCTACCTTGCGTCAGTTCGTGCCAAACAAGCCAATAAAGCGCGGTCACAAAGTCTGGGTTAGAGCGTCTAAAAGTGGCTATATAGATCAATTTCGAATCTACACAGGAAAGATTGGTGAGAAATCTGAAACGAATTTGGGTTCAAGGGTGGTTAAAGGATTTGACGAGATCGTTAGAAAATCTACACCATACCGCCTATTTTGACAATTATTTTACATCTTTGCCACTCTTGAGAAAGCTAAGATCGGAAAAAATATATGCTTGCGGTACTATAAGAGCTAAACGCAAAGGGATTCCGGTAGATTTGAAACCAGATAAGCATATGAGAAAAGACGAAACAGATTGGCGAATTACTGAGGACAACATAAGTTTTCTGAAATGGAAGGAGAAAAGAATAGTTACGATGGCGAGCAATTTTCATAGGCCTGATACTATGGAAACTGTTGCCAGAAAGAAGAAGAATGGCGAACAAGTAACCATTGCGTGCCCAACTATCGTGAAAGACTATAATGCCAATATGGGGTTTGTTGATAAAGCGGATATGCTCAAGACTATCTACGGAATAAACAGAAAGAGTAGGAAATGGTGACACCGAATTTTATGGCATTTTGTGGACGTTGCTGTAGTGAATTCTTTTATTATTTACACAGAAAGGTGCAATGGTGCAATTACTGGAGTACTGTGTGTGTCGTGTGACATATACGTGTTCTTGTGCGAAGTTTTGTTTTTCGGTGTTTCGTTTTATGCAGATTATGGGTATTTTCAATGATGCAGGATGCTTTTGCAGACTTGCACGAAAACAAATGACGTTGACTGACAGCTTAAGAAACATGCAAAAGCAAACAACATGCATTATTGAACATAACTCATTATATGTCAAAATTGTCAGCTGACATACGTGAAATTAGTGCTTCCACTACTTACGTATTGCGAGAAACTGAAAACAAAATGGATAAAAGAAATTTAAAAACATTGGAATTGTTGAGAACAAAATTCTAGTAGAAAGTGCGGATACGAGCAATGTCTCCTATTTCGTGCAGAGAAAAATGAAAAAGAAATCATTATTGGTTAAATTAATAATGAAAAGAAAGGGTAAACGGAAGGTGAAAAATTACATTCATTTAATTGAAAGATTTCCCGAGAAAACATCGTTCTCACTTAAGGGGGGCACTCCCTATAAAATTTTTAAAAATTCGATTTTCTGTTTTCCCGCTAAATCGGTAGAGTCATGTTATGAGAAAATGTTCCCAAAATTTCAAATGCAAACTCCTAACATTGTAGAAGATAACGGCTCATCAAGTCGGCGCGCTTCGAGTACGATATATGGCGCATGGAAACTTTAAGTCCAGTTTTCTCGAAACCATGCTTTTAAAATCGCGGTCCCGGATTGCGAAGAAACTAGTAGACCGATGCACGTGTTCTTAGGTTTTTTTTGTTCAGTATGAAATAAACGAGTGCGTGAATATTTTATTTGGATGGATAATTTTTTTTTATAGATTTTACAGCTATATTTAACCAAAAAAATGACGTAAAAAATGCAATTTTTCAAGAAGGTCATGATTTCATTACTTTGTAAATTTTTTATTTTTTTTTAATTAATTCACGCACTAGTAAAAAGGTTACCAAACAATAAAGAACCTTGTTTGTGGGTCTCAGATGCATACTTTTGACTGCAGCGTGGACCGCGTTTACTCACTCTGCCGCAACCTCAATTTTAATTAATTGCCGATGAGAAAAAAAATGTATGTAGTTTAACTATATACCCAAATATATGCAAAAGATTATTCACGTGTGTTGGTGATTTTAGATGAAAAAAAATCGCCAAAAAACACAATTTTTTTACGTTTTATAGGGAGTGCCCCCCTTAAGAATGAATAGAAATTGCTTTGAGGTAAGTAATTCGGTATTTAAAAACTGAAATATTTGAGTTTAATTTGCATTTTACAGAAACTTCTAAATGAAGAGGTAAAACCTCTATGGAAGCATCATTTGAAGGGTGGACCACGAGTTAATGCACGTACAGTGCTTTACATGACTTTGTGGCGATTGGCGAACCAGAATAGTTTTAGAGAAATTTCAGATAGGTTTAACTTTTGTATAGGACGGGTACACGCATTAAATACGAAAATTCGCAATTGCAATTGCAAATCTAACAAAAAAATATGTACAGTGGCCCAGAAACGATGAAATGAATTACATTGAGAAAAAATTTCAATCCTTGAGAGTTGGAAATCCTTTCCCAAATATTATTGGATGTGTGGATGGCACTCACATTAAAATTTGTGCGCCTACAAGAGATAGTCAAAGCTATTATTACAGAAAAGGCTATCATTCCATTATTTTACATGTACGTTTAGTTTTATTAAATGCCTAAATATACATATGTATGTTATGAGTTATGAATCGCCAAAGTCAAAATTTTGTTATTTTTTCACTAAAATTTCAACGAAAACCACCTTTTTCTCGAAAAAATACGTGATTAACCTAAACTTTTTTTTTCTAAAATTAGAAAGCTTGGACAATTTCCTATGAATAATGCCTTAATGTAACTGCCTTTATTTTGGAAGATATAAGACATTTAGCCTAAGTCTAAAAATACAAAATAAAGGAAAATTTAAGATCACATTACTCACATAACGGATACCAAATAGGAAAGGTCTGAAATGGTCACAAATTGCAAGGGTTACATAAAAAACTAAAACGGTAAGGTTAAAAACAGGTATAACTCATTTAGGGTCAATAAAATATTCCGGCTAATTACAAAGTGCGCCGGTAAAAAAGTGGGGGAGTGTCACGGAAGTTATTTTTAAAAGTAAATAAACCATAAAAGTAATTTTAAATTATAAGAAACCCTTCAATTTTATTGCCTCACTTTTTTGTAGACAACAAGTTATGCAGAAAAAATGATGTGCAAAAACACATTAATTTTATTGCACCTAATAATTTTTTGAGGGAAAATTTTGCAGGTTTGACAATTGACCAGACTGCAGGTATTAAAAAATTTAACAAAATTCTCAGGCAAATGATAAGGCATTATAAAAAACTAGTGCACCGTATTGGAGGGGATAGTTTGGCAGGTTTTTTTTTACTTAAAAAGGAGTTGCACCTTACAAACAAATTTAGTGTAGAAATACAATTGTTAGAATAATGGAGAGGTTTACAAATAACGAAATTAGAGATATGCATTTTCTGTCTGGCATATGTAATTGCAACAGTAGCACGGCAGCTCGGGAATACAGGCGCCGTTATCCGAACAGGATTCAGCCTCATTCGAGACCAATCACGCAAATTAATATAAATCTTCCGCAAATGTTAGCGGCAGGACCTCGCCGTGAAAGAACATTTACCAGAAGTGTAAGTATAAAATATTATTAATAAATTTACTTTGTGCAATTATTTATTTTCTTTCTTTTTATTCAACAGTCTTCGGATCTTGAAAATGTGGTTCTCGCAGTGGTGCGTAACAATCCTTAGCTTAGCACCAGAAGGATAGCTCTTCGCCTCGGAACATCTCGTAACCGGATTCATAGGATTTTACAACGTAACGAGATGCATCCGTTCCACTTCACTCCGGTCCAGGATCTACTTGCTAGGGATCATCAAGCACGTTTGGAGTTTTGCCGCCTCATGCTTAGAAGAGATAGTGTGGACCCTGGTTTTTTATCTTCTATCCTATGGACGGGCGAAGCTCAATTCACCAGAGACGGTGTGACAAATTTCATCATTTACACCATTGGAGTGCTGAAAATCCAAGACGTACGCGGACCAGATCCTTTAGCACCGATTTTCCTTCAATGTATGGGAGTAATTAACCATACATTGATTGGGCCGTACTTCCTTCCGGATATTTTGAATGCGGAAGTGTACAAGGACTTCTTACAACGTACTGTTCCCACCATATTGGACGAAGTGCCACTGGCTTTCCGGTCTCTCATTATTTACCAGCAGGATGGCGCCCCAGTCCATTATGGCAGAGAAGTTCGTCAATGGTTAACAGCGAACTTCAACACATGGATTGGACGAGGGGGACCTATCAGTTGGCCACCAAGATCATCAGATCTAACACCGTTGGATTTTTACATTTGGGGAACCAAGAAGGAGCTTGTGTACGCCGAACCAATCGAAACAGCAGATCAGCTACGGAGCTTAATAATAGAAGCAGCAGAAAAAGTAAGGACCAACCTGGAGAGCGTAGACATATGTAGGGAAATAAGACGAAGATGCTCACTGTGCGTTAGGCGAAATGGAGGACTCATCGAACAGTATTTATAATTAAATTAAATTATTAAGTTATTTGCTATTAAGTTTTTAATATTTATTTATACAAAATAAAAAGTTAGTAATACTCTAAAACACTTTTTTGACACTTTACGACATGTGCATGATGTTAAATTTGTGATGTTAAATTTTCCTTCATTTTGTATTTTTAGACTTAGACTAAATGTCTTATATCTTCCAAAATAAAGGCAGTTACATTAAGACTGGGCATTATTCATAGGAAATTGTCCAAGCTTTCTAATTTTAGAAAAAAAAAGTTTAGGTTTATCACGTATTTTTTGGAGAAAAAGGTGGTTTTAGTTGAAATTTTAGTGACAAAATAACAAAATTTTGACTTTGGCGATTCATAACTCCAAAAGTAAGACAAAAGTAAGATAGGACCATTGTTTTTACCGTTGTAGATAAGTGGAGGAATTCTGCGTGCACTGGTACCATAACCATGAAAATAGGTTATACGGTTACAAAAATACAGGGTGATATGTAAAACTTTAGCAAAAAAAAAATCAAAACGCCCTAGCGGCTAAACCGTTACGATTTCCCCACCCCCACCCATACGATTTTTTGTTCGTCTATCCAAGACCTATCCACAGCCGGCCGCTTTGTAAGTTTATGTGGGACACCCTGTATATAGGTATATATGTATATCTATAATATAAAAATAAGTCGGGTTTTCCTTCCTGAAGCTATAATTCCAGAACGCACGATACGATTTCCATGGTTTTGCATTCGTTGGGAAGGTCTCGGGCTCCGTGAGGTTTATAGCAAAAAAACTTCAACAGAAAAGCAGGCGTTTGGTCCATAGCAGCCATCTCAAGAGGGCGGATTACCATTTCCTTTACAACCCCTTCGAAATGGGTATCCAATGAAAGAGTATGATAAGTAGAAGAGTATAAACAATATAGTATACTCAATATGTCGCCTGGTCCATAGCCTCCACCTCAAGAATGCGGATTACCATTTTCTTCACAACACCTTCGACATGGATATCAAATGAAAGAGTATGATAAGTAGAACACCATAGGCAATATAGTATACTCAATATATCGTTTGGTCCATGGCGCTCATCTCAATCGGGCGGATTACCATTTTCTTCACAACCCCTTCGAGATGGGTATCAAATGAGAGAGTATGATAAGTAGAACACATAAGCAATATAATATACTCAATATGTCGTTTGGTCCATAGCGGCCATCTCCAGAGGTTGGATTACCATTATCTTCACACCCTTCGACATGGATTTCAAATGAAAGGGTATGATAAGTAGAACACCATAAGTAATATAGTATAATACTCAATACATCGTTTGGTCCATGGCGCTCATCTCAAGAGGGCGGATGATCATTTTCTTCACTACCCCCTCGACATTGGTATCAAATGAAAGGCATTATAAGAAGTATGCCATAGACTATGTCTTTAGATTCATGGCGGCCATCTCAAGACGGCGGGTTACCATTTCCTTCACAACACCCGAGTCATGGGTATCAAATGAAAGGCTATGAAAAGTAGAACACCATAAGCAATATAGTATACTCAATTTATAATTTGGTCCATGGCGGCCATCTCAAAAGGGCGGTTTACCATTTTCTTCACAACCCCTCCTAGATGGGTATCAAATGAAAGAGTATGATAAGTAGAACACCATAAGCAATATAGTATACTCAATATTTCGTTTGGTACATGGCGGTCATCTCAAGAGGGCGGATTACCATTTTCTTCACAGCCCCTTCGAGATGGGTATCAAATGAGAGAGTATGATAAGTAGAACACCATATGCAATATAGTATACTCAATAAATCGTTTGCTTCATAGGGGCCATCTCAAGAGGGCGGATTAATATTTTCTTCACAACCCCTTCGACATGGGTATCAAATGAAAGAGTATGATAAGTAGAACACCATAGGCAATATATCCGCCGAAGAAAAATATCTTCATATTTTTTCATAAAGAGTCTAAATCTGCAATAAAAATTAGGGGTTTTTCAAGTTAACAATCAAAATGGCTCTCTACCCCTATTTTTTGGAGGGAAGGGATGCAGAATTGAAAACAAAATAAAAACCCCTATTTTTTATTACAGATTTAGATTCTTCATGAAAAAATATGAAGATTTTATTCTTATCATTTTTTGTGATTCGCCTTAGATGGCGCTGTAATCGGCGAAAATAAATAAGTCACAAAAAACGTTTTCCTCCGATTACAGCGCCATCTAAGGCGAATCGTAAAAAATGTTTGGGACAAAATCTTCATATTTTTTATGAAGATTCCGAATCTGCAATAAAAAATGGGAGTTTTAATTTAAGTTTTCGAAGTTGCACCCCCTACCCCTACCGTTTTTGGTATGGCTGGATAGAGTTTGAAAAAATATTTGATACGTGTTTTTTGGCTTTTATTTTTTTTTTTCAAAACTCTTCGAAATAATGGTTACTACATATAAGTAAAGAGGTTATAAAATTTTGTTTTTATATCAGTAACAGCAAAACAAAAATTTTAATCTGTGTCTTTGATTTTTCTCAAAACAAGGGCCCATAAAACATTTTTTTTCTTCTTCCTTCAGTAAACTCGTTTTCCATACTTAGTCTTGTTTGAAGAAGCAGTTGAATGTCATTCTTACTTCAAAGCACTCCTTGTTGTTCTTCCTCTAAATTACTTTTAAAATTTATAAGTGAATACATAAATTTATCAATAAACTTACACAATTTGAATTGTATCCATTTTTTAGCGTACCAAGGCTGACAGTTTCACATGTGATATGTGCGCTCTAAACAAAAAGTGAGTAAAACAAAAATGTATGGCAGCACTGACGTGTCTACTTCTTCAAAATTACAACTTCAAGTATTTGAAAAAAGCAATCATTTGCTTTTAAGTTTTAATAATTGAACACTGTGCTTTTGCAAGTTGCTTCATTGAACAATATGCAAAAGCAAATATGCCGCAAGTTTGAAAAGGCCCTATGTTTTAACCAAAAGACTGTGTGATCAGTGCATTTTTGGTGAAAAACACTGGGAATTCTGGACCAAGTGCAAATTGTGTGGTCATTCTGGAGAAGGTTCTGGATAAAGTCTGGACAAAGAATTATATGCACTGTAGTGCTAACAAGTTTAGTTTAAGTTCGGGTCCAAGTCCAGACCCAGACCCAGACCCAGGTCCGGGCGCAAGTCATTGTATGGGGATTCTGAAGTTGTTGTCGGGAAGTTGTTGATAGGATTCTGACCCACAACTGATTTGAGTAAAAAGCAGCCAGAGTAAAGTTGATATATGGAATGTGGTTTTGTTGTTGTTTGATCCTGTGGAGGTTTTTGTTTTTCTTTTTGATAAGGCACGAACGTAGCGTTTATGGAGTGAATGTTCGCCAGACTGCGTGGGTGGGTGATAAGACCTTTGTGACCTTTTTTGAAAGAAGGAAATGATTTTTGATAATGGGGTGGTATAAAGGGAGCTGTATGTTAATTTTAAAAGTGAGAACTTTGTGCACGGAGTTTGGTCTGGGACAGCAACGAGTGCGGACGTGTGCTGATCCGGTCCCTAAAAAACGCGCAAAAGAAAAAAACAGAACAACAAAAACAAAACAAAAACCACACAAAAGTGAAGTGAAAAAGGCTTCATCACCCTTTACTTGAGAAGACTCGCAACTGACGCACAAGTAAGTAGGTACCCTTGCTCCCTTTCCTCACTCGATTCTCGGACCTGCACGTGTCGCGGCCAAAATCTAACGGTCGATGAAATTTGTCCCGTCTCAAAAGGCATAACACTTTGACGAGGACAAATTTTATTGCCTCTGATGGATGCGGCAAATGTAATTCCGGAAAATATTCCTAAGAATGCGGCGATTGAACCCGCGCAACCGAAGCCCCGTTACAGGGCAAGCTTTGCTATTGACCTCTGTAACATTCGTCGACTTCATGCGAATTTCTCGTTTGTTGAGTGCCACTTACTGAATTATAAACCCCCAATCTTCGCACTTAGTGAAACCCAAATATCACCCGATAATGACTTAAGTCATTACCAGATATCGGGGTACACTTTAGTGCACAATCTCTCCCCCCATAGGGGCACTGCTATCTATGCTAGGGATGACGTGGCTTATTATAAAATATATTCAAGCACGACTTCCGATTTTAATTATCTTTGGATTAAAATCATCTTCCGAAGCCACGTCATATTCTTCTGCTTCCTTTACAGAAGCCCTAACATAAGTAACGAAGCTTCAACTTCATCATTTGATTTTATCTCTGAACAGATCTCGGGATTCTTATCATCCAATCCTGAGTGTGAAATCATTGTTGCGGGTGATTTCAATGTTCACAATGTAAATTGGCTGACTTACTCAAATGGCACCAGTGTTTCTGGCAAGGACGTTGAGCTTTTTGCAGACACCAATAATTTACACCAAATTGTGGATCATCCCACGAGAGTCCCGGATGTTTCTGATCAAGGAACCTATTTCCTTGATCTTTTTCTTACCTCACATCCAGCGAGGTACTCCGTCGAAGTAGATTCACCTCTCGGCAATTCGGACCACTGCTTAGTCAGTGCCAGCTTCCCTTTCGAATTTCCACCCCTCCCAAACCAGTCAGGAGAACTGTATGGCATTATGGGAAGGCCAATTGGCTGGAGCTTATTCATTATTTCCAAGCCACTGACTGGGACCAGTGTTTCCGAACCAAAAACATCAACTCTGTCGCTATCCGTATCACCAAGATCATTCAGGCAGGAATGCATTTATTCATTCCTCATTCTACCAAATCTGTGAAGCCTAGGCCCAACAGATGGTTTAATCAGGAGTGTATGAACGCAATTAGAAACAAAGAAGCCACCTTTCGAGCATACAAGAGTTTTCCGAGTGAATCACTCCGCCTAGAATATATAAAACTTAGAAATTCCTGTAAAGTCACCATCAGGAATGTCAAAAATTCATTTGACAGCAAGTTGAGAACGCAACTTCTGGTAGCAAAAACTTCTGGTCCTTGGTAAGCTCCATTAAGAAGAATTTCACTTCATCCACAACTCCTTCACTTATCCACAATGAGAAGGTGATAACAAACAGCAAATCCAAGGCCGATTTACTAGCATCTCTGTTTGCATCAAATTCTTCTCTACCCGAAACTGATACGCTACCCCCGGTTCTCGAGCTCAATGCTCATTTAATGCCCAGAGTTTTCTTCAGGACTCGCGAGGTGTATAGGTGTCTCAAAGAGCTCGACGCCAATAAATCCACTGGACCCGATAATATACCCCCCATCGTCTTAAAACAATGCGCCTCACCTTTGGCTAAACCTCTGCGCAAACTTGTTGCCCTATCATACCTCTCCGGAGTTTATCCAAATTCTTGGAAAATTGCCCTTGTTCAGCCTCAGCGATCCCTCCAACTACCGCTCAATAGCAATTACTTCTATTCTCTCCAAAACCATGGAGACGATAATCAACAAAAAGCTAATGGGATATCTAGAATCCAACCAACTTATCAACGACAAACAATACGGCTTCCGACAAAAAAGATCCACTGGTGATCTTTTAGTTTGCCTTACAGAGCACCTCCTTCAAAGTTTGCATGGATCTGGTGAATCCAGTTTGGTTGCTTTGGATATCTGCTTTTGGTAGAGTATGGCACTCAGCCTTGTTAGTTAAACTCCAAGCTATTGGAATTGACTCGCTTCTGTATAAGTGGGTTGAGAGTTTCCTTTCCGGCCGTTCAATTAAGGTAGTATTGGATGGCCTCAAATCTGAATCTCACCCCATCTCTGCGGGAGTCCCCCAGGGGTCAATTTTATCACCCGCCCTATTTCTCGTTTTTATAAATGACCTACTTTCAGTCCCCTCCAACCCACTTCTCAGCTTCGCTGACGACGGTACTCTACGTTACTCGTACAGCTTCGATACAAGACAGACTCATGCCAGATCCTGTCTTGATAATCGTGAACTAATGTTCAAATCTAATAATAATGACATTGAACTCATTCTAGAGTGGGAAGAGAAGAATCGTGTTGAATTCAACCCCACCAAAACCAAGTACTGTCTTATTTCAAACAAAATAAGATCAACACCTCACCATCCTTGAAAGTGGATGACGTGGTACTAAAGGCCGACCCATCCCTACACATCTTAGGCGTGACTTTAGCCAAAGACTTGCGATGGAATGACCACATATTCCAAATCGCAAAACAAGGATCCCAGTGCTTGGGATTTCTTAAGAGGTGCAAGTTCCTCCTCCAGCCATCGGCCCGTGCTGTGATCTATAAATCCTACATTCGGCCTATTCTCGAATATAACTCCATCGTTTGGGGCGGCGCTCCAATAACCACCTTAGCATGGTTAGATAAGGTCCAAAAAAGGGCCTTTAAACTAATTGATGGCGACAACATCTGCTCCACCATCGACCCCTTGAGCCACCGTAGGAATGTAGCTGCACTGACAAAATAGTATCGCTACTTTCATAGTGACTGTTCCTCCGAGTTAACGCTCTCCTGCCTCCACGGCAATCCTATACCCGCAACACCAGATTAGCCCACTCGTCTCATTCCCTCCAACTGCAACTCCCCCTTTCACGCGCTCAACAAGATATGAATTCGTTTGTAAATAGAACAACTCGACTGTGGAAATATCTCTCGCAGTCAGTTTTTCCGAGCTTCTACAACATCCAAGAGTTCAAACGCAGGGTTCATCACCACCTTCTTCTTCAATTCATCAGAACTAGAGATAAGAATTTCTTAGACTCTTAAGATTTAGCTTACTTTACAAATTATATCAAGTTAAGATTAAATTTCCTAAGACTTAGATTTTATCCATTTCATCATTACCAGTTTGAACCCCTTACTAGAAGCACACGCAAATTATTGTTCGGATTTGAATTAAGTTTTCTTTAACATAAAATCTTGTATAGTTAGTTAAAAGTTTAAATACAATTAATAAAGTGAATTTATCATAATAAATATTTATTACTTTAAACCGTGTAATTTAGTGCGGAAATTAATCGTCCACAACATTAAGTGCAATTTCAAAGAGGAAGTTGCACTTAACAACTGGTGTCAGAAGTTAAATAAATATTGGAGAATCTACCTTAGAAGAAGATGAAAATAACACATTTAATACTGTGAGTAATTGTTTTGCGATATCCTAAAATCTTTTTCCCAAATTTCCCAAGAAATTTTGTGAGATTTAAAATACATTTATATTATATAATAATTAATTATAATAATAATTCCGAAAATAAATTTATACTTTTATTGAAATTGTGTGATATGATCGGAGAATTCATTCAAATTTAAGTGAAAATTATAAATCATAAGTGAAAGTGCTTTTAACTAATTGAATAATTTTTGCCTTGCACCCTTACGCATGCTTTAAAATTCTCGCGTACACCCACACTATATATATACAATTTTGCAAAACAAATCATTCCAAAATGGATGAACCAATGCAGCCAAATCAAGAAGCTGAAGTTGAAGATATTGAAACTATTAATTTAGATGACGGTCTTCCCATTACATTTTTTATCCGGTTTATAAAACCTTTCGACGGATCACTTGATGAATTATGTGCTTTTATTGCAGACTGCAACAAAGCATTTGCTTTGGCCACTACAAATCAAAAATATATTCTTTTAGACTATATTATCATGCAAATCTCAGGAAAAGCTAAAGCAGCTTGCATAAATCGTACTTTTCAAACCTGGGACGAGTTGAAAAACTTCCTCAAAACTATGTACCAGGATCGTAAACATTACTCTCAATTGCTCTGCGAGCTCACTAATCTAAAACAAAACAATAACGAATCGGTGACTCAGTTTGTCTTTCGAGTTGAAACTTGTCTGAAAAGGACTATCAATGCTACTCAACAGCAAAATCCAAGTGAAACGTCACTCGAAGGAAGATTAGAATTATTGAGCGAAATTGCACTCAATCGTTTTATATACTTTTCACTATCGCATATAAGTAACGTACTTCGCATTCGAGAATTAAAAACTTTAAACGAAGCTATTTCAATTGCAATCGCTGAAGAACAGGTGCAAAACATGTACCATTCAAGAAATAATTTTAGCAACAACTTTCATAATTCAAGAAACAATTTTAGCAAAAACTTTTATAACATGAAAACTCCTCACAAACTCGGTAATTCAGTAAGGGTCATTCAAACTGGTAATCGCACAACTCAAGATCCTTCTAACCACACAACACAACATTCTAATCACGAGCCTGAAAAGCATCAACAAATTAAAGCCTGTAATTACTGCAAATCTAAAGGCCATTTAATTGCAGAATGTAGGAAACGACAATATAATAATAGTCGTAAAAGACAATACTTTCATAACTCAAAAAACATGAGTCCAAAACCAGCAGAGGTTGCCCTGGTGGAAAATTCTCTTTAAATAATGGTAACCAATACAAAGTTGTTCTTTTTACTGAAAAAACTTCATCTTATATTTCTATATCCTGCACTGAATCAAAAACATTAAACCTCAAACTCCTTATCGATACAGGAGCTAACGTATCTGTCATTAAAGCGAATTCTCTTGCTCGACAAACGGCAATAAATAAAAATTGGCAAATCTATATAAAAGGCATTAGCCCTAGTCATTCAATAAAAACTATTGGATGTATCGACTTAAATTTAAATTTCAACATAAATGCATCTTTTAAACACTGTTTCCACGCTATTAGCGAAAATTCCAATATTCCGTTTGATGGAATATTAGGAAACGATTTTCTTAAACCAAATAAAGCTATCGTTGACTATGAAATCGAAGCTTTAAGAATAAAGAATAATTCAGTTCCGATCATGTGCAATCCTTATCATAATCAATTCTCTTATCATAATGTACAACTCCTAGAACCTAGAACTGAAACTTTAATTGAAGTAGAGGTTCTCAATCCTTCTATAAAGGAAGGAACCATTCCAAACACTTCCATAGGAAAAGGTATTTATCTTTGTAGGGCTTTCACTAAAGTCAATTCTAATTTAAAAGCTCTTGCCACTATTTTAAATACAACGGAAGAAAAATTTAAATTAAACCAAATCAAATTAAAACTAGAACCTATTCCAATCGAATTCAGCAGTCTCAATCCAACAAAAGCTGATAAGAATCAAACATTAATTCCCAATTCAAATTCTAGTTCTATAGATTCAAAATCTATATTTATTACTAATTCACAAACTTTCCCTCTTATTGCAAACGAATCAAGAATAAATGAACTCATGCAAAATCTTCGAATCTCTCATTTAAATTACGCAGAAAAGGAATCACTCTTGAACGTATGTAAAGAATTCAACGACATATTTTATTTGAAGGGAGACATCCTCTCTTCAACTTCTACTATAAAACATGAAATCATTACTAATAATTCTGCACCAATCGCTGCTAAAACTTATCGCTATCCTCAAATTCATAAAGAGGAAGTAAACTCTCAAATATCTAAAATGCTTAATCAAGGAATCATTAAACCCTCTGTATCACCTTGGTCAGCTCCACTATGGGTGGTAAAAAAGAAATTGGACGCATCCGGGAAACAGAAATGGCGCGTCGTAGTTGACTACAGAAAGCTTAACGAAGTGGATATCCGCTCCCCAACATCTCTGATATTCTTGATCAATTAAGTCATTCTGCATACTTCACTACACTGCATTTAGCTTCAGGCTTCCATCAGATTGAGATGAAGCCAGAAGATTGTCACAAAACTGCATTTTCTGCTCCTACTGGGCACTTCGAATGCCATTTGGACTAAAAAACGCACCCGCTAGGTTCCAGAGACTTATGGATGCTTTTTTAACAGGTCTCCAAGGCCTTCATTGTTTTGTATATCTTGACGATATAGTCATTTACGCTCCCAATATTCAAGTTCACGAAACAAAATTAAGGGATGTTTTCAAAAGAATTCGGTCACATAACTTAAAATTGCAACCGGACAAGTGTGAGTTTATGCGCACTGAAGTTGCTTATTTGGGTCACATTATTACTAGTCAAGGAGTAAAACCAAATCCAGATAAAATCCAGGTTATATTGAAATACCCTAATCCACGTAACCCAAAGGAAATTAAATCCTTTTTAGGTCTTGTCGGTTATTATCGACGTTTCATTGAAAATTTTTCTTTAATCACAAAACCCTTAACAAATCTTCTCAAGAAAAATATACCATTCGTATGGAAAGAAGAACAAGAAGAATCTTTTAACACTTTAAAACAAAAACTCATTTCTGAACCGATGCTGCAATATCCAGACTTCTCCAAAGAATTTATCTTTACGACCGACGCATCGAGCTTTGCGATCGGAGCCGTTCTAAGTCAGGGTATCGTTGGTTCCGACCTACCAATAGCTTTTGCTAGTAGAACGCTTAATAGAGCCGAATCAAACTATAGTACTACTGAGCGAGAACTATTAGCCGTTGTTTCGGCTACTAACCATTTTAGACCGTATCTATACGGCCGACATTTCTAAATCATTACTGACCATAGACCATTAAACTGGCTTTTCAACATCAAGGACCCTGGTTCGAAATTAGTCAGATGGAGACTAAAATTAGAAGAATACGATTATGAGGTTATGTATAAACCAGGCCGCGTAAATACTAATGCCGATTGTCTTTCTCGTATTCCACAAGAAAACGAAGTTATTATTTCATACATCGAAACCAAAGAAACTTTCAATGATTACGTAAAATTTTACTATAATTCTTTAAGTCCAAAAATATATGATTTTAGCGAGACTAACGAACACATACATATTAACTTCTAAAGACCATATAGCGTATATAACAGCTCTAGACCTCAGTGATGAAAATAAATATATGAAATATTATCCAAATCCACTGATTTCAAAGTAATTAAAAATATGCCCCACGAGCTTTATTCCAATTACAAAACCAAGAATAATAATCAACATCACTGCTTTCTTAAACAAAACTTTTATGACAATGTTGTGAAATTCTTACGCAAATTCAATTTCACTACTGCGCATGGCCTTTTGCATTGCTTTATCAGCAATAAAGCTTATGATTCGTTGAAATGCAGAATAAGCACATTTCAACGAACCATGGGCTGCATAAAATCCTAACTCAAACATAAATTCAACTGCGCATGTTTTCTTGCATTGCTTTATCGGCAATAAATTTAATATACCAGCTTATGATCCGTTGAGACGCATAACAAACACATTCCAACGAACCATAAGCTGCATAAAATTCTTTCTCATGTTTCAATTTCCTCTGCCTTATCAATTTTTACCCGTTAAAAAAGGCGCTGACTTCATCGCATTTTCCACGCGATAATTGAGTTCGTGTTAGAAACCAACAGCTCCTTTGCCTCAGAGTTAATTCGGTCTTCAACAACTGTAGACGGGTCGTAGATAAAATAATAAATTTTTTAATAAATTCTCATACAAAGTCAATAGTGTTTTTTTCCTTTAATAGTGTTTTTTTCCATCGACCGTTTTCTCTCTCCCAGGCCAAGGGCGTTTCCAGCCAACTAGCTTAGGGGGGTAATTAAAAAAAAGAAAAAACTGAAATATTTTTTTTATTCCATAAAGACAAAACAATCGAGATCAAAAAATATAATTTGTATAAAAAGGAATTTATATAATAATAAAATAAAAAATAGGGGTTTTTATTTTGTTTAGACAATCGCTTTCTACCCCCTACTTTTTTGTGGGAGGAAGGATGCAGAATTGAAAAAAAAAGTACAAAACCCCTATTTTTGCAGATTTAGATTCTTCTTGAATTTTATTCTTATCATTTTTTGTGACTCGCCTTAGATGGCTCTGTAATCGGCGGAAATGAATAAATCATAAAAAACTTTTTCCTCCGATTACAGCGCCATCTATGGCGATTCGCAAAAAATGTTTGGGACAAAATCTTCATATTTTTTTATGAAGATTCTGAATCTGAGGGTTTCCATTTAAGTTCTTGAAGTTGCACCCCCTACCCCTAACAGGGGGTAGGGGGCGTTTTTGGTATGGCTGGATAGAGTTTGAAAAAATATTTGATACGTGTTTTTTTAGTTTTAATTTTTTTTTTTTTCAAAACTCTTCGAAATAATGGGGTGGTACGGGTGGTCTGAGACACCCTGTATATTGAACTAAGAAATGCGATTCGCGCTCTCTTAATGTAACACGATGTAACGATTAACAATTGCTGCGTTTTTTAATCTGTTCTGTTCTTTCCTGGTACAGCTTCCACACAAATTCTTGTCCCCGACAATTACTGAGAACCGTATCCAGGCCAAAGAGAAATTAAATTTAAATTAAAGGACTCCGCACGTTTCTTATGGAAAATGACTTTCGGTCAAATTGAACGAGTCTATGTTCTTTGGACAGAGGAAGTCTCCCTGAACAAAAGTCTCAATGAGCACGAAACCCAAAACTTAAGATTTTTGGTACTTTTAGACATCTGAAGTTTTTCATTTTTCGGTCTGTTGATGTTTTTTGCGGTATAGCAAAGAAATAACGTCGCATTATTTAAGTAATGCTAGTGTTCATTTAAATATTTTTAATTTTTTTTTTTTTAGACTTTTGTTCAGGGAGACTTCCTCTATCCAAAAAGCATAGACTCGTTCAAT
This sequence comes from Thereva unica, assembly GCA_949987705.1. Taxonomy (NCBI): domain Eukaryota; kingdom Metazoa; phylum Arthropoda; class Insecta; order Diptera; family Therevidae; genus Thereva; species Thereva unica. The sequence continues at coordinate 74,648,376 of OX465282.1, read as the reverse complement.
TTGACCGAAAGTCATTTTCCATAAGAAACGTGCGGGGTCCTTTCTCTTTTCCCTTATACGTTTTTTAAATTGGCAGTTGACAAATAAAATAAATTCTTTGTTTACTGAATAAAAAACGCGAAAAATTGATAGAGATTTTTATAAAATAGTAAAAGAATTAAAAAGTCCACAGCCGTAATTTATGCAAATGAAAATTAAAATGTTCCTTGCGTTTTTTTTAATGTTCCAGGACAGAACAGGTTTAAAAAACGCACCTAATATTAAAGAGACTAATAGTATCAACGTATGTCGCGTATATTTAGAAAAGGGAACCCGTGCAAAGGAAGAAGTTCATCACTTCTCTTTCGGCGCTTGAGCAGTTAACTTCGGTTTGTTTACATAGCGTGCCATATTAGCTTAAGTCACGGGTATCGGTCCCTTCCACGACTCTCCAGGAGAAAAAATTCACAGTCATAGATCGCCGACTAGATTCACCATACACTTAACTTTTTTGTTTGTAATATTAGTAATTTTTAAGAATAAAAATAAATAAGGGAACGCAAATCTTGGGGGGGGGGGGGGGGGGGGTAATTACCTAATTACCCCCCTCTGAAACCGCCACTGTCCCAGGCCCGGTAACCCAGGCCCGGTAACAACAAACCCTTATATGCCGACTTTTTCTATACCATGCAAAATCTACGCATTCAAGTAAAAAAGGATAATGTAAAATCCATCTCAATAGCTAACCCTGTGGATGATTTCAATCAATTTAACTATCAAAAATGCAAAGACATAATACGGTTTGTATTTAGAAATTCTAAAATAAAAATAACGATTCATAAAAATGTTATCGTTCACCCACCAAAAGAACAAATTCCGTTAATTTTAAAAGAATATCACGACCCTCCAATCTCTGGTCATTGTGGATTTCACAGAATGATGAAACGTATCCAACGGAATTACAAATGGTCTAAGATGCGAAGTCAAACAAATAAAACTCTCCGCAAAACTTATAAAGCACCTATGGAAATTACAAGCACAAGTAATCAACCATTCGAAAAATTAGCTCTAGATATTGTAGGACCCCTTCCATTATCTGAAAATGGATTTAAATATATCCTCAAAATGCAAGACGATCTAACCAAATTTTCATATGCCATTAGCCAACCACTGTGCCGAATCTGTAGCCAATAGTCTTGTAAATTTCATAACTATGTTCGGAATTCCTAAAAATGTTCTTACGGATCAAGGCTCCGATTTCACATCAGATCTTATTAAAATTCTCACTAAATTATTTCAAATAAAGCATTACTTGACTACTGCATATCATCCTCAATCAAATGGAGCGCTAGAACGATCTCATTCCACTCTCAAAGATTATTTGAAACATTACATAAATGACAAACAAACCGATTGGGATAATTATATTCCACTCGCGATGTTCTCATATAACGCACATGTACATGCTTCTACTAAATTTACTCCTTACGAGCTTTTGTTCGGACATTAAACCAATTTTACCTACATCTATCACTTCAACCCCAGAATTCAAATACACTTACGAATCTTACCATGACCAACTAAAATACAGACTAAACCGAAGTCATCAAATAGCAAGAGATAATTTACTCGACGCTAAACAAAGATCAAAGATCAACCACGATCGAAATACCAATACTCATAACTTTAAAGTAAATGATTACGTTTATTTGGAAGATAGCCAAACAAAAGTAGGACTATCAAAAAAGCTTTCCCCAAACTTTAAAGGACCCTATAAAATAATTAAACTTCATAATAATCAAAATATCACTATTCAATGTAAAGGCAAACAAACTACGGTTCATAAAAATCGTTTAAAACTCGCCTATCTGGTTACAGGTGCTTCATTTCCCTAATTAAAGCGGAACACTTCAAAATAGAGCCCGTAATTAAAGGCAGTGGACTTTTCTACGAACATTTGGGACACGTGAGACTGTTACGTGCTAATTTATGGCCACGAAAATGCCGGCAACTCAACGGTCGGGGTGGGCTCACGTGTGCTACTCGTAGGGGCGCCACGTGGTTATTGTGGTCCACGAACCGGACAGACTTAAGGAAAACACAATAATAAAATAAAAGGGAAACGCAGGTTGACACGATAAAATGATTTCCGTTTATTAAATAATTATGGAAGCAAAACAAAATTAATAGTTCTCGAAAATTCTAAATTCTAATAATTAAATACTAACAAACAAAATTAATAGTTATTAAAACACTAGCAGGAAATTAAAGAAATGTATAAAAACAACTGGCACTTAACTTTGACACCGGACTCCACCGATGATCCTTTCCTTATTCGCCTCCTGTGCAACTCGTTGAACTTTTCTACCTTTAACTGACTTTAACTGACTATAATCACTCTTCACCTTTCCCTTGTAAGTTTCTAGAAAAGCAACTGCCTTGAACCGCTCCAGGGGCCCGGTTTTTATTGGGAAATGCCCCCTATTTTCTATTTTCCAGCGCACATTCCAATCGATTCCAGTACACTGGAATCGGTTACAAAATATTATTAATAATTTTTATTTTATTTTTCCAAAAAGTGCGCTGGAACTCGGCATTCCTTTTTCTACCTCCGGAAAAATTCTCAAGGCTCGGGCTCGCCTGTAACATGGAATTAAAATTGGGGCTTGACAGCCTTCGGCCACATTTTAGGAAATTCCGGGGCAGATCTTTAATTTAAAATTATTACTCGTTGGAGCACGCCCTGTGTGCTGGTCAGGCTAGTTCGAACATTTAATTTGTCCGGAGTGTGAAGTTCTGGTAGGAATTCTCAATCACAGGGGAAGAGGTTAGGATCATCGAAGGAGCCGTGCGGCGTATTACAATTAGCCTTCTTAGTTCCTATTTATAATTATAAATTAATTATGTATTCATCTGTTGAGTTTTTAGGAGCAACCGTCGTGATGGGTTGATGTGGAACCGTTCGCTGAAGCCTCGGTCAGTTTCCTTGGTAGCGGAGCTTTAATCCGGAATATTTTAAAATTAAAGCCTCTCGGACGCCCGTGATCTTCACCTGCAATAAAGTAGGGTCAGCAGTTTCGTTTTCTAAGGACACACAGACGGCACGAACAGATAAGTTGTCCCTACTTTTCATAAATTTCATATCTAATTTTTATTTTATTTTTAGGTCATAACAAGACTTTACTCTGATTTCTGGCAAATCATTTCATATACAAGCATATCCTTTTATAATAAGAAACTCTCTTTAATCGAAAACATTTATGAAAAATCACTTCATCTATGCCGCGGTAATGCGCTAAAAATATACGCTTTCCATTGCGCGCAGACTCTTGATTTCTTATCTATACAAATACCCAAACTCCGCCAAAAGGAAGAAACCCTTGCACATATAATCAATCATCGTAGAAACAAGCGCGGACTTTTCAATGCCGGAAGCTATGCATTAAACTGGTTATTCGGAACCCCTGATGTCGACGATGCGCAGTATTATAACGATGCCATTAAGAAAGTAGAAGAAGACGAGAAGAATGTTCAAAATCTCATGAAAGAACAGATTCAGGTGGTTAAAAGCACTATTTCTAATTTTAACGAATCAATTAACTCTCTTAAAAAGAACGAAAGGATTTTTAATGAAAACATAAATACAATTAATAAATTCATAAATAATACTATTCACTCTGAGTAAAAATTTCTCAAACGTATCACTAAAAACCGAAGATTCATAATTTATAATGAATTTATGCTTAATCGGTAGGTTATTATGCACACAATCATGCCACGAAAAAATTTTGTTGAAAAATAAAAAATTAACAAAGTTATAAACAAATTAATTTTGAGAGCATTTTTATTTTGAAAATTTTTTGTAACCAGCCGAATTAATATTGTTTGCTGATCACAACGTCGTTGCTTAGATGAAAGATTGAATTTTAGGTATAATTGAAAAAAGTATAAAAAAAGTTAATATTTCATAATTGAAGACCCTCGGGGAAAAACCAACTTAGTCCAAAAAATAAAATTCCAAAAAATAAAAGTTTTTTTCCTCATTCCCATGGACTCAGTTGGTTCTTCCCCGAACCTTTTATTATTGCCCGTTCATTTTGTCAGTACTACGTTGGTTTTTCCCCATAGTTGAATGAATTTGAATTTTAGTACACCTTAGCAGCTAATAGAAGGAGCTGAATTCTCTGATTTTTGAAAGTGGACTAAGTTGGTTTTTCCCCGAGGGTCTTCAATTGTTAATAACAAAATAAGATGTAAAATGAAAAACAAAGGTGTTCTTCGCTAGGTAAAAATTCAAAAAAAATATGTTTCAATAGGAAATTCAATTCCGAATCATAATCCGTCGAAAAAACTCAAGTGCCACTTTTCTCAACAAAGTTATAGCGATTTTTCATTGCAAGGTAAACCGCGCGCGCCAGGCACCGCGCGCCGGCCACCGCGCTCCGTGCAACGCCATGTTTGCACACCGCGCCGTCGACTGCAATTCGTTTTGTATGCAAAAATGCGTTTTAAGTTTAGGTTGATGAATAAATAAATACATGTCATTGTTAAATATAAATTTTTATGTAGTTTAATAATTTTAAACATTTGTTATAAAGAAAAGTAAATGTACAGAAATTTGATACAGTTTACACAACGTACTTAATCTCGTACTTGGAAGCCGCTGAAAACTTTTTACATTTCAAGGACTGATTTTTATGCGGTAAAAGACAATGAAGTTGACGAGTATTTTTAATGGTTTTGCATTTATCAAAGTTTTTTTTCAACATTTTCGACTCATTTTCATGTTCCGTTTTCGTGCAATAATCGAATACCATTGACCTTTGAAAAAAAACTTTTGCCCAAAGAAATAGCATTAATATCTACATTTTCATTCCAGTAACATGGATCTTTCTGCTCGTATTCATTATCGCTTTCGCTCGATTCGGATTGATTTTCTAGTTCAGCAACAGGATCGAATTGATTAACAGGAGGAGGACCTTCTGGTTTGACTTCAGGATCAGTTCGGAATCGAGTGGAGGAACGGTGATTTTTTTTTTGTAGATTGCCACGCCAGGTCGTACAAACATAATTTCCAACTAAGTTTGCAAAAATCGGATTCAATTCATCTGACACTAAAGTCAAATTGTTATAAACACGACTATGTTTTGACTTTTTGAATGGGTTGCAACACTTGTTTGGGGCTGGCATCGTGGCTGGTTAAATAAATAAATAATAATAAAAAATAAGGATAAGATACAAGGTACAATTAAAATACCATGGTTTATTCATAATGCAATGGTGTTACTTTCTTAACGAAAAAAGCGTGCAAAATTAACGACTGCTTTTGTTTGGCGACGAGAGATGCTTTGACCGAGCGCGACTTGACGTGTTGGTACCGGTAAGTTGGCGCTAACTAACGCTAACCGCTGAAAGGCGCGCGGTGCTCGGCTCGCACGGTGTTCCTCGGTTTCACATGGAAAAAATGCGTGCGACGGAGTCGGTGGAAGTGTTAAGAGACACGCGTGGAGAACAAGCATGCAGCGATTTAGGTCTACCCCCATAAACAATGCCAATGCGCTATTTCTTTGGGCAAAAGTTTTTTTTCAAAGGTCAATGGTATTCGATTATTGCACGAAAACGGAACATGAAAATGAGTCGAAAATGTTGAAAAAAAACTTTGATAAATGCAAAACCATTAAAAATACTCGTCAACTTCATTGTCTTTTACCGCATAAAAATCAGTCCTTGAAATGTAAAAAGTTTTCAGCGGCTTCCAAGTACGAGATTAAGTACGTTGTGTAAACTGTATCAAATTTCTGTACATTTACTTTTCTTTATAACAAATGTTTAAAATTATTAAACTACATAAAAATTTATATTTAACAATGACATGTATTTATTTATTCATCGACCTAAACTTAAAACGCATTTTTGCATACAAAACGAATTGCAGTCGACGGCGCGGTGTGCAAACATGGCGTTGCACGGAGCGCGGTGGCCGGCGCGCGGTGCCTGGCGCGCGTGGTTTACCTTGCAATGAAAAATCGCTATAACTTTGTTGAGAAAAGTGGCACTTGAGTTTTTTCGACGGATTATGATTCGGAATTGAATTTCCTATTGAAACATATTTTTTTTGAATTTTTACCTAGCGAAGAACACCTTTGTTTTTCATTTTACATCTTATTTTGTTATTAACAATTATGAAATATTAACTTTTTTTATACTTTTTTCAATTATACCTAAAATTCAATCTTTCATCTAAGCAACGACGTTGTGATCAGCAAACAATATTAATTCGGCTGGTTACAAAAAATTTTCAAAATAAAAATGCTCTCAAAATTAATTTGTTTATAACTTTGTTAATTTTTTATTTTTCAACAAAATTTTTTCGTGGCATGATTGTGTGCATAATAACCTACCGATTAAGCATAAATTCATTATAAATTATGAATCTTCGGTTTTTAGTGATACGTTTGAGAAATTTTTACTCCTCTGAAACTATTTTAGAGGGATCACTTGTTGTTACTGATCATATGAATAAATAAACTTACCTTATAAACGAATTGAATGAACAATTTGATCAATTAATTAATGCTATTCTATTTGCAAAAACTAATATATTGCATCCTGTTATTATTACCCCTAAACAACTCATAGACGTATTAAATAATACTTAATATTAAATTACTTTCAGATGGAAAGAACTTTCCATTAGCTTTAGAATATAATAATGCTTATAAGTTACTAGATTTATCTGGATTAAGAGTATATGTATTACCAAAACGATAGATTAGTTTTTATAATTCAAACCCCTCTAATTAAAAATAACATATTTAAGCTAAGTATGCTGTTCCTAAGTACGGCGGTCAAGAAAAATGTTCTTATTATTTCTTGACCCCGGTACAGAAAATTTCGACAAGTAATGCGATGATTTTTTTCCGTGTTCAAAATTGACATTTGACATCATTGCACACTAAAATAATCACTTCAAATAATAATCACGTTAGTGAAAACGCCAAATCTACTTTCCGTCAATTTCGGTCAAGAAAAAATGGTCTTTCCAATTTTTTCTTAACCGCCTTAGGAAAAGGATCCATCTATGTGTCAGAATAGTACTAGCATTTTTCTTGAGCGAACAGCGTACTAGGTACAGAAATTTCTTGAGCAAAAATTCCTATAGCATTTCTTGACCGATTACTTAGGCGTTTTTTACATACACTTTATATGGGGAACATTTTCTTGACCGCCGTACTTAGGAACAGCATACATAGCTTTAATGTTTATAAATTATTTCCACTACCAATTCCACAAGACTCCTATGTTTATGCCTTTATAGACCCTTTATATCCTTCTATCGCAATTTCAATTAATAAGTTACAGTACGTGCGAGATTTCACGCAATGCCAAAATATAGCTGAAGATGACATGATCTGCGAAATTCATGAAATCTACTCAACACTGGAGAAACCTACATGCGAAACTACACTTTTAACATCAATTAAAATAAAATTCCTGAAGATTGTAAAACTCACATGGTGAAAGGAAACATCGAAATATGGCACCCTTTAAAATATAATCAATGGATTTTCGTTTTAAGCAGTCCCGATAGACTTACAATAGACTGCCCTGAAGTAGAAGTATTCGACAAGATCATCCAAAATACTGGAATCTTAACCCTTGAAGATGGATGTAGGGCATATTCAAAACTCAATCAACTAATTGCTGGCAGGAAAATAACGATAAACTATCACAACATCATTCCTGAAATCAACATACTCGAAGAGGATTGCTGTCAAAAGGAGAACTCTACCAATTCCAAGAATAACTTGTATATCTCTCCTATCCATCTTACCAACGTTCGATTAGACGACCTCAAGCAAGCTTCACATAGGTTAGACATCCTTGATGATCACATTGATGACCTTCTAAATAAACCACACATCATAAGGCATCAGTACTGGTACGTCCTAGCGATAAAGGTTATAGCAATGTTCATGGGAATATTCATCCTTCACAAACTCTTCTCTTATATTGGATTATATACATGTATAAAATTATTATGTTGCACGAAACGTGATCAACCAAGGAGATCATCAGGCTGCCTGGTTGCTGTTTATAATCATTGTTTTAATTCCGGAGATAAAAGCGTTACATCTTCTCCAACAACCCGATCTTCTGCAGAGGATAGGAACGTCTCACCTTTGGTAATACATAAACGACATAGTGAAGAAATCGAGCTACCCTTGCGGCAAATACCAAGGATTCAAAGGATAAATAGCAGGCGATCTCTAAATTCTTAGAACCGATGTTACCTATAGATTTTCTACTTCGGATTAGTTCCTAATCCTACGACTAAGGGGGGAGATGTTATGTGCACACAGCACATTCTATGCTTCATAAACATCCGCTCCACATATATTTTCTTTGTCATCATAAACATCGCACCATATCAAATTTCATCAGAACTAGAGATAAGAATTTCTTAGACTCTTAAGATTTAGCTTACTTTACAAATTATATCAAGTTAAGATTAAAGTTCCTAAGACTTAGATTTTATCCATTTCATCATTACCAGTTTGAACCCCTTACTAGAAGCACACGCAAATTATTGTTCGGATTTGAATTAAGTTTTCTTTAACATAAAATCTTGTCATAATAAAGATTTATTACTTTAAACCGTGTAATTTAGTGCGGAAATTAATCGTCCACCACATTAAGTGCAATTTCAAAGAGGATCAGAAGTTGCACTTAACACTCAGTTCCTTTTTGAAACTTTTAACGCTAATCAAGACGTGAGTTCCTTAGGAGGTTTTCTTGAAAAAAAAAAAAAAAAAAACTTAAGTCGCGAGTAAATTTCGAAAATGAGTATTTTATGTGAAATATTTGTCGAAAAACATTTGCAAGAATGGCAACATTAAAGAGACACAATAGAGTTGCGCACGCAGGTGGTGTTTTGTGTGGAAAATGTGGTGAAGTGTTAAAAGAATTGTCTAGCTTTGAAAAACATAAATGTGGGGTTAATGAAATGAAAGTGAAAAAACAGAGGTTTCAACTAAAGATTTATTGGAAGCAGGCAGCTCCGAACATAATGAAGCAAAGTGGTGTGAAACATGTGTAGTAGCGGTTAACCCAGGGTCTCCACGGGCATTTTTTTCCGGCAATGCCAACCAGAAATATTGCCAATTCCGAAAAATTGATGGTGGAGACGCCGAAATATTTTCGGTAATATTCCGCTAAATTATTACCGAGACAATTATTGCTTAGCTACTTTTTTCAGCAATTTTTAAAATAAAGATGGTGGAAAATGATTTTTTCAGTCGAAGATGAGTGAAGTAAAATTTTCAAAAGAAAAAACCTTACAGCTAATACAATCTTTTCGGAATAAGGAGGCATTATGGAATTTCCATAGTGCTCTTTATAAAAGAACAGATTTAAAAAGAAAAGGATGGGAGGAATTGTCCCAGGAGTTTAATGTCTCCATTGAAATATTGAAAAAAAAAATAAAGTGCCTGAGGACAAGTTTCATGACCGAAAAGAAAAAGGTGGAAGCTTCTAAGAAATCTGGTTGCGGACTTGAGGATGTGCATACTCCCAAATTATTCTACTACGAAGACATGGAATTTCTGACCATTTCGTCAACAATTAGAAATGTGACTGAAAATGTTGAAAACGCTGACTCGTTCGTAAGTTTATTTGTTTTGTTTTTTGGAAAATATTTATTGTTTATATTTTTTATAGGTTTCTGTGGTTGAAGAAGACGATACGGAAAATGTGACTCCAATATCGGAAAGCAAAAAGAGACAACGGAGCAAGAGGGCTACGGAAAGGGAAGAGCGGTATAATAATGTTATTGAAGCCTTAAATAAAAAGCTGCAGGTAGAAGATAACATCTTCCAGTCATTTGCCAAAAGCATAGCTTGCCAGCTACAACACATGCCATTTTTCGAGGCATCGGAAACAATGGGTGAAATACAATTGTTAGTTGCAAGACGAGCACAACAACTTGCTATGTCCAGTAGGATCTCAGTATTAACTACATCAAATAATTCCTTACTTAGCGAGTCTTCAAATAGCCAGACCACCTCTTCCGATATTTTTAATAATGAATTAAGAAATTCAAACATATATTAATTAAAATACATTTATTTTTTATTTGAACTAATTAGTTTTTTGAATGAACGTTATTTTTTAGTTATTTAATTAAATGGATTAGTTTTTATTTATATATTCAAGGAGAATTATATGATTTATTATTTTGTTTTGTGTTATTAATTATTTAAATATATATTTTGTTTGTTATCCTAGAAAAATGTGTTTTGATCTTTCGATGATTTTTCACCATTTCATTTCTTTTTATCTTGTTATCCGGGGAATTCACTTTGGCTAAACTTGTTTATCAAACTTGAAGTAATAACAGAAAGTGGCTTTTTACTTGCTAATTATATATTTGTACCAAATTTGTGATGAAAATTTAGAAATTATATAAATCAAATATTTCCAATGTTCAAGAGAAAGAAAACGAATTAATTATTTCTCTGTTGGGGCCATTCACCAAACATTTAAATACAGAACAAGAAAGAAAAAAAAACAAAAGAAAAACAAGATGAGCGGAAGGAGTTGTATGGTTCCGTTTGAGGCTTTATAGTGCCGGTTGAAGGCAAAAGGTGGAAAATCGAATTTTCATAATTTTCGTGACGAAAATGTCCTTATGTAGTTTCTTTCTGGTATGACGAAATATTTCGGTTAATTATTACAGGTTAATTATTATTACAGGTTAATTACAATAAAAAACAATTTCTCAATTTCAGGAGTTTAATGTCTCTGACAATTTCTCAATTTCGACTTGCATTTATTTTTGTCCATTGAAAGGAAATGTTTCCTTCATCGATGCAATATAAAGTTAATTTTTCTCTTATTCTATTTCCGATCCTTGGATTATTACTGGAATGTTGAGATACTAGTGGTGCGATATGCTCAGGAATAGTACATTGTCCTAACAACTCTTCTGGAAATACAGCTGCTGTTCGTTTTTTAGTCAAATAATTGTGTAACACACAACAAGTTTTAACAATTTCATCACAAACTGCAGGAGCCACTTCAATTGGCCGATTGAAAATTCTAAATCTGCTGACGAGTCTACCGAATGCCATTTCTACGGTCATTCTAGCTCGACACAACCTATAGTTAAAAATTTCTTGGGGCACACTTAACGATAAGTTCCTGTTATATGGCTTCATTAAATTTGTATCCAAAGGAAAGGCATCATCCCCTATGAAGAAAAAAGGAATATCACCGGTTTGCGTAGACAGAGGTGTAGGTTTTGGGATATTCAACGTATCATGTTGAAGACTTTGATGTAGAACGCTATTGCGATAAATAGTGCTATCGGAAGTTTTCCCGTTAGCGCCAACATTTATATAAATAAACCGGCCGTGAGCATCCACCAATGCAAACAACACGATGCTGAAAAACCCCTTGAAATTATAAAATAGAGATCCGCTGTGGGCTGGTGCTATTATACGAATATGTTTCCCGTCTAGAGCACCTAATACATGTGGAAAGTGCCATATTGTTTGGAAATCATCTGCTATGTTAAGCCATTCTGCTTCGTTTTCTGGTAACTAAAATATGAACAATATTAAACCACTGGAAAAATTACAATCAATTGCAGGTACCTTCATATACTCAGGCTGTAAAACATTGTATATTGCCTCTAACACTTCTGGTACAAACTTCGCTATTGTTTTTCGGGAAATTCTGGATAGAATTTCCAACGATTTGTAGGAGTCCCCTGTAGCAATAAACCGAAGTGTTATTGCGAACCGTATGTTAGCTGGTATAGAGTATCTCATGTTTGTGTTTTGTTTTTCAATATGCGGAGTAACCTAAAAATATAGTTATGTATAAAATTTATAAAACATAAATATTAACTATTTTTTATGTACTTACTAGATTCAGTAATTCTGCATATTTTTCTTTTGGTAGTCTTCCAAAATTTTGAAATTCTTCATCGCAATACAGCAGGTCTTTCAAAATTGTATCCGTATTTATAACCTTATCCCTTTTTTCGAGAAAAGGATTTACCCAATATTTTCTTTTAGTGTCTTCTCTTTCTTCCTCCGACTCCAGTTTCTCCAATTCTTCTAAATTCTTCAAGATTTGAATTAATTGGATTGTTTCTTTAATATTTGTCATGTTACTGCTCACGCGCATTTCTTTTAAAAATAAAATTTCCAAGCAATGAAATTCCACCTTTGACACTTTGACAAGCAATATTGTCAGTTAGCATTGCCAGAAAAAAATGCTCGTGGAGCCCCGGGGTAAAATGCAAGAGTGGAACGATCACCTTCGAACTAACGCACATAAAAGGAATTCCTTGCAGCCACTAAGTAGTAGTAGTAGTAATATAAATAATGTGAAATGCGTAAAAAGTTTATTCAATGAGAGAATTGAGACATTTGTGCTGGAGAATCCAAATGAATCCTTATTGGATGCGAAAAAGTTGTTTGATTTTATGAAAACTCCAATTTTGAAATTATTATTGGATTCTTTAAATAAGCACGGGTCTTTAAAATTCAATAATGGAATTATTTGGGGAATATATAAAAATGACCAATGAAGAAGATAAGAATATAAAATGGTGTCATCGTTAAAGTCTTTCCAGTCTAAAATGACAATAAGGCCGCGTTCTCATGCCGCACGACAAAAGCTTTCAATGTTTTCTGATTGGCCAGGAAAATATATCTGTATGCACACATGTTTTCTCTCTCGCACAGCCTTGCTGCAAAAATCGAACAAGGGAAAATTCCTTATTCATGCGGCAAAATCACGGAACTGTCAAGTTCGAACTTTTGCCGTGCGGCATGCAGCCCATGTGAACGTGCTGCAAAATCACGGAACTAGTGATGTTTCGATTTGAGCGATGTTTACAGTGATTTAAACAACAATATTTCACATTTTGACATCAACATTAATCGTTAACATAATTTTTTTATTATTAAAGTAATCCAATTCACATTTTCAAAATCACAAAAGACTGATTTTTGACAACCAGCAGATGCTCTCATATGAACGAGGGGATGCTTCTATGCGGCAAGCTTTTTGCAGCCTGTCACGAAAATTTTCGAATACTACCCGAAGATAAGCCGATATCAAGCTTTAGCCGTGCGGCATGCAGCCCATGAGAACGCGGCCTAATAGTTGACAGTGAAAGTTTGTGTAAATCTTATGACACAATGTTAGAAAAAATAATTTCACGGATGGAGGAGTTTCAAGAAAAAGACAGTGGTTGGGCCCTAGTTAGACTTTGTCATGTAGAGGTCAATGTAAATCAATATAAACCTTTTGAAGAAATTAACCCGTTTGTAAGCGTAACTGTGTTTGGATACGAACAAAATGGAAGTTTGCACAATATTGTGGGTCCATATTATTGTACTAAGGATGGGAAATAGTTGTATTCAACATTTTTATAACGAAAGAGCTCTGGGTATTCATCGTAAGGAGTGCAATAAAATTGTTACAACCCTGCCATCACAGGAAAATGCTAAATTGAAATTCTCATCTCATCAAAGGCAAATTCAGGTACCATTTACTATGTATATGTATACGCAGACTTTGAGTGTATGAAGATGTTGCTACTTGTGTTCCTGATCCGACTTGTTCTTCAAAGCATGTTCCGTGTGCTTTTGGATACCATGTAGAATATTCTTTTGATAAGAATTTAAATAAATTTAGAATTTACAAAGGTAAAGATTCTGCAGAACAGTTTGTTAAATATTTAGTAGACGATGTAAAATATTTTTATAATGCGTTGTAACGGTCGGTTGAAAATTTATTTTGGGTAAGGGGAAATTATTTTGGAATCACCTTGTAAATGGAAATTTTTGTTCTAAATCACTTGGTAGAAAAAAAAGGAAATTTGAAAAGGTTGAAAACGGTAGGCGAGGAAAAAGAACAATGGAAGGGGTTCGGAAAAAAATGAGAAGAAAATTGTTTTTGAAAGGAGGAAGTTTGATTTTTTTTGGTTGAAATCGGGATAATTCTTTGGGTTAGATTTTCTTGGACTCGGTCAAAAGTGCTGCAGTCAAAGAGTGTAACAGTGGTGGCATATAGCCAGAAACCCAAATAAAACGATTTATAAATTCTTATCGTGATAAGTGTTGAGGGAAGTCACCTCTAGACAGCAACACACCTTCAAAATAAAGAATATTGGCTTCAAGGAGAATCCACACCACCCAGACGACGAGTGATTGTAATGAGCTTGGTGTGGCGGACTTTAGAAGGAAGTGACTAGGACGTAACCAAAGCATCAGTTTACAATTATCAAAAAAAACGTGGTGGTTATGAAGAAAAACGAAGACAATATATACGTGAATGAAGAAAGTTATTAACCCGTGTGGCTGTGCAGATCCAGCATAGCATATAACTGAAGCAGTTAGATCCAGCCGGGGAAACATCTTGGGCGGTGCATTCCCGTGCACATTCAGTACAGAAGTACCCTTTGTTGACGCTAAGGTTAGAGGAGGAATCGAGTAAAGGTACTCTTAGAGGTAAGCGGTGATTAGTAGGATTTAGTTAAGGTGAAGTGATCTCCTGCGAGGGCTTATACAAAGTGCAGTGTCGCCTCTGGGCATCCTATAGGCGCACTAGTCGTGTATGGTCGAGTGTTTTGGGTGGCCTCTGGAAGTGGTGCTGGAGGAACGTTGAGGCAAACCACACAGGAAGTTTATTTGAAGACAGTTTGATTCCAAAGGTTTTCCTGTTGGTCGGTGAAGTTTACTTACCTATACTTTCACAAAGATTCCAAAGCAGAGCCGTTGAAGAATTTTTTTTTTGACGTACGGCTGTCAATTCGTAGATCAAAGCGACAAAAAAACAACTAACTAGCAGTTCCGCTGCAAGAAACAAGTACAAAACACACCCCCTACACTATAATAAAGTATACAAATAATTTTATTGCTTTAATTAATTCCATTTAGTAAACAAAATAATCATTTTAATCGTAGTTAGTAGTAACTTTAAAATCTTATGTATAAATATTTATGAATTTATTTTGGCTCCTTATTGGTGATAAGATTTCTATCCTTTGTTGTTGTTTTTCTGGGCAATTGTTCTCCCTGTAAGTAAACTTGTGTATTTGTGATATTGCGTGTAAAAAACGAAGAGTACTGGTACCATTACTGGGCGTTTTCTTTTAATTTTAGTGTTCATGCGAATGTACCTATGAGATAGTAATTTTGTTGTAATTGAGCATTTACTTTGATGTCTGACAAGGACCCTGTAATTATTGTCTTATGAGATTCGAGTTGTCAATTATTCATTGTATGGTTCGTTTTGATGATTGTTCAGATTATTAAATGATTATAAATCTCCAAATGATCATGTGTTAAATTTGGTTGTGGAATGGTTGGGGCGGATGTCTGTTCTTTTCAGGGGTCTTAAGTAGCGCCTTTCCTTGTCAGCTGGTGGTTACCCATACCATGAGCTGGCAAGGGACTGAACTACAGTGACGCGGCTCAGGCGATGCCTGGCGAAGGATGGAGGTGGAATTCAAGATTGCACTGGCACAGGTAATAAACATAAATGTTATAATATAGTAATGTCCGTGTATTAGATTTTGTTTGTGAAATGGTTGGGACGGGTGGTATTCCTTTTCAGGGTTCTTAGATAGTGACTTTCCCTGAAGCTGATAGTCTTCGATACTAGGAGCTGTCAGGGAAAGAAACAGATAGCCATGACACGGCTCAGGCGAGGACCGAAGGACGACGGGAATTGAATAAGATTTTTCATAGTCACAGGTAAGTGGTGAACCAACCGCGGTAAGGCCCGGCCACACACCCCACGACCCCTCCGGCGAGCTAGATAACTCCGTGTGGCCGGCGTAGGAGTTCCGGAATTTAGTTTCCTTTCTTATGTATGGTATTGGCTCCTTGGTCATGCTTTTCCGGGCTTATGGCTAAGGGGGTAATACCTCGCATAAGTGGCGCCCACTATTTTATCGCGCCATTATGCTATTACAGCGTTTATAATTAAAACCAAACCAATGTGCCCTCCAACTAGGGAAGAGTTGCGTAACTTTACAGAATGTGAAATATGTCCCATTTGTTATAATAAATTAGAATCTGATAAGAGTGGCTGATCATTGCCATTTATCTGGTAAATATGGAGGAGCTGCTCATAGCAAATATAATCTGCAAATCCAGGTTCCGCCATTTTTCCCAATTTTTTTTCATAACTTTTCTGGATACGACTGTAGTAGATATACTATGGAGATTCAGGCTCAATTTTGTATGGAAATTTGTATGGGCCTCTAAATTCACATTTTCCGCCATCTTGGATTTTTGATGATGACGTCATCGCCAGAATATATTTTTATTTATTGGTGAGATGTGATTGGCTGATGATGATGATGCTGATGACGTCATCGCCCGAATATTTTTATTTATAGGTCAGACGTGATTGGCTGATGGAGATGATATGATGTAATTTCCACCCTTTATACTCTCTAAATCTGAATCAGTGAAATTTTCACTGATTTGTCCAGCGATTCAGAATTTCACTGAATTCCAGTGGCACACACTTATTCATTCAGTTGAAAAAACTGATCATCCCGTGATTGAAGATTGAACTGGGTTTTCAGTGTAAGATACTGAGTGCTCCAGGGAGAACAGTCTGTGGCACTCGGGTTATTTGATCACTTGAACGGATTACGTTTTCCACATTTCTTAACAAATAATGAAACAATTAACAAGATGATCAAAAAGTTATCATGAAATGAACTATTTTTAACTGTGTATATGAAATAAATGTTCGTTTTTTTCAACTGATTTATTTTTAGCACACTGTAAATAAACATTGTTTGAATTTTCCTTTATTAAAATTTTTATAATTTTACTTTTTCCTTTCAATATTTTTAGTGAAAGTATTTTCAACAATCTTCTGCGAGCGTTTAAAACATGTGTTCCTATTGAAATAAAATCATTTTTCGGAAATGCTGAGAAATGAATACATTGAAAAAACGTCGACGGCGCCACTGTCCTTTTTCATCTCACGCATAAAACTCATAACAAAAAAGTCGTGGCGAAACATGTGTTCCTATTGAAATAAAATCATTTTTCGGAAATTCTGAGAAATGAAAACATTGAAATAACGTCGACGGCGCCACTGTCCTTTTTCATCTCACGCATCAAATTCATAACAAAGAAATCGTGACGAAATATCTTATGTCGAACGTATTTACTCGATTTTTTAACAAACAACCCATGGTTTTACGAGCTCGTGCTCAGTCCTTTTTTGTCAGTCTGTTTCAAGTTTTCGAAGTGTACACGTTAATTTAGTCAGTGAAAAAACATTTTTTACAAAAATTGTCGATTGTTTAGCGATCAAAATTGCAAAAGGTATGTATTATTCATTTGTTATAATTGTCAATCATTTCATTCTCAGAACATGAACGATAATATTTGTCATTAGTTATACTAAATGAAAAAAAAAAATGATGTTATGTTGTATAATTTCAGCATTCCAACTTACACACACACGCAGACTCTTGAGAGCACCAAGCTCTTTTCAAGAAATCATAAAATGTGTCCTTGACACTCGACGGAAAGCTGTTGTTGGAACATGCAACAAAAGCATCTTCTTTTTTTTATCTATAACTTTTGCACAAATAGATTTATTATTAATTAGTTAACATACAAATTGAACAAGTCAGACGAAAAAATCTTTATCTGTTCCTACAATTGTAATTATAATTCTAATTCTGATTGCAACAAAATTATAGATAGATTTGATTAGATAAGAAATTAAAACATTTGTTTGATTTTAGGCATTTCATTGGTTCTTAGGAATGGAGACCATAAATAAAGAGTTAACAACCGAAGAACTTTTGACAAAGTTGAAACTTTGCAACGTCGCCGACGAAGCTCTAGCAATATTAAAAGGTAAAAAAAGTTGTTTCGACAATGAAATTCTTATTCAATTTTGACTTACAATCTAATATAGTACAGTCAAATTAAGCCGAAAAAAGCGAAATAGCGGAAATGGTCGGGTACAGGCTGAAAATTGGCACAGAGCTTCCTTTTAGGGTTCTTAATAAGGGGTTATAAAGTCTACCGATTTTCTACCCCGGGAACCTTTCTTTCTAGGGGGTTTTAGGGTCAAAATATCTGATTTTTGCAAATGCATCTGAAACCGTAAGTCCTATCATAAAAAAATGTTCACAAAGTTTGTAGCTCATACGATTTTCTACAAAAAATGTTATTATACATTTTCCCGTACGTATTGCCATTCATGAGATATCACCGTTTTAAAGATTTAAAATATTCATATGAACTCATTCACGACTTGTATAGGTTTTCCGACGTTCAAGTTGGACTACTTTTCTAATTTTTTCAGGGGTCATTCCTGGATGTATTTGGAGGAAAAATGTGTTCTAGATAGGGGGCTGACCACTAAGATACAGGGTGTTCGCGAAAAAACAATGTCTTTTTTTGTCATTTATTTAGAGTTGAATAACTCCTAGACCAATTATCGTAAACCAATATACTTAGACTCATTTTTTAAGTCAAAGTGTATTCTTTTATTTGATATAAAGATCAGGAACTTGAGTTGCTCCGTTTAGAAGATATGTAGATTAAAAGCATGAGCAAAATGCTAAAAAACGAAGAAAATTGTGATTTTGCTCATCCTTTGAATCTATATATCTTCTAAACCGAGTAACTCAAGTTCCTGTTCTTTATATCAAATAAAAGAATACACTTTGACCTAAAAAATGAGTCTAAGTATATTGGTTTACGATAATTGGTCTAGGAGTTATTCAACTCTAAATAAATGACAAAAAAAAGACATTGTTTTTTCGCGAACACCCTGTATCTTAGTGGTCAGCCCCCTATCTAGAACACATTTTTCCTCCAAATACATCCAGGAATGACCCCTGAAAAAATTAGAAAAGTAGTCCAACTTGAACGTCGGAAAACCTATACAAGTCGTGAATGAGTTCATATGAATATTTTAAATCTTTAAAACGGTGATATCTCATGAATGGCAATACGTACGGGAAAATGTATAATAACATTTTTTGTAGAAAATCGTATGAGCTACAAACTTTGTGAACATTTTTTTATGATAGGACTTACGGTTTCAGATGCATTTGCAAAAATCAGATATTTTGACCCTAAAACCCCCTAGAAAGAAAGGTTCCCGGGGTAGAAAATCGGTAGACTTTATAACCCCTTATTAAGAACCCTAAAAGGAAGCTCTGTGCCAATTTTCAGCCTGTACCCAATCATTTCCGCTATTTTTACTATTTTTCCTGTACTAATAATTAAAATGTATATATTTTACATATCAGATATAGTTTCTTTGATGACTAATGCGAGCATTAATTTTTTATTTTTCAATCTTAAAATGATTTGTATCTATTGATGTTAAAAAAATTAGGGGTTCATAATAGTGAAAGTAAACTTGTGAAGATTCTTATGCATCGGTCATGCGGGAGCATAATTTTGATAGATTCGGCGTGTCGCTTTTCACATTGGTATACGTAACGGTGACTCCTTTTTCGTACACGAACAATAAGATGGGTCCAGTGAATGACTATACTAAGTCGCTCGAAATAATGTTTGTTACTAAATTACAAAATAAGACACTTTCAATTACACGATTAAAATTTAAATTATAAATTTAAATTAAAAGATTTACGATTAAACGATTTTTTAGTTATTTTATTTTTAACACATTTGGAATAATGCTCGTTTTTATTTTATTTGCCGGTGCAAAATTTATATTCAGGGTTACTGAAATTTGAAAATTTTGGGGAAAATATTTTTGCACAAACATTTTTTATTGATAACAGTTTTAAAAAATCCTGAAATTTGAAACTTTTTCTATATTCGCAACTACAGCCAGTGAAATTGATGACTGGTTTTCTAGTATTCTTGCCTTCGTCTGTCTTTCTTTATTCGAATGAAACATTTAATTTTTTAAATTGATTCTTTTAAAATCAAAGGAAGCTTTTTTAGTGTTTTGATTTAAATAATGAACTTTTATTTATGCAAAACAATTTGAATCAGCATGCTCATCAAGTTGTTAATTTTAAACATGCTTTTTATACAGGAACAAGTAACGAGTTATAATTAAAAAAGAAAAAAGAAAACTAAGTTTGCATTTTCAACCTACATCTCTGAATTGTAATTAAAAATGGACAGACTTCGTTGTTTTCATTGCAATGAAAATACGTTTGGAGGATTGGATGGACTTTCTAGACATTTTACTCGAAACCATGGATTCACCTTAACGAACCGTGTTGGTGATGCAGGTTTTACATGCGGTCAAAATAATTGTCAGAGATATTTTAAACACTTTTTCACATTGAGAAAGCATTTAAGACTTCATCAGACTAGAAATGAAAATCTAATTCAAGAAAACAACTATAATCTAGATGTTTTAAATTTGAATGATGGCGTAGATGGAGTAAATGTAAACAATGCAAATATGGATGTTGAAATTGAAAGAGAGGATTGTAACAATGAAAATTTTGATTTAAAAAGTTCTATTGTTCGAATGATTGGTCGACTTCAAAGTAATCCATCTATAAATGGTGCTATATTAACTCACGTTCTAGATGAAAGTGAAGAACTTTTTGCCCGAATTAATAAAATTTCAAAGAAAAAAGTATCTGACTTTATCAAACAAAATCGTTTACTCGGTGATGAAAATACTAAAAATTTGTTGTCAGCTCTAGATTTCGGAAATCCATTTATGGACTAAAATCATTAGATCAACAGCTCAAAGCTCTCAAACATCAATACGGTTATATTAATTCTGAGGAAGTTCCTCTCGGTTACAGATTTGATAATGTTTTGGACAAGACAAGTTGTACTTATTATCCAAAAATGGTTCTTGAAACTTTCCAGTACGTACCAATAATTGACGTGTTAACTATGGTCTTGTCAAACAGAGCTATTTTCGATGCTATTAATAGCGAAAAAGCTTCAGCTCCTGGAGTGTTAGGATCTTTTGTTGACGGGAATCATTTTAAATGTCATCCTTTGTTTTCCAGCTTTCCACATGCAATCAGGTTGAAACTTTACTATGATGAGCTAGAAATCTGTAATCCGTTAGGTTCAAAA
Organism: Thereva unica; assembly: GCA_949987705.1. Lineage (NCBI taxonomy): Eukaryota > Metazoa > Arthropoda > Insecta > Diptera > Therevidae > Thereva > Thereva unica. Next base: position 74,627,287 of record OX465282.1, on the reverse strand, counting down.
ACAAGTATTCATAAGTTAGGCGTTTTTTACTATCAAATCCAAAACTTGCCAGCGCACATGAACTCCGACCTTAACAGTATTCACACACTTCTTGTATGCTGCGAAGCAGATGTAAAGAAATATGGATTCAAAAAAATACTTCATCCTTTTATGCAGGATTTGCAAAAATTAGAAAATGATGAAGGTGTCATGATTGTACTGAATGGTAACACTTTTGTGTTGAGAGCGTCCATTTCTGCGTTTTGTGGTGATGGTCTAGCAGTTCACCAGGTTTTCAACTTGCTTAGTCCATCTGCAAATTTGTTTTGTAGATCATGTATGTACAGCAGAGACGATTTACATGCTGGTTCACTTGAACCAGCCGCAGAAAGAACCGAACAACTTTATGCTGACCATTTGAACCTTTTAGAACAAAGTCGCTTCGCGCCTAATGTCATGACCGAAACTGGTGTTAAAGGCAAGTGCCCTCTGAATCAGTCTAGGTACTTTCATATTGCGCAAAATAAAATCTTTGATCCGTTTCATGATTTTTTCCAGGGCATCTGCCCAATGATATTGAAGCTAGTGATAAAGAAGTTCGTATCAGATCATCGCTTCAATTTGAAGTTTCTCAACGACAGAATTCAAGCATTTAACTACGGATTTGACGAGAGAAAAAATAAACCGTCAAGTAATTTCTCATTACAGATGCTAGAAAAAAGAGATCACAAATTGAGCCAAAAAGGTGCTCAAATGTGGGTTTTAATGAGATCATTTCATTTTTTGGTTGTCGATCGAATTGATCCTGAAAACGAACATATGTACATTGTCTTACTTTTACTCAGAATTATGGAGTTGGTTTTTGCACCCAAAATCACACATTCTTTAATTCCATATTTGCGAGCTCTGATTAAAGATTTTTTTCAAACTTTTAAGCGGTTATTTCCTCACATGAATCCTATTAATAAAATACACCATATAGATCATTATCCAGAGTTCATTTTATGGGCTGGACCATCAGCACTGTACGTACAATTGCATTCGCTTTGAAGGTAAACATAGTATATTAAAGTTACGAGCACAGAATGTTCATAATTTCAAAAATCCTCCCAAAACTATTGTTCGAGTGGCACAAAGTAGTCAATGTTCGTACTGGGGCAGTGGTTATGTTAAACTAACAAGATACCACGCTTTGAACGGTTCAGCGTGTGCTGTTCATCACACACAAAGTGAAGAAAATCTTCTTACTCTCGGATATCTGCGTTCTGACATAATTTTCTGTTCATCATCAGTTGAATTCAACGGCACAAATTACCGTGTGGGATTGTATGTCTGTCTTCAATCCCGTCAGTCTGCAGATAATCACTTACCAGCTTTTGGTCGAATAAAAGAAATCATCGTTGTTCCAAACGACGATGTATTTTTATTGACTTCGCATTGTATTACAACAAACTTTAATCCCTATTTAAACGCATATTGCATTGATAACGATGATGTTGGCAATAATTCTTTTATTCAAGTCTCAGCTCTTGCACATTTCAAACCATTTTGCTGCTGGAAAACTCCTACATCTGATAATCTGTACATCAGTCTACGTCACATTATTATATGATTACATTTCATTTAGTCTGTATATGAATCATAGGAATACTAAGTATTTACGTATATATTTTTGAATTATTACAAGTTTAAGTTAAAAGTAGAATGAAATACTATTAAATTTCTATAAAATATTTCTTAATATAAGACAATTTTAATCGAAAATGAAATAAGAAGTTACATCACATTCAAGTCAAATTGAAAAATAAATCTGCATCACTTCCACTTTTCATGTGGTACGTCTGATTATTTGAAATATTTAGTTATACTTTTAATCCTAACTCAAACGTACTCTTACTATTTCATTCCAGATGAAGGGATTAATGGAGAGTCATTTCTCTTACTAAGCGAGTCAGATTTAAATGTCTTGAAAATCAGACTGGGCCCCAAAAAAATAATTTTGAATCTGATCAATAAAACTAAACAAACCACTGATAGTGAAGCTAGTGTGAGTAATTTATGTACTTTTTATAACACTTCAGTGAGAAAATACATTTTCATTTACTTGTTTAACTGTTTTTTAGATTGCCACTGTCAATGTGCAAACGGCCAGTGTCAATGTCGGTGCACCACTGATTAACGTTCCATCTACAAGTGCCATTGGAGGTCCTGTTGCATTTTCGGTAAGCGGTTTCATTTTTACCAAGTTGTAAAATGTTGAGGCTTTATTATGATCAAAAGTGATTCATTTTCTAGCGCTTTGATACTATAAAAGCCACTTTGGAAAAATCATCACAAGGGCGAGAAGTTCTAACTAAAGCACAAGAATACAGTTTTCTCGATGAAACAGTAAGACAAAAATTGATAAGGTTGACAGTCGCTGAACTGACAAAAGTTCACGGTTACCACCCGCCTACGAAAGCTAAAATTAGTCTAGCGTCTGCAATAGTAACCGAGTTTCCTATGCTCAAAGAGAGCACCACTGAAGATGGATATGTACGTTTTCGATTGATAGGATTGATAAAATTAATAGAAAGTCCACTAACTCTTTGGAAGATTATTTCATATATTTTCTTAATAGGAGGCGTATTATGATAAAAGTACCGGACGTGGTTTCATTGAGTATCGTTAGAGCGTCTTCATCGAGTCCATCGAAACATAAGTACAAAACTAAAAGAACTAAACAAGCAGCGCAAAAATCAAATTCGTTAGACGTCCTCGACGAAGAGAAAATAATAAATAAGGTGAATTAATTAGAATTTTACTTAAAAATTAATTATTTTAAATGACACTTTTTATATACGTTTAATTAGTTACTAGATTAGCTGGATGCGAAACAAAAATCCAACACCCGAAATTAAAATAGATATCAGAAAAGCGGATACATTTGCTTACCGCAGAAACTGGATTGTGCAAACAAATCCACCGATCACTGACATTTTTGAGAAATATCCACGGTTACTTGATTACGACGGGGAAATGGTAATATTTTCAGTTAAAAAAGTTGACCTCTTAAACACTTTAGTTCTGCAACAACATAAATCAGCATGGGTGTGAGCACAACCAATAAAATTGCTTGGTATGCAGGTGTACTGGGTCACGAGATTATTTCAACGAATACTATTTGGTACACCAATAGTGTTCTCGCATTCTTACTATTTTAGTCTTACTTCATGTTGAAAAAGAAAAAAAACACTTCAGAAAACATGCAGAACTAAAGTGTTGTAAATACTTTTTAAGTAATTGCATATTTATAATTTAAATACTCTATTCTACAGATTGACAACGAGTTCAAATTGATTTGGAATGATAAGAGTGAACAATTTTTGGAAACGTTCGCTTCTGTGTACAGCTTAAAAATTCTGAAGTATGCTGAAATCACTACCCCAAAAATCTACGCAACGTTTCATCACATTAAAGATGGTACGTATTACTGTTATGTATATAACATAACAGTAATTTTGTTGTTATGTATATAACAACAAAAAATAAATATGATTTTGTAGTTAGCACGATTAAAATGCATTGATTATTTTTAGAAAATTTGAAAGCCATGTTGCTGTTGATGAAAATTTTGCCCAAAAACCATCCTACAAGAGGGAAAAGGAAGGTAAGAAAGATTTTCGAAGTGCAATTAAATTATTCTGTTTTAAAACTTTGTTTAAAATTATGACATTATTATAGCGATGTAACGAGAACGTCGATTCGCCCTCCGAAGTTCCTGTCTCCGATCTATCAAAACATTTGGTTCATGTTGTCCCGGTGAGTTTTTGTTTAAATTAATATTTTCAAAGTGAATAACTCTTTTTAAAATTCGAAATATAATTCTATTGTTTTTTACAGGAAGGAACAAATGTTCAGGCTTTTATTGAAGATGTCCGTCAAAATTCGAAAAAAACAGGTGCAACCATATATGATTTGTTGCGAAGGGCAAGACCGGAAAACCCATTTAATTCAAGGAGATGGATGGGTCATTACCCCCTATGGCAACAACTCAGTTGCGACCTTTGACATTCTATTTAAACTGTATTATGTATTAAATGTTGAGTATCCGCCCGAACTGCTCAATTTTTTCGAATTTATTCAAAAATACGTTTTTAAGATTGATTTGAATGTAAAAAGTGCAGTTTCATCGTTGCATACAAGTATTATAAACTGCAACTTGTATTAAGATAATTTAAGTTCTTTCGATGGATAAATTTCATTTACATTTTAAATGACATATTTTGAAAAAGTATATGTTTTGAGTTCAATAAAACATTTGTTCTATAATTAATTTGTCACTTAAATAATGCATTTCTTTTTATTTCTCGACCTGCCATATTTTTTCATAAAAATATCAAATTTCCCGCGTGACAGTATTGTAGAAAACAAATCACTGGATTGAGCAGTTATAAATCAAAATCACTGGTTACATCAGTAAAACCGAAATCACTGGTTAAATCAGTAAAACAAAAATCACAGGTTCAGCCAGTGACTTATGCCGGATTCATCGTTGCGGATGATTCGCGCCGCACTTATGTGCGCGCATACTTTTTGTATGAAAAATTGTACCTTTCTCAATTTTGGGAAATTTTTGGGATTTTTTTTTCTCTCTCAAAAAAAGTTGAACCAACTTCAACTTTTGTGCGGCGGATTTTAAAAATTGTCAAAAAAATCATATGTTTTTGATGAAAATTGTCTGAAAAACTGTCAAATCATACAAAATGTGCGGCACACTATGACTACAACAATGAATCGAAGTTCAGCTGACTCTCTTTTTGGGAAATTTGTGCGACGCGACTCATCCGCAACGATGAATCCGGCATTAAGAATCACTGGTTGTTTCAGTGACGGCCAAAGTCACTGATTCAATTATATGATATCCACTGATTTACAGTGGTTGACATTTCACTGATTCAATTAAAGGCTATTCACTGGTTCAGATTTAGAGAGTATATTTCTTGTTATTTCTTAGCTATTTTTTTATTATTCGCGAGGTTGAAAATGTTTATTTTTAAAAAAGTGCCGGGCTGGAGTAGGATTTGATTCCGAGTCCCACAGGCGGTTCATGAAATTAATTTGAAGCTTTAGCCAATTAGACCAAGTCCATAGCTTCTGTTGCTTCTTCTAATTGTGTATATACATACACATATAGTAGCGCGAGGTAAAAATGGTGTGCACCAGCGATCTAAGAATATATTTCTTTTTAAATTTCCCTTCGATCATGCTGTGTGTGAATCGAAATAGTATGGTAAGCATAGTGCTTGGTCGAGCGCCCGATGGCTGAATGAGTGTGGATGAATGTGATTGATAAGAGTTTGTTTGGTATATTCTTATGCAATGAGTCTCGTGAAAATTTCAACAGACCTCGGATCCGAGTGTGGGTTTGAATATTTTGTTTGATATTGGCCGTGTTTTTTTAATGAACTGGCTGGGTCTTCACCATACAAATTTGAAAACCCAAGTTTTATCGGGGTCTATCTGGGTCTCTATCGGGGTTACTGGGAAATTTCAAAATTTCCCTGTTTTCTTGAATGCGGCCTACTTCACGCCGGTGGAGAAATTTCAATTAAATTTTGTAAATAAATAAACATTCATCATAACAAATAAACTGTCACTGCGTTTTTCTGTTCCATTTGCCTTTTTTGTCTTTCAAGGTATACAGAGACGTTATTTTTTTCGATTTGATTTTGCGAAAAAAACCATATTGTAACATATCAAACTTCGAGGGGATTATTATTGATTATTATTAGTATCACGAGGTAGTGGAGGCGGTGGGGCCCCCTTTAAAAATAAGCCTTCGGAAGGTCATCAGCTGAAAGTGTCGATTTTTAAATATGTTTGCACATTCAAGTATTTATTAATGGTGATACTGATGGTATTCAGTTGGTGGACTTTCTGCACGGGGCCACTATATCGCGAACAAATACAGATCGATAGGCTGAGGTGGGTAGGATCATCATCATTTACTCTTTTGCGGTGTTGTAGATATTATGCGCGTTGTTTATTAAAAATTTGCCGAGAGGTCAAATCGTCGTTTAGTATTACGAATTAGGGATTACTAAGTCGACTGGGGCTCCACCCTCTTCCGGTCCCAAGTCCGAATTGACCAGAATCAGAAAACCGAAGAAACTAACTAACTATTCACAAAATAATGCTACTGCATCCGGGGCAGCAAGGCCAGCGCTTGCTTTTTTTGCGCCCGGTGCAGTATGCCATATTGCGCGCCCCCAGCAGCAGTTAAATTTTTACAGCAGTGAAGAGCAAAGCAGAAGAAATCGGCGACAGTTGACGTTTCAGCTATTTATAATAAATACTCTGAAGATAGATTCAGTTGAGGTTTTGCAAAATTTCCCTTGCCGTTTTTTAATGAACTCAAAAGCTCTCAAAACTCAGTTCATTAAAAAAACACGGTCATTGTTGTTGCTGTAGTAAATAGTAGGAACTCGTTTTCATATGAGGAGCTTATCAGTAAATTTTTACGCATAAGAGCTGAGCGAAGAAGAATAACAACAATGCTTGAAAACATTGCCTCGTAGCTTCGTTGGAGCTTTTTTGTTTTTGGTTGATACATATTTTTGCTGGGGGTTTATGATCGCCTGGTATCGAATCGATGGCTCGGGTGTTCAATTTAGTGAATAATAGCGTTAAAAAATTAAATCAACAAATGACTTATTTTACAATTCGATTAGATCCGATTTTCCATGGGGATCGGTTCTGTAATGTGAGTAAGAAATCTTTTGCTTAATATGATATTCTCTTGTGGCAGCACTTGCAAGCCTTCAAGGAAGTCGAGAGAAGCAGCTCCAACAAAAAGGAAAAAAGAAGAGGAAGTCGAAAAAACTGTCAGAGAGCGTCTCTGAGTCGTCGCGTGCGCATGTACTTCCTTTCCGATACAAGCCTTAAAATATTATTATATGTCATTGTTTTGATTAAAGTAATTGTTCGATTTATTTTTTATTAATGATTTAAATAAAGTGAGTTGTTCGCGCTGAACGAAGCTATTGTCTTTCATTTTCGCAACATTCCGCACACCCACTCTCTTTTACCCTACTGAGAGGAGCGTTATCGTTACGAATCATATGAATGTCCACGGGGTGAAAAAAGGTGATAAGAAGTAAGAATTTTTGAATGACTGAAATTGTCATTAGCGAAAAGCTTTGGACTGTTGTTGTTGTTGCTGTAAAGAACGAAAACGAATGTTGACGTAGATCTGGGTTTTCCTGTTAAGGAGATCGACTGGGTAGAATTTTTTTATCTGGGGCATGCCTCTTGCTTGCTGCTGATTTATGATCGCCGGGTGGAATACTGAGTAAAATGGTGAAATTGATGGTAATCTATTGATTCGTATAATCAATAATTGTATGATAAATGTTTATCAATCTATAGTAGGTTTTTATATTGTCAAATTTCTCATCATAATATAATTCACATGTGAGAAGGTGAGCGCCAGGTATAAAATCAGGGCTGCAAACTGGGTTATCCATTCATCCAAAGTATTCAAAGTGAATAGTAAGCACATCGTGCAATTGGAAGTTAGTACCACGAATAATTGAATAGTTAGCGAAAATGGCTCCAGTGAGTGAATTAATTGATAGCGCTAAATCGGCTTTTAATGCCGCACAACATAACCATGAATTAATTGAACAAAGTATTAAAGAGTGCGGTAAGAGCTTGAGATTTTTAAATCGATTTTTAAAGAATACCGCATCGACAAGCGAGCGCCATCACGTGGGTAATGGTATAAACCTCATTCAAGGTTACCGTACCCAACTGAAACATTTGCGATTAGTGAAAGGTGCAGGCTTGCTCAAAAAACGAGCCAACTTGAGTTCAACCAGAGTGAAATGGATAGATGTACAATCAGCTTTTAACAATCGGTGAGGAGAACTTTTATATATGAATATTATTTCATTTTTCATTTGTAGTATTAGGATGGGTGTTATCATCAATATTGCGCATAAGGATCTAGGGGAGTTCTTAGATGACTGCAGTGGAATTTTCCGGTGGCATATTAATAACGCTTTGAAGCAGGAGCTCGCTCTCAAAGTGAATGCCGTGTTTTGTGGCGAATTTAAAATCGCTAAGGCGGATGAAGAGGTATTTGAATTCAAGCACATGAACACAAAGAATGCTCCTATATACCGAAACATTGATATTAATGCATGGTTTGATCAAAATGTTCGTGAGCAAGTGATTCAAAAACTAGAAGAGTTCCAAGAAAAGGATAGTGTGTAATAAGTGCGTTATTTTGTAGCTTCATGTAAATGTTAAGTTAATTGTAATAAGTGAGTTGTTTAGTATCGTCATGTAAACGTAAAGTTAGTTGAGTTTCAACTATTGAATTGTCACCATTGTAGGGAGAACAAAATTAAATTAAAAAGCCGAATAAATAAAACAAATTAACTTTTAAACATTCTTTTTATTTATAATAAGCACAGCTTATTACATAGTGGTTGGGCTTTGTCCTCAATCATCAACTTAGCCATTAACATTAACAAGTTCACACCTCAGCTAGAATCCTCATACATCGAGCTGCACTTACAAATAAAGAAGAAAGAGGTCTGCATCAACGTTCAAAATGGAGACAACGCTTGCTTCGCCTGGGCGGTGGTTTCAGCATCGCACCGAGTTGACGAAATCGCACCCAGTTGTTTTTATTTTTAAATTACGTCTTTCCGACCCCCGAAAGTATGCAACATGTCAACCCCCAAAAGTATGCAATATGCAAATTAAGAAATTTTCCAAAACCTCGATAGAAATCCCGATAAAACCTGGGTTTTCAGAATTGTATGGGGAAGAACTATATAGTTCATTAAAAAAACACGGCTGATATTGTATTTCCGTTGTCAATGAAGCAGATCCCCCGATTTGAGAGGCAAAATAATCTGTCGGTGAATGTATATATTTTAGAAAAGGTGCAGAAAGAATATTTTAAAGTCCTACCAGCATATTTAACCGATGAGAAGAAGGAGAAGCATGTGAACCTCTTAATGATTCAGAATGAATACCATGATGAATCAGATGAAAGGAAATATGCGTACAGCGAAGATGAGGAACCCATCAGATATTATTTTGTTTGGATCAAAAACCTCTCCTGGCTGGTATCATCACAACAGCAAAATACTTTTGTGACCGATGTCTCCACTACTGGAAAAATTGGAGCATCACTTGGAAGATTGCAAGCAGCTTAACAACTGCAGAATCCAGCTACCATCGAGTTGAAGTGTGTGATGTTTATCGAGTAGACGTATGTCGCGAAGCTCCCAAGTTATTTTAAAATTATCCCTAATTTTCCAAATTTTTATAATTCTTTTTCATACCAATTTTCGGCGTGTTATCGTTCCTTTTGTGGTGTACTGAAATATATTTGTTAAAACTATTTTATAAAGCTAGTATAATAGTTTTTAAAAATGCCTAAACCGCAAGTGAGATCCACTACCAGAAAAGTTGCTGACTCAGACACCCCAATTCCCGCCAAAATCAATACGCCGGATAATTCATCCAGCAAACGCAATGGCAGCAGCAGCCACCAAGATCAACTTCCATTGCTGCACCCGACAACAACATTGAACTTTTGGAGAAAAGGCTTTTGTCCAACCTGCATCGTCTGAAGCAGCTCGAGACCCGCATATCTACCCAAATGGAAGAACTTTCCAATTCCCTCAATAGACAAGTAAGTAGATTGAGAGATGATGTTGAGGCCGTACAGCATGATGTGGCGGTATTATCAAATGAGCTAGAAGACCTACGTCGGCAGTCGAGGCTCAAAGATGTGGTCGTTCGAGGTATTCCTACCACTGACAACGACAGGCCGAGGTAGATTTTAGAACAACTCGCCTCCACCATCGGGCATGAACTGACGCCTTATGTTAATGTGTTTCGACCACAACAGCGCCGACGGATTGAAGCTCAGGCTGTTAATGAGAGAAAATCAAGCTCATTGCTGATTATTAAATTCCCTTCAGCCAACGAGCAGCTCGAGTTCTTAAGAAAAAGTCGCCAGCATGGACCTATTGTACTGAAAAAATTGAACTTGGGCTTTGCCTCTGACAGCATCATTCATATAAATGAAAGTCTGACGAGTGAAAACAACGACATTCTCCAGACTGCACGTAAGCTCCAACGAAGGAATCTTGTTTCCGCTGCCTTCACTCGTCGTGGCCAAGTATACGTGCAGTTGCGGAAAAATGAGCCGCCTAAATTATTTAAGTCAGCACTCGATCTGAACGACGCCGCCAGCCCAGCCTCCACTTCTGGAGCATAATAGGAAATTTGAAACAACCAGCCGACGCCGAGGAGCTTTGTACGTGTCTGATTTTAATTTTGTTTTTTTTTATTATTTCGTTTATGTTTCGATCTAATTTTTCATTTATATTTATTTCTGTTTTATTTTAATTTATTTTTCTTTTTATTCTGTTTAATATTTGAAAATAATTTTTCTTTCTCTATGTTTCTGTAATGTTGGAATTTGGAAATTTTTAATTATGTCGCATCCTGAACTCATTTTACTATCTCGTGTTGATGACTTCGGCTAGTGGTTTTAATATGAACAAAATCAGAACTTTGCTTAACATCTTCGAAAGTAGAGCTCAAGATTTAAATGTTTGTCATATTAATGCGGTTTATGTAATAAAATGGACGAGCTTCGTGAAATTTTTCAGGAATCAAATATTCACGTTATACTGGTATCCGAAGCTTCGTTACGCCATCACGTGCCGTCGAAACTCGTTTCTATAAATGGTTATAACCTATTCCGAAATGATAGGAAAAATCGCTCTGGTGGTGGAGTAGCTATTTATGTTAAGGACAGTTTTCGATCCCTGAAAGTTAAAGAATCCGTTTCAAATGCCTTGGAATTCCTTAGCATAGAAATTAATAATGGCTACAGTAAATGCCTTGTCTCAGTTGTTTACTGTCCCCCTAGAATTTTCACTATTTCTGAAGCTAGCGAGTTGGAAGAGTGGCTCTCTGATGTTACCCGCAACTACGATAATATTTTACTTGGAGGAGATTTTAATGTAAATATTTTATCTAATAATGCCCGTTCTAAAAACTTCCTTGATTTTTTCAATACCTTCGACCTTAAACCTGTAAATCGACTTCCAACGTATTGTGATACTAATAATCCATCATTGCTGGATATATTTTTTGTGCCGAATGTGGACAATGTCTTATTTCACAACCAAATTAGCCCACTCAGTCATCTCGATCATGACATCCTCTATCTCTGCTTAAATTCCAAAGTTGAAAAAGCTCGGCAAAAAAATTTCACATATCGTGATTATAAATCCATTGATATACCAGCCCTACTACAAGGATGTGCCTCTCTCCCATGGAATGGTACATATAGTATCATTGACATTGACGATAAGATAGAATATTTCAATTCACTCTGTAATCTTCTGCATGAATCCTTTGTTCCGGTCAAAACTAAACGAATGCTTTCTACCATCTTCCCCTGGTTTTCCTCTCAAATTAACCGACTGATTTCTGAAAGGGAATTTTTATTCAGAAAATTCAAGAAAAATAAAACTGTCGTAAATTTAGAAAGGTACAAATATGTTCGGAACTTAGTTACCTCTGCCATCCGTAGAGAAAAACTACGATTCTTTTCGTCAAAGCTTAGTCCTAATTTGCCTGCAAAGAAATTTTGGGCGAACATAAAGCAACTTGGAGTCCATGGAAATGACTCTGTAGCCCAGGTCAATCTTAGCCCGAATGAGTTCAATAAACATTTCACAGCTGCAACAAGCAAAGTTTGTGATACTCATTGCGCTACGTCTACTGGTAATAATACTGGTATCTTTAGTTTCCGAAACGTGGACTACGTGGAAGTCCGTAAAGCCTTCTATGCTATTAAATCCGACGCTACTGGACAGGACAACCTCCCACCCATATTTCTCAAGCTAATTCTTCCTGTAATTCTCCCCTACATCTCTCATATTTTTAATATCTGTCTTATGAAATCACATTTTCCGCTTCAATTGAAAAAAGTGAAAGTAATTGCACTACCTAAATGTAAATCCCCAAGTAGTCTTGCAGACTATCGTCCTATAAGTATCTTATGTTATTTAGGTAAGGTACTAGAAAAACAAATGGCATGGCAAATTGACAGTCAGACGGGATCCCTATTGAGTCGGGTCCAGTCTGGCTTTCGTAAAGGCAATAGCTGAGAAACTGCACTTCTGAAGGTTACTACTGACCTACGAGTGGCTCTTGACTCCGGTAATGTTGGTTTTCTCGTGCTTCTTGATTTCAGTAAGGCTTTTGATAGTGTTGACCACATGCGCCTATTTACCAAATTGGCAACCCACATGAGGTTTAGATCCTCTGCTACCTCTTTAATCCGCAGTTACCTGCAGAATCGTTCCCAAAAAGTTTGGTTGCATAACTCGATTTCGGATCCCTTACCGATAACATGCGGCGTTCCGCAGGGCTCCATACTAGGTCCATTACTATTTTCTATGTACATAAATGATCTTAGCAGTGTCGTGACAAGCTGCAAACTCCACATGTATGCAGATGATGTTCAGATCTACTTAAACAGTAATCCTAGACTGGCTGAGAACTGTATTGCGGCTATAAATGCAGATCTAAAACGTATTTATCAATGGTCTGTGTCCAATCGTCTACAACTTAATGCCTCTAAATCGTGTTGCATTCCAATGTATAGGAGTAAATTAGATACCGACCGTTTTCCACCTATCTTATGAATACACGTCTACCTTATCAAACGCGTGTCATTAATTTAAGCGTTTATCTGAATTCTCAACTTACCTGCTACGATCATATTTCTCATACGTTATCTAAAATGTATGGTAATTTACGGCGTCTCTGGCTTTACGCCTCCATCTTACCCTTAGGCTCGCGCTAAAAGATAATTAAATCTCTAGTGTTACCATACTTTACCTACGCCAGTTTGGTCTTTCCTTGTCTTGATGCTGCATGCCGTGGTAAGCTTAATGTGGCTTTCAACGACTGCGTAAGGTTTGTCTACAGTCTTCGCCGATTCGAGCACATCAGTCCATATCGTTATTCTCTTCTGGGGTGCACAATTGATGATTACCTACTCCTCAAGGAACTGACATTTGTTTATAAGCTTCTACATTCCGACCGTCCATCTTACCTACATGAATATCTCCGAATTGGACGTACTTCTAGAAGAACGTTATTTATACTGCCAAGAGTGTCTTTCTTGGTTGGGCAAAGATCTTTTTTTGTTCATTCGCTTCAAGTTTGGAATAGTCTGCCTAACTACGTACAAAATGCGAGGTCGTTAAATATGTTCAGGAAACGCGTCTTCAATTTTTTGAATAACCAGTAATATTCCTTCAACTACATTCTTCTTAACTTTTACTTGTTTTGCTTTGTTTCTTTTATCACTTTTTAATAGTTCACTCACTCGTTCCGCTTTTTATTAATTAATGTGTTGTAATTATAATGTACCTACATGCGTTTTTCAGCGTTAAAAGATTATTTAATCTTGATGTACAATTTATGTTATAAACGAAATAAATAAATAAAATAAATAAAAAAAAAAAACGGAAGACCAGAAGGAGCTTAGATTTAAGAATTTTAGTAATAAGGTAGAAGCTTCGTTTGTTATATATGCGGACTTAGAATGTTTGTTAGTAGAATGTAAGGATAGCAATAAGTATCAAAATCATATTCCATGTAGTGTAGGTTTTTATGTTAAGTGTTCACATGACTCCACGCTTTCGTTTTTCAGGTCTTATCGCGGTGAGGATTGCATTGAGTAGTTAGTGCGTGAATTGAATCAGTTTGCTGAAGATGTAGAAACCGTTTTTCTTTGCCCTCTATCCATGGAGCAGATGACTGTTGAAGAGCTGAATTTCTTTGAGACCGCTAAACTCTGTCATATATGTGAGAAGCCGTTTACCACAGATGACAAGAAGGTGCGCGATCATTATCACTCATCAGGTAAGTATAGAGGTCCGGCACATGAGGGGTGTAATATTAACTTTCAAGATAGTCACACCATCCCTATTATTCTCCACAACCTTAGCGGCTACGATTCGCATTTTATCATTAAAAATATAGCTTCCGATCTCCAAGGTCGCGTTGATCTCCTTCCCATAAATAAAGAACGATGTATTTCTTTCACTAAACATTTAGAATTTCAAATTTCGGTTCATTAATTCCTTTAGATTCATGGGAAGTAGCCTAGATACCCTTTCCTCCTGTTTAACGTCTTATCCCATTTTAAAATCAGAATTTTCAAATTTATCCGATCCTCAATTTAATGTAATAAGACGTAAAGGTGTATATCCTTATGATTATTTTAATAGCACATCTAAATTTTTAGAGACCGAACTTCCTGAAATTCCACAATTTTATAATAAACTAAATGATATTAGCCAAAAAGATTATGCACATGCCTGCAATGTTTGGAATGAACTCCATATTCAGAATTTGGGTGAATTTTCTGATTTATACTTAAAGACAGATGTCCTACTCCTAGCTGATGTTTTTGAACGATTCCGTGCAAGCTGTCACCAAACGTATGGACTAGATCCTGCTCATTACTATACGCTTCCAGGTTATACTTGGGATGCTATGCTAAAATATACCGATGTTACCCTAGAACTTTTAACTGATATAGATATGCTCATGTTTATGGAGAGGGGTATTGGCGGTGGTCTTAGCCAATGCTCTAAACGATAATCAAAGGCTAACAATAAATATATGTCAGACTATAATTCCTCGCAAGAGTCAGTTCACCTTATGTATAATGATATCAATAACCAATATGGTTGGGCAATGTTTCAACATCTATCCCACAGTGACTTCAAATGGATAAAAAATGTTGACAATTTCAAACTTGAAGATGTGCCTGATGATTCACCCATTGGATACATTTTGGAAGTGGATCTAGAGTATCCCCAAGAAATTCATGATCTCCATAAAGACCTCCCCTTTTTCCCAGAACATAGAGCACCATCAAATTCCTAGCAAACAAAGCTAATGGCCACACTCTACAACAAACCTAAGTAAGTTTCACATTACCGTAGTTTGAAGCAAGACCTCCTTCACGGATTAAAGTTAAAGAAAATTCATCAGATTCTCCAGTTTAACCAGTCTGCATGGCTCAAGTCAAAACGCCGACATTTATCGCTCAGCTAGACAACTGCATATGAAGAATCTCGTCACCGCAGTTTTTACACGTCAAGGCCGGGTTTTTGTTCAGCTGGATAAAAACCATCGACCTCAAATATTTAGATCAGTCATTGACTTGAATGAAGCCGTTTCTGCCAAGCCTTAGCCTTGTCAGCAAGATTAGAACTTTGCTCAATATTTTCCAAAGTAGGGCTCGTGGATTAAATTTCTGCCACATTAATGCAAGAAGCTTGCGTAATAAAATCGACGAACTGCGGGAAATCTTTCATGGGTCCAACATTCATGTCTTACTGGTATCTGAGGCCTCACTACGCGATCATGTTCCTTCAATATCTGTGTCACTGGATGGCTACAGTCTGTTTAGAAACGATCGTAATGATCGTCCTGGCGGCGGCGTCGCTGTTTATGTTAGAAACGGTCTCCGGTGTTCCAAGATAAAACACTCCATATCCAACGCCTTGGAATTCCTTAGCGTTGAAATTATGTGCGGTGTTAGGAAATGCCTCGCGACCGTGGTTTACTGCCCTCCTCGCTCATTCTCGCTATCTGAAGCTAGTGAGTTGGAAGTGTGGCTCTCCGAAGCGGCCCACAATTATGACAGCATCATTGTCGGAGGAGACTTTAACGTAAATATTTTATCCTACAACTCTGTGTGCAATATCTTCCTAACTTTTTTCAAAACCTTTGGCCTGAAGCCCGTCAATCAACTTCCGACGTACTGTAACACTCCTAATCCATCCTTGTTGGACATCTTCTTCGTGACAGACATAGGAAATGTTTTGTTCCATAACCAGATCAGCCCACCAAGTTACCTTGATCACGACATCCTATATCTTTCCCTGAACTTCGCTATCGAGAGCAGCGTGGAAAAAACCCTCTCCTACCGTGACTATAGGGCCATTAACACTCCTGAGCTGTTACAAGAGTGTTCCGCACTATCCTGGGGCAATGTTTTTCGCATTCATGACATTGACGACCCGGTAGCACACTTTAGCCTTCTGTGCAAGCACCTGCTCGAGTCATTTGCTGCAATAAAAGTTAAGCGTAAACTTCCCTCTACCCCACCCTGGTTCTCCTCTCAAATAAAACGTCTCATATCTGAGAGAGAATACCTGTTTAGGAGATATAAGGAAAATAAAACTGAAGCGAATCAGGGCCTACAAAGCTATCAGGAATGTAGTTACCTCGACTATCCGCCAAGCAAAACTGAAGTTCTTTTCGGCTAAACTTAGTCCCACCCTACCCTCAAAGAAATTCTGGGCTAACGTAAAGAAACTTGGTATCCATGGTGACGTCTGTACACCTCAGAGCAGCCTTACTGCTAACGAACTAAATAACTATTTTACCACGATTGCCAACAATACCGGTACCTATCCTCGATCGAGACCAATTGAAGGAAATTTTAGGCAGTTCAGTTTCCGCAATGTGGATTACTCTGAAGTTCACAAAGCTTTTTACTCTATTAAGTCAGAATCTGTTGGACTTGATAATCTGCCGCCTATTTTCCTTAAGTGCATTTTGCCCGTAATCACCCCCTACATTACGTACATTTTTAATAACTGCCTCACAAAATCATACTTTCCACTTCAGTGGAAAAAAGCGAAAGTAATTGCCTTACCTAAATGCAAATCTCCGAACAATCCCTCTGATTATCGCCCCATCAGTATCCTATGTTTCTTAGGCAAAGTATTAGAGAAATTAATGTCATGGCAAATTCAGGCCTATTGTGAAATGTGGTCTCTGTTATCGTGTACACAGTCCGGCTTCAGGAAAAGCAGTAGCTGCGAAACTGCGCTGCTAAAGGTAACTACTGACCTTCGAATTGCTCTTGATCGTGATGAGATTGCATTTCTGGTGCTTTTAGACTTCAGTAAGGCTTTTGATAGTGTTAGTCATAAGCTTCTTGAAACTAAACTATCAGACTATCTGGGTTTCTCCCCCTCAGCCATCTCCTTAATTCGGAATTACTTAAGTAACCGTTTCCAAAATGTGTGGTTTCAAGATTCTATCTCCGATCCATCACCAATTACATGTGGGGTTCCGCAGGGCTCGTTCCTAGGGCCATTACTGTTCAGCATCTAAATTGAGGACATCAGTAATTCTGTTAAGTAATTCTGTTAAACTTTACATGTATGCGGATGACGTTCAGATTTATTTAAATAGTCCCATGGGATTGGTAGAAAACTGTGTCTATAACATCAACGCTGACCTCGAGCGAATACATCTATGGTCGTTATCCAATGAGCCTAAATGCCTCTAAGTCTTGCTGCATCGCATTGCACAGGAGTGTGTTAGACACCTCTTATTTACCACCAATCACTCTCATGCAAACAACCTTACCCTACCAACTGCGAGTCAAGAACCTAGGTGTTTACCTAAACACACAACTAACCTGTTGTGATCAAACCGATCATACCTTATCCAAAATCTACAGTAACTTGCGTCGCCTCTGGTTGTTTGCGTCCATCTTGCCGGTAGGTGCTCGGTCGAAGCTTATCAAAACCTTAGTTCTCCCTCACTTCACCTACGCAAGCTCAGTTTTCCCGTCCCCCGACGCCTCTTGCCGGGCCAAACTTAACGTTGCCAGTAGTATGAATATGAGGATTCTGGACCAGAGCACTTTTGGGGATCTAGGGTGCTATGGATTCTGGACCGGAGCACTTTTGGTGATTTAGGGTGCTATGGGATTCTGGACCAGAGCACTTTTGGTGAAAAATCACCAGAATTCTGGATCTACTGCACTTTTGGTGATTTAGGGTGCTATGGGATTCTGGACCAGAGCACTTTTGGTGAAAAAGCACCAGAATTCTGCATCAGAGTATTTTTTTTTCACCTAATGAAGTTGCTGTGCAGTTTTTTTTTTTTCTTATATCAGAGCACTTTTTTTAAATTTTCAAGTTCATGAGAATATTTGAGAAGTTGTTGATAGGATTCTGACCCAGTGTTGATTTGATTAAAATCAGCCAGAGTAAAGTTGATATATGTGGTTGCTGTGGAGGTTTTTTTCTTATATCAGAGCACTTTTTTCAAATTTTCAAGTTCATGAGAATATTTGCGAAGTTGTTGATAGGATTCTGACCCAGTTTTCTTTTTGATAAGGCGCGAACTTCGCGTTTATGTTATATTTGCTTACGTATGACTTAAAGACAAATAGTGTGAGATTTGAAATTGAGATTGGAAATGATTTTTGATAATGGGGTGGTATAAAGGGAGCTGTATGTTAATTTTAGAAGTGAGAACTTTGGAAAAAATATAAGAGGTAAGTGTATAGTTTTATATATGTATGTATATATTATATTTTACTTAGTTAATTTTGTCTCAACTTTTTTTTCAGAAAATATGACTATATTATACGGTATTATACGGTAACACCACCATCTACTGAAGATGAGATGGATATTGTGCCCACACAAAGGTATAGCTCGTTGGACCACTGCCTGATAACTGGTGCTATTACCTGGCGCTGCTACAGAGGATATTCAGAAATGAATGGAATGGATAGGTGTGAAATCACCGTGATATCGCCTTTTAGTCTGATGTATTTATCCCTAAAAGTATGGTTTAATTCGCCGTACTGGGATGAATGCATATTTAAAGAATTGCTTGATCAGACACTTTGGGATCAGATGTTCTTTAAGTTGTCTAAAAAATTTTGTGGACAGGCTATAGAGCAAATGGTCCTGACTGTTAACGTGTCTATGGCTAACGCCATGAGGAATCATCAAAGGGAAATGAAAGCCGAGTTACAGGAGCATGTTAAGCACCTTCCGCAGCAGTTGCAGAAAAAATTTGTTAACGGAGTAATGAGCATGCGAGAGTTGGAGCTAAGAAATAACTCCTCGGGTGAGATCGAGCAGTGCACAACGGCGGACTTGTTTTTCGACGATGACTATGAGCCGAATGGTAGCTATAAGACTATAACCAAATTCAGTCAAATAAAGGATTTTATATATAAGCAAAAAAGGTTTATAATCAATTAAAAATAAAAAATTTATCAAAAAAAATTTATTAATTTTTTCCATACCGCGTGAATTTGTAGTGGGTTATTGTGTTATTGTAGTGGGTGAAGTTCCACTGTGGGAAAGAAAACTTGCAGTTTCTTTAAAATTAATTTTTTGATAATTTTTCAGATTTAGCTTCACATTTCGGCTCTCTTCATACTTTACTGATAACGATGGGCTTTATAAACAGAAAATTTATTGATTGGAGCTCAGTTGTTTTTTAAAACTTTTAACGCTCAATAAGACGTGAGTTCCTTAGGAGGTTTTCTTGTTGTTGTTTTTTTGAAGTCGCGAGTAAATTTCGAACATTAAGAAGTGAGTTCCTTAGGAGGTTTTCTTGTTGTTTTTTTTTAAAGTCGCGAGTAAATTTCGAAAATGAGTAATTTTGTGTGTAATATTTGTCGGAAAACATTTGCAAGAATGGCAACATTAAAGAGACACAATAGAGTTGCGCACGCAGATGGTTTTTTGTGTGAAAAATGTGGTGAAGTGTTACAAAAATAGTCTAACTTTGAAAAACATAAATGTCAGGTTAATGAAATGAAAGTGCAAAAAAGAGAAGAAATTTCAACTAAAGATTTATTGGAAGCAGGCAATTCCGAACATAATGAAACAAAGTGGAGTGAAACATGTGAAGTAGCCGTTAAAATTCAAGAATAGAACTATCACCTTAGAACTAACGCACATAAAAGGAATTCCTTGCAGCCAGTAAGTAGTAGTAGTTAGTAGTAGTAATATCAATAATGTGAAGTGCGTAAAAAGTTTATTTTCAATGAGAGAATTGAGACATTTGTGGTGGAGAATCCAAATGAATCCTTATTGGATGCGAAAAAGTTGTTCGATTTTATGAAAACCCCAATTTTGGGATTATTATTGGATTCTTTAAATAAGCACGGGTCTTTAAAATTTAATATGGAATTATTTGGGGAATATATAAAAATGAACAATAAAGAAGATGAAGAATATGAAATGGTGTCATCGTTAAAGTCTTTCCAGTCTAAAATGACAATAATAGTAGACAGTGAAAGTTATGACACAATGTTATAAAAAATATGACACAATGTTATAAAAAATAATTTCACGGCTGGAGGAGTTTCAATAAAAAGACAGTGGTTGGGCCCTAGTTAGACTTTGTCATGTAGAGGTCAATGTAAATCAATATAAACCTTTAAAAGGCTCTCAATGCATTCCACTGCCAGATTACATATCACGTAAACATGCTTGCGTAAACGTTAAAAACTCTGACATTTATTGTTTTAAATGGGCAATTATCTCGGCACTAATCCCAGGCAGCATTCATAGCGATCGGACATCCTCGTATAACATAAGCGACATTTCTGCCAACAGGATAGTATTGCGAAATGGAATTGCCTTGAATTTTGATCAGTTGGACTTTCCTTTAGAAGTTAATAATATCAAGCATTTTGAAGAAATTAACCCGTTTGTAAGCGTAACAAAGTGGAAGCTTGCACAATATTGTGGGTCCTTGTTATTGTACCAAGGATGAGAAATCAACCCATATTAATTTGCTGTTAATTCAAAACGACAACGACGGAAGAAGCCACTATGTCTGGATAAAAAATATGTCGAGGTAAAGTATAATTTTAACATGACTTTGTCTTATAAAATATATGTTTTCTTCTTTTTCTTCTTCTTTTAAAGATTGCTTCGTCAACAAGTGATTTTAAACAAACGTGGAATTTTTATGTGTAATAGTTGTCTTCAACATTTTTATAACGAAAGAGCTCTAGATATTCATCGTAAGGAGTGCAATAAAATTGTTATCACAGGAAAATGCTGAATTGAAATTCTCATCTCATCAGAGGCAAATTCAGGTACCTTTTACTGTATACGCAGACTTTGAGTGTATCCTAGAAGATGTTGCTACTTGTGCTCCTGATCCGACTTGTTCTTCAATGAGCGTTGTTCAAAAGCATGTTCCGTGTGCTTTTGGATACCATGTAGAATGTTCTTTTGATAAGAACTTAAATAAATTTAAAATTTACAAAGGTAAAGATTCTGCAGAACCGAAGCAAAGTTGCCTCTAACAAGGGAAGAGTTGCGTAACTTTTCAGAATGTGAAATATGTCACATTTGTAATAATAAATTAGAATCTGATAGAGTGGCTGATCATTGTCATTTGTCTGGTAAATAGAGAGGAGCTGCTCATAATAAATGTAATCTGCAATTTCAGGTTCCGAAATTTTTCTCAATTTTTTTCCATAACTTTTCTGGCTACGATTGTCATCTCTTTGTTAAGGCTCTGTCTCAAATTGAAGGTGAAATAAATATTATTCCACTCAACAAAGAGGCTTACATTTCACTCTCTAAAAAGAATACATATCAACGAAACTGATACGATAGAGCTGCGCTTTCTGGATTCAAATCGATTTTTGCAATCAGGTCTAGAATCTTTGGCAAGTTATTTAGATCTTTGTGATTTTAAAGCTGTAAAGATATTTTTCAATAATGAAGAGACATTCAAATTAATGACACGGAAAGGGGTTTTTCCGTATGACTATTTGAATTGTTGGCAGCGATTGGAGAAGACTAATCTTCCACGTAGAGCGGATTTTGATAATAAAATGAATAACAGCAAGTGCTCTCATAGTGATTATGAGCATGCACAGAAAGTATGGAATACATTTAATTGCAAGAACTTATGGGATTATTTGGATATTTATTAAACGCTCGATGTGTTACTTTTAAGTGATATATTTGAGAACTTTAGAAAACTCTGCTTAAACATTTATTCCTTGGATCCCTGTCATTACTATACCACCCCTGATACTGAAAACAAAAAAAAGGCATAAGGGGTGGTATTACGCAATGTTCTCATAGGGCCAACGCACACGGCGCGTAGTTATGGCACATAAAACCGGTTTTATAGAAGAGAGAGGGAAGGGAAGGAAAGAACTTAACGAAACAATTTTCACGCAAAACTAAAAGCGTGAAAACTAACACATGCATATTATATTTCTTCTTACGTCAAATCTTCTTCTTTCTGAGCTGAGCATTTTGCCACTGAAATTCTTTAGTCATTCGCTTTTTGTTCTTCAACTTGTTCAAGTGGCCTAATATTAAAGATTTTTTAAAACCTTGGTGACAAAAAAAAAGCGAAAACTTAATTTTTTTTTGTTTTTGTGCGTATTGGAAGGAGTGACATTAATAGAATTACTTTTTTACAAAGTTGGTGGTTAATTTTTTAAAACGCTTGTGACAATTAATAAAGCGAAAACTGAAAATTGTTTACAATGGCGGACAATTGGTCGAAAGAGCAAACTAAATATTTACTTTCATTATACCGGGAAAGTGAGTGTTTATATAATATTTATCATCCGGATTATCTTAAAAAAAATAAAAAATATTCCGATTTTGTGAGAATCGAGAGAGAAATGAAGGAATTGAAGCCGGACATCACTATTCAGGGGATAAAAAATAAAATTAGAACCATCACCAATCAAGTGTCAAAAGAAAGACAGAAAATGAAGAGATCCAGGCGAAGCGGCGCTGGATTAGCTGACGTTTATACACCAAAGCTATGGTGTTACAAAGATTTAGAGTTCCTTTTCCATTTGAATGATGAAAAGATGGGGGAATCTAATATGGATTTGTTAGAAGTGAGTACTACTATAATACAAATATTATAAATTAGAATTCAAATTATTTAAACATTACGAAATTGTGTCTTTGCAGGAGAACAAAACTACTGAATTTCCAGATGTTGAAGAAGCCGAAGAAGCAGCAGAATTACAAATATCTGTAAGTGATATTCACTTATTACATAAAATTGTTGTTTTTGTTTTAATTTAAACAACATAATATCTTTCATATTGTTTTTTAGAAAAAATGTAAATCGAATACAGTTGTGCACGAATTAAAGCAAAATGCAGAAAAATCACTGCATCTGATTTCGGAATTTTTCAATAATAGACCAGCAGATAAGAACAGACAAAGTTTATTTTGCGATCTATTGTGCCAGAAGTTGAAAGATTTCAAGCTTCAAGAAACACTAGACGATTTAGAAATAGATATATTGAATCTTGTAAATGAAGCTAGAAAAAAAGAAACCCAACGGCTCAATGCAATAAATCGAGAATCATTTTCTGACTGGAGGAATGTACCATCAACGTCATCAACGCCAATAAACTTCACAAACCCATCATTGTCCAGGACCACAAGTTTAAGTAGCACTGTCATATCTTCAGTAACATCTTCCCCTTTGGATTACTCAGATTTTGAAGTTCCTTTAACCACAAATAAAGAAAAAGTCGTGATTCAAAATATCGAAATTGTAAAGCCACCAGAACTAGATGAGGAAGAATGTTCGAATCAAACTCTCATTCTCGATGAAAATGAAACAGATGTATTAGCATTAGCTTCTCAGCACATATTTTATAATTAATTAATCTGTTTTTTATAACTTTTATTATTATTTTTGTATGGGAATAAAAAAATTTAATTTTGAAATTAGAAAATTTACGCATTTTTAAAAAGAAGCTAAAGAACGGATGGATTATATGGTAATTTATTTTGCTTTATCTTAGATATGAAAAAAATCTTATATAGGTTGAAGAATGCTGAGAAAAAAAGTGGGTGAAAACAATGTAATTACGTAATACCAAAAGATGATCCTAATAAATTAAAACATGCAATATATGTTACGCAGATGAAATTAATTGCTGATATGGATAGACGAAGGCAGTAGCTACAACAGCGTCATATGGAATAGCGACAGAGAGAACGCGTACCTAAAATAGAGGAAGAGCAAAACCCAAATTAGTCAAAAATGAAAAAGACTATTTAGTATGTATTTTCTAAATTTAATAAGTATTATATTATTATTTTTTAAATGTATACAGTAATTTTGAAAATATGGTAATAAAAACAAAGTGATTATTCAAAATTTTCCTTCATTTGAGAAGTACTCGGCAAATGTTTGTCTTATATTTTCACTTTTTTTTGGGCCCCCCAATTCTTGATTTATAATTCTTTCTTCTGTTGCTGGAAAAGGCAAACTTTGAGACGAGTAATTTTCTGTGTACCAGCTGCTATTAGTGATCAGAAAATTGTGTAGCACGCAGCACGCCTGTGTAATTTTAATAGCTTTGTCCTCAGAAAGATTAATTCCTTTTTGTATTATGTGGAACCTATTCGATAAAATTCCGAATGCCCTTTCTATATTTTGCCTTGCACGGCTCAATCTATAATTAAATATAACTTTCTTAGGTTCCATTGTTGTATGAGGATATGGAGTCATCAAGTTCGGCATCAGAGGAAATGCATTGTCCCCAATGATTACGTATGATACTTTCCTGTTTTCTCCAATCATACGGGGCGGAGGGAAATATCTCCCGCTGCCTTTTAAAACTTGCATTAAATCGGACCTACTTAGAACTCCTCCATCGCTAATCCTTCCGTTGCAACCAATGTCTACAAATGTAAATTTCGCATTGGCGTCGGCCATTGCTAAAAGTACAATGCTTTTGAAGCCCTTATAATTGTGGAACATTTGTGCGTTTTTCTTACGTGGTTTAAAAGCAACATGCTTTCCGTCAAGCGCTCCTAAACACAGTGGAAATTGCCAACGGTATTCGAAGTCGTTGGCGATTTCAACCCACTTTTCTTGTGTATCTGGAAACTAAAAAGATATTTGTATCAATACAAATTCAAATTGCAGGATCTACATACCTTCAAAAATAATAGTCTCCCATTTCTGTAAATAGCCTCACATACTTCGATTACCGCTGCTCTTAAATACGTTTCCGACAATTTTGTGTGCTCGTCCAGCTCTTTGAAGCTTTCTCCTGTTGCTAAAAAGCGCAAGGTGGCCGCTAACTTTTCTGGGGCAGGTATGCAGCTTCTCATGCTCGTATCCTTTCTGCCAATATCATACTCAACAAGTGTTAAAATTCTGCGAAAGCATGTTTCATCCATTCGTAAGTACGATTTGAATTTATCGCCATCAAATGACAGTTTAAATTCATTTAACAGTGCTTGGATATTCCCAGAATCTGCCCTTGACTTTCGCCACTTTTTCACCCAGCACCTCTTTTTTTTAGTTATTTTATTCTCCTCTTCAATAATGGCCTCCACGGCTGCTATAATATTTGTTGCTGTTGAATACAGAAATAGGGGAATAATTTCTTCCGCATTCATTTTGTTTTACTACAATTAATTTCGTGAAGAAAATAATTTATTAAAATTTGTAAATAAATATTTTTAAAATAATGTAATACTTACTTGGAATTATTTTTTTTTATAAATTCAGCTTAAAAACACTCTTACTTGCACGGCAAACAGTTTTTTTAGAGACTTCTTTCTATTTGTCAACGAAATGACAGCCATGACAAGTAATTTTTATATGCACAAATACATTTAAAATTTCCTGTAAAAATTCAAGTTGCTACATAAGATGCTATTACCCCGTCTGCGTTCCGAGGAGTGTAGTAAAACCGGTTTTATGTGCCATAACTATGATCTCGTGTGCGTTGGCCCATAGACATACTTTAGCCAATAATAAATATATGTGCGATTATAATGCAAATGAACAATCATCTTTCTTAACTTATCTTGATGCCAACAATTTATATGGTTAAGCTATGTCCCAATTTCTAACTCATACAGGTTTCAAGTGGATAGATCCCAATACCACGACCACTGATTTTTTTTTTCAAATGTTGCCAAAGATTCTAGTACTGGTTTTATATTAGAAGTCGACTTAGAATATCCAATAAATTTACATGATGATCACAATCATTTGCCATTTTGTGTAGAAAATAAGTTAACACTAATATCTAAATTTCCAAAATTAATAGCAGATTTAAATAATAAAAAACGTTACATAATTCATTATTTAAATCTCCAACAGTGTGTAAAATATGGATTACGAGTAACACAAATTCATCGAGTATTACAATTTAATCAATCAGACTGGCTTGATTGTTATATTTCTAAAAATACCTTTTACCGGACTAGAGCAAAAAATGCGTTTGAAAAAAATTTCTTCAAATTATTAAACAATGCGGTATATGGTAAAACTATGGAAAATGTTGACAAAAGAAGAGATATTCGTCTTATAACCAAGTGGGAGAGTAGAGGTAAATCGTTCGTGCTCTTATAGCTAAACCTAATTTTCGTAGCTGCACCCATTTTACTGATGACTTGGTTGCAATAGAATTGAATAAAGTATAATCATATTACAACAAGCCACTTAAGCCATTTTATCTAGGTTTAGAATTGTCTAAGTTAAAAATGTATGACTTTCATTATGGTTATATGAAACCAAAATATGGAAATAAACTCATTCTGAATTATATGGATACAGATTCATATGTATACAATTTTTAATAATGATTATTACAAAGATATTTTAAGCGATATAGATAATTATTTTGACACTTCAGAATACGCACTCGATAACCCTTATGGAATACCTTTAAGAAACAAAAAAGTAATAGGACTTATGAAAGATGAGGCAAATGGAAATATAATAAAAGAATTTGTGGATTAAGAGCTAAAATGTATTCACTGAACATTGACCATCAAGATTGAATAAAAAAAAGCAAAGGGCGTCAAGAAAACTGTTTTAGACAATATAAATTTAGACGATTACAGAGATTGTTTATATAAGAACAAAATATTATATGGAAATATGTACGTTTTTAAATCACAAATTCATAATATATATACTCAAATTATTAATAAAATAGCACTTAGCTATATGGATGATAAAAGATTTATATTTGAAGATGGTATCACAACTTATGCATGGGGACATTACAAAATAAGAGAAAGTAGTAGTAAATATGGAAACAGAATAAAATTTTAAATGAAATATAAATAAAAATTTTTTATTATTATTTGTCCAGAAATTTCCGATAAGAATTTTTTTGCTTGGAGCGAATTATGAGAAAATTTTATTTATTTATTTTTTTTTAATCGACAACAGGAAATGATTGACGATCATTTGAGGGCTATAAATTGAACTGATCGCTAATTCCATTTAATCAGTTCAATTTTGGAATTTCTACCAAGTGGTTTTAAAACATTATATATAGATTTTCGAGGGATACCGAATCAGACCACTATTTGCGGGTCCCTTTTCGTCCCTCTGCCTAGAGTCATCTTATTGGGGTTGCAGTGGGTTGTCCCATTGCTCCCTTACTTCGACTCCCCTAGTTATCGCAAGCAGCTGATTGAAGGGAGTCTGCCTCATGTCCTCCATCCACTGGAGTCCAGTTATGGCATCCCTTTTCCTCGCCACCGCCGGACAGTGACACACTATGTGTGTGGCCGTCTCAGGTTCCTCCAGGCACATCCGACAGGTGTCATCCTCCAGAATTCCCATTCTTTTTAGGTGATACCTGAAACATCCGTGTCCTGTAATCAGTGCCACCAACCATCTGAGGGTTCTCCTTTGCATATGCAGGATCCTTCTTCTGGCTGCGGTAATCGGCAGCGTAAGCACCATCTTAGCCTGCCTACACGTGGTCATAGCGTCCCACCGTCTCCGGTGTTCCTCAGCGACCCATTTCTCGATGTAGTTCCTTACCAACCCTCTGCCAATGGCAGAGTATGGCTCCGGTCCCCAGAATTCCGAGGTTGACCCCTGTTTTGCCAGGTTGTCAGCCTTTTCGTTCCCATCGATGCCTGTATGTCCTCTAACCCAAGCTAGCGTCACGTTGTTTTGTTGCGCACACCTGTTCAGTTTTTGGACACATTCCAACGCCAGAGACGCATTAATCTCTGTCTGGTTCATGCGCTTAATCAAAGCCTGATTGTCCAGTGCTATAAGGATACTTCTTCCCTGCACCTGACCCTCATTTATGTGATCCAGCGCGTGCAGCAGAGCAAGCATTTCCGCCTGGTAGACTGAGGTGTAATTCCCCAAAGCCAGAGAGCAGGTCAGATTTAAGTCCTCCGAGAAGACTCCCGCACCTGCTCTGCCGTCAATCTTGGATCCGTCCGTGAAGATATATATGTCTTCCGGTCTCCCTTCGGGGAGCGTTCCGTTCCCTATGAGGGTTTTATGATACCTTTCGGTCACCCTCATTTTTGTGATCCCTTCCATGGGCATCATGAGCTCCCTAATCCCTTTAATGCGATCCAGGATCTTCATGTGCCCATATAAGGTTCCTGACGCCTGCCATGCGGCATCCCGTCTCATCCGAATCGCTGAGGCTGCCGCAGTCTTCATCACCTGGAGGTCTAACGGCAGCAGCCCTAACAGCGCCTCCAATGCCGCGGCGGGTGTGGTGCGGAAAGCTACACTACGCAGGCCATTCTTTGCACCTTGTCCAAATGCCTCTTGACGGTTTTCTGTGTGGCTTTAGTCCACCAGACCACCGAGGCATAAGTTATGATGGGTCTCACCATCATGGTATATGTCCAGTATGCTAACCTTGGTGAGATACCCCACCTTAGTCCACATACTCTTCTGCACTGGTGAAGCACCCTTGTCGCCTTCTTAATCTTCTCTTCAACGTGGTATTTCCAGGTTAGTCGCGAGTCCAAGTATACACCCAGATACTTGACCATCCCAGACACCTTGATCCTCGATCCAAAAAGCATGAGGGGCTGAAAATCCAGATCTTTAATCTTCCTAGTGAAGATTATCGCGTCTGTCTTATTAGCATTTATGGTGAGGCCCTGTTCCGTACACCACTGCTCAACCACTTGGAGTGCATTCCTCATGATATCTGCCGTAGTGCTCATAAACTTGCCACGTGCCACAATCGCTACATCATCTGCATACCCAACGGTATGCACGCCCATTTCCTCTAGCCGCCTGAGCAGAGTGTCCACAGTGATGTTCCACAGGAGGGGCGATAGCACCCCGCCCTGTGGGCATCCCTTGCTGACCCTCCCTCGAAGCCGCGAGTCTCCTGTCTGAATCCTTACCGCTCTGTTTTTCAGCATGCTGTCCACCCACCTTACAATCATAGGGCTGACCTCTCGCCTCACCAGAGCGTCTTTGAGTTTGTTGAACTGTATCTTGTCGAAGGCGCCTTCGATGTCCATAATAACGGCCATCGCTATGCCTCCGGTATACAGTTCCCCCTCGGCTACTCGCACCAGTTGGTGAAGTGCCGTTTCTGTAGATCTGCCAGCCTGGTAAGCGTGCTGGCTTCTACTTAAAGGGTGCCTCCTTAGCATAGTACTCTCCAGGTGGTCTGCCACCACTCTTTCCATTGTTTTCAACAGAAAGGATGTTAGGCTGACTGGCCTGGAGGACTTCGCCTCGGTGTAGTCCTTCTTGCCTGGCTTAGGGAGAAATACCACTTTGGTTTCCCTCCACACCGCCGGAATGTATCCTGTTGCTAGACAGGTAACGAATATTCCCCTAAGCCTGGGTGCAATGACATCTTTGCCCCATTGAAGCAGCGCAGGGAATATTCCGTCACGCCCCGATGTCTTGAAGGGAGAGAATGTGTCTATTGCACGTCTCACCCCTTCCTCCGTCACCACCCCGTTAGCCTCCTCTCGGTTCATCCTTGTAGCCATTCTGTTACGAATAGTCCAAGATTTACCCGAGACATAGCTGCCAGGAAAGTGAACTTCCATCAGGATCTTGTTGGTTTCCTCCAGCGTCTCCGTCATCCTCCCCGACGGGTCACGAACGAGTCCGACTTTGGAGACCGGGTCCCTGGAGATCATTTTCTGAAGTCTGCTGGCCTCAGATATGCTCTCCATGCTCGAGCAGAAGTTCCTCCACGACTCCCTTTTCCGTCGTCGCAGAGTTTGTTTCATTTCTCTTTTCTTGGCTTTGTAATTCTCCCAGGCAACCGGGTCATTGCACCTCATCGCTTCGTTGAAAGCCTTTCTGACCTCTTTCTTCAGTTTCTCCAGCTCCCTACACCACCAGGGTGTGGGATCATGGTCATCCACTGACGTAAGAGGACACGCCACTCGAAAAGCGTTCTCTATCGCTGTCTGCAGGACATGCAACTGAGACTCTGCTTCTCTTGTGGTTTTCGGTGCCCTTGGCACGCGCTCCCCGAGATTCCTGCGCAACATTTCAGTATATCTAGACGTGTCCGTGTTGCGGGGAATTCTCGTTGTTCTAATTCCGTCTCCCCTGCCCGGGGTTCCGTACTCTATCTCAAATGAAATGGCTCTGTGATCTGACATAGTCGTCCGATCCATCACCTCCCAGTTGGTCAATCTTGTCAACATCCGGTTGCTGCATAGAGTTATATCTATGACTTCCCTTCGTCTAGCATCGACGAAGGTTGGTTCTACCCCTCTATTTGCAATAACTAGATTGTTGCATTCCACAAATTCGAGCAAAGCCTCTCCTCTATGGTTGTCGTTGGTGCTTCCCCACACCGTGTTGTGTGCATTTGCGTCGCAACCAACTATTAACCCTGTGCCTTTTTCGCCACAGGTAATAACCAGAATTTCCAACTCCCTGGTGGGCGGAGGATCTGGCGAATCGTACGGAAGGTAGGCTGAGGCTAGAATGAAAGCCCCACTTCCAGTACCTACGCGTACTGCTGTGAGATCTGGTGTGCACAAGTGCGGCAGTAAAACCGCCTGCACTCCGTGTTTCACCAGCACACACGTCCTCACTCTCACGCACCTCATCGCTTCGTTGAAAGCCTTTCTGACCTCTTTCTTCAGTTTCTCCAGCTCCCTACACCACCAGGGTGTGGGATCATGGTCATCCACTGACGTAAGAGGACACGCCACTCGAAAAGCGTTCTCTATCGCTGTCTGCAGGACATGCAACTGAGACTCTGCTTCTCTTGTGGTTTTCGGTGCCCTTGGCACGCGCTCCCCGAGATTCCTGCGCAACATTTCAGTATATCTAGACGTGTCCGTGTTGCGGGGAATTCTCGTTGTTCTAATTCCGTCTCCCCTGCCCGGGGTTCCGTACTCTATCTCAAATGAAATGGCTCTGTGATCTGACATAGTCGTCCGATCCATCACCTCCCAGTTGGTCAATCTTGTCAACATCCGGTTGCTGCATAGAGTTATATCTATGACTTCCCTTCGTCTAGCATCGACGAAGGTTGGTTCTACCCCTCTATTTGCAATAACTAGATTGTTGCATTCCACAAATTCGAGCAAAGCCTCTCCTCTATGGTTGTCGTTGGTGCTTCCCCACACCGTGTTGTGTGCATTTGCGTCGCAACCAACTATTAACCCTGTGCCTTTTTCGCCACAGGTAATAACCAGAATTTCCAACTCCCTGGTGGGCGGAGGATCTGGCGAATCGTACGGAAGGTAGGCTGAGGCTAGAATGAAAGCCCCACTTCCAGTACCTACGCGTACTGCTGTGAGATCTGGTGTGCACAAGTGCGGCAGTAAAACCGCCTGCACTCCGTGTTTCACCAGCACACACGTCCTCACTCTTTCATTCGCATTGGGAACGTACAGAGTGTCAAAGCCCCCAGATAGTCCCCTAATCCTACCCTTGTAGATCCAGGGTTCCTGTATGAGAGCAATATCCAGCTTCATCTCACCGAAGCCTCGCGTCATCATTGCTGATGCTGCTCTGCTATGGTGTAGATTCAACTGGCAAACCTTTAATTGCCGGAACTGGCCCACCTCCCGCCCAGCTGACGAGGATTCCATTTCACTGGTCCCCTTGTTCAGCTGCCTTTCCGGCCGGCTCTACCATTTCCTCCGGCTTGTCCTTCTGGAATCGCACGTAGGCAAGGTCCAGCCCGCAGTTGAGTTTCCCCCCTGCACGCCTGACCGCCTCCGCCTCCTCCTTCGGACACCATACGGTGAGAATGGTACCGCCGTTTTTCGCGTCACCATATCTGCCTATGCGACTGACCCTCCACTTAGAAGTGTCCGTCACACAGGCATTTTGACGGCGTAATCTGGCTAGGATGGTTTCCTTGCTCTCCGGCGAACCGGGAACTCGGATGATCATCCTCCTCACATCCTTAAGGATGTGAAGG
This sequence comes from Thereva unica, assembly GCA_949987705.1. NCBI lineage: Eukaryota > Metazoa > Arthropoda > Insecta > Diptera > Therevidae > Thereva > Thereva unica. The sequence continues at coordinate 74,595,228 of OX465282.1, read as the reverse complement.
CGCTCCACTCTCAGATTGACTCCTTCCCATAGGTCAGTCATCTTTCCGACAGCTTCGTACAGCCAGGCCTTGGATTTTTGGTTCACGCACCTGAGTGCAATGACCCCGTCCTCCAAGTCTACCTCGGTAATACCGATGTCGCCAGCGTTGTCAGGCAGAGAGTCTAGTGCCTTGAGCAGGGCCGCTTTAAAAACGGTTACCTGCTTCGTGCCCAGACCCTCCTCCCTTCCATCGTCGGTCACACCCAAACGGAGGTCACAGCCTGCTATGCCTGCGTAGGTATTCTCCGCCACAGGCTCCGCACGCACGACCCCCGAGACAGAAGGGTTGACTCCTCCCTGTTTTACAGGTTGAGGTTGCCCACCCTTCCTTTCCCTGGCCTTATCCTCCCCTTCGACAGTAGTACCCACGGCTGAGGTGCAGAGACTTTCACCTCTAAACCTCTTCGTGGGTCCCACCTCCTCCGGAGTGGACTCGGCGGATCCCCCAACAGAGGAAGTTGCCTTCTTCTGTTTTCTGCGCTCCCTCTTCCTCTTCTGCTTCAGCTGCTTTCGCAGCCTCACTTCCGAGTCGGATTCCTGCGCTAACGTAGGCCCAGAGCCGGCTGACCTCTTGACACATTGCTGCATCGCATTGTCCACCTTCTCTGAGCATACCTCCAGGTTCAGCTTCACTAGCTCGCTCGCCGCCGCTTCTACGCTTTCCTGCGTGACTGCGTTGACATGCGAGTCGTCCACTTCCCTGTTCCTCTTAAGCAATAGATGGCCTCCCCCAGAATCCATGAGGCCGACCTCCGTAGAGGGTGGATTTCCCTGGCTTGCAGGTTTACCACCTGGGGTACAAATTCCCATTGTTGTGTCCATTGCTTTTAAGTATCTATCTTAGTCAGGGCGTCCTAACGGGACCACACAAGCCTCACCACCACGTCAAGGTGTAGATACATCGGTTTTAAAACATTACTTCGCTGTGAATAATGGAGTTTAAGAATTTAGTGAATAACACTTTAAGCGATAACTTCGAAATATTAGAGGAGTTAAATTCTTCTTTTAATGTTAAACCTATATTACCGATCAAGGAAATGGAGTTGTATAAGGCTTATAAAATTTTAAGTTGCGACAAAATTTCAACAAAATTTGGTGAAAAAGTGCGTCTGGAGTTGGAGCAGTACAATTTATTTCTTCCCGACAGATATAATAGGATGTCGATGTCAACGATGGAGAAGATTAACGAAGGAGAATTCTACATTACATATCAAGGCATTAGCCGGAATTTAACCAAATTAGTATTTACTAAATCTATTCCACACCCCGATTTTTATACTTTTTTGTAATAATATATAAATAAAATGTTATATTACTGTGGAAAAAGATGTTTTCTTTATTTATTGTTATATAATAAAAATTTTCTAATGACAAACACATTTTGTAGAGCACACTGGCCTTTATGATTGAAACAAGAGAACTCTTGATGAACAAATCGTAACCATGATAGTTTGGGGCACGCTAATTCTTCTTCTGTATCTAAAATGATTGCTCCGTCTCCTAGGAATTCTTTAATCCAAACTTTTTTTTTCCGAGCCCTTGACAAAAATTGTTTTTCCTGCAAGTAAAGGTGCCACAACAATGTAGAGGTAATGATTTGGAACAAATCCGTCATGCCATCCGAACCCATGAAGATTGTGTTTTAACCAAAAGACTTGTCTTTTTATTTTTGGTGTTAAGTCTTCAAATTTAAACGGTGGTTGAAAAACAAAATGTTGCAGCTTATTGTCCGATGAGAGGACTGCCAGCTCCTTAACGATAAATTTATTTTGTCGGTCCTTGAATCCTTTGATGTCAACAATTGCACTCATCGTATTTAAAATAACTTTCTTAACTTCACTCGTCAATGGATTGTATTCGACTATTCGATCGTGGATAAGTAAACAGTAAGCTGTTGTTTTCGGTGGAATATTAACAGAAGTTTTGAATTCTAATTTTATATCTACGGGACCCGTTTTGATAGCTTCTTTTTGATGAGAACAATCGATAACTGCAATTGGAGCGTTTTCAAGAAATTCTTTAGCTGAGAAGAGAGGTTGTGGTTGACGTTCATAATAAGATTGTTGAAATTTTGCATACATGTTATATAGCAGAGCATATCGTTCTCGATCAAACCTCAAATTTAAATCATCGTACGGGTAAGATTCTGAATTTAGGTATACTTTGACATTAGTAAGGTTGCAGTGATCAAACTTGCTCGCATCCTTTTTTCTAATATCTTTACGATCAGTTTGTAGAGCTAATATAACATATCTTGGTTTTTCCAGCTGGGCAGATATATTTTTTTAACTGACCATGTGTGATCAGTTGCTATAGGTAAAAGTGGATATTCGTATACATCCCAGCTACGAAATGGGGCTTGAATTGGATGTCCACTTTCAACAGTTTTCAGCAACGATAGCTTCTCATTATCAGCTACAGATATATGTGGTATTTTCCATTGCAACTTAAAGATGTTAATAATAGCTTCATCGGTAGGTGCTATGAGAGCATTTTCGTCTGTCCTGCTTCGAATTAATATTAATTCACGTTTGGCGTTTAAAATGATTTTCTTGTAGTCTTCGGCAAATCCTAACAGCATATTAAGTGGAACACAAAAATTGAAGAACAACTTTTCAGGCTTGATGGTTTCTGAAGGTGACCAACCCGCATTGTGAAGCATTTTGCTTTCATTTTCATTTAACGAGATATAGTTCTTCAACGTGGATACAATTCCGAGGTTTCTTGTTCGATCGATCTCCACTCCATTTAATTCGTAACGAATTTCATCGAAAAGAAATGAGAAAGTATTGTTTGTAAGGCTCGTATCAACAGATTTTGTCCCATCAGTCTTAGCTACAGAGCCTTCAATATAAACTAGACTCTCACTAGGTAGAATGTACAAATCCTGATGTACTACAATTCGAATCTCTTCGCTGTTTTTAAATGAAGTTAAAAATGGTGAATAGCTGTGGTATTCTACTTTTGCTATGCTGTTATCATAAGAAACACCTCTGTTAATATTCAATATTTCACTCATTTTTTTAATTTAAGTCCCAGAGATATTAAAAATTGTCTATTAGCTGAGCTTAATTTCGGTCTTATCCTTGGTAAAGTATCTAAATGACTGGAGGGGTGGACAGGTTTTTCTATCCTTTTATCCAATCCAATTCTCGTTTACTAAACCCTAGCAACGGACCAATAGAGTGTGGTTTATTAAAATTTATTTTGTGTGTACTCTTTACTTTAGTTCTTAAAGTGTTATTGTTAGCTACTATAACAACTGATGGTTTGGTTATAGTTTTAGTCAAATCTCTTTTAATAAGAGCTGCAATATCATCAATTTCATATGAACCATCAGGAATTTGTATAACTTCATATCCTACATGAAATAAGTTGTTTCTTCCATCTACATTCGGTATTGAATTATAAGTTTGCAAATCAATCAAACCGCAAACATAGTCTGTATTAAGATCTAAAGGTGGGAAATATTCAGCTGTTAGTACAGACGAATTTCCGGTTAAAGTAAGTGTTAACGACATGATCAAATGGTACGTTTAAATGAAATGCTTTTGTAATGGGTTTGAATGCTTTATTTATACTTATATGTACAGTTCAAATGGATAGTTTAAACTATCTTAGAATGAATAGAAACTTTAAGCTGGTATGCTACCCAGTGTGTCCCCGGAGCTGTGGAAGAATCCAAATTGATGATCCCACATTTATTTCTTCTAGGTCTTTTGGGAAGCTCATCAATCATAAAGACTCTTCTGAAGTGTGGTATGTATTGAGCGTGCTTATATAAATCGTATTCGTTTAATGGACAATTGGGTAGCGTTCTCAGTAGTTTTTTGTCGGTGGAATAAAGTAAAGTCCTAACCCCTTTCTATATGGTTTTAAATATAGACCTTTTCTATTTTTCCCTAAAGCTATTGCCTCCATCGTCTGATTATGACGTTTATTTTCCTCCAATTGTTGTTTAGCCTTACTTGCATCGTTAACGGCTTTTGCAATTCCCGATACGCCACCTGTCAATGCGCCTAATGCAGAAAGTCCAGCAAAAATGGGGATGAGGGTAAAACTCCTCCAACTCTTGGTATAGGAATAGTACGAGGTGGTTTTGTGCATTTTCGCTTTCCTCTAAACACATTTCTGGTAGCACCAAGAGCAAGCTGTATAGCTTCCTTTAAAGAGCCTGGCTTCTTCGTTTTCAAGATATTTCGTGCTTCGAAAACTCCTTTTTTAATGTTAATTTAATTTAAGGTTTTTTAGTTGAACGTTTTGCTTTTAAGCCCATCCCACGTTTAAGTTTTGTCTTCATAGCTTTTGATACAAGCCAGGCATTAAGTCGTTCGCCAAATAATGCGTCACTAGATTTTACTCTCTGCCACGCTTTCTGCTAATATTCGATCAGCGATATGTAGTAAAGCCGCCACCTAAATCCTAATACATTGTTTCTTAATGCTATTGACATTCAATACTTCCGTTCAGAAGACGATAAAACTGCTGATATAAACATTCTCCACTAATTCTTCCACTAATTTATCATTGCAATACATTGTAATGCAATATCGCTGGACTTGCATAAACACAAGTCAAGTCCAAGTTCCAACTCTTAAAATTGCTAGAGTTGCATTTTCCTTATCAGCAATAATTCAGTTCTTCTACTCTAGAAAGCTTCTCAAAGATATTTAAAATTCACTCCTTAGTCGGCCGCCGTTCAGCTCGGATCATTTATTGAAAGTTCTTATTAATAAATATATTTAAAGTTCAAGTGTTTGATTTTTTTTTTGTTTTTGCTTTTAATTTAAAGTACAGGAAAACCCAGCCGCACAACAAAATTTTGGTGTCAGGTGTGGGGTTACGGTTAAATAAAGTCGCGGAAATTTAAAAATCACGGAATTGTAGTGATCGCTTTTGTCGCGGTTTCCTAGCGACTATTATCTTTGTTAAAGTGGCTGAAAACCTGTACTTTTGTGAGCTGAAGTCATCACTTGGAATCTTTAGGAGCCAGCTAAGGAAGTCATCTTTTGTGATAATTATCACAATTTCAACAATTTTTGCAGTTTTATTGGGATCGAAATTTATCCCTTCACTTTTATTACCTTTTATTTGGATCAACACCATACATCTTTACACTTTTGGATCAACACCATACATCTTTACACTTTTTGGATCAACGCCATCCACCTTTCCACTTTTTGGATCAACGCCATCCATCTTTACACAATACTTTTGAAAAACAACAAGCGTAATAACTCATCGATTGCTTTTCTGGTATTACTTAATAATAAGTAACAAATATTGTTTGTAAGTACATACAAAATCTTTTAATCTTTATCTTGATTGATGAAATTTTTTTTCTCTTTTTTTAATTAATTAATTAATTGACATTTATTTTATTTTACTTTATTAATAAAATATTTTATAAAATATATGTGAAAAAAAAATGTGAAAGATTAGTTAAATGTGTGGAAATCGCGTCGGAACATAAATTTTGTTTTATACTCATTTTCCTTTTACCTTTTGTTCAAAGAGTGTTGTTCTTTCTACTTTGTTATGCCTTATTAAAAGAAAAATTTATTGTGCTATAAGTACGTGCGTTTCCTTATGAATACTAGGAGTAGAACAAAGAAACAAAATTACAGTAGTGCGGAAAGTATAAATTCTCCGAAAATAAGTCTTTCTCGCGGTCTTTATTCACTCTCCGAAGGCAATTTACCTCTTTTAACACCCAACGATTTGGACGAGACGCTAAAGCACCTCGATCAAAATTCTAGTTCTGATAGTGGAAGTGATATTTTTAACGATACCGTACAAGTTATCGAAGACACTATCTCTCCATTTCCACAAGAAAATCCTGTAGTCAATATGCAGGAACGCCAAAATCCCGTCCTTGACAAGGAATTTGCTTTGCGATTCATACCAGAATTCAATGGTAAACGCGAAAAGTTGCATAAATTCCTTAAATGTTGTGAGACAGTGTATAACTCAGATTACAGTGAGTCCGACAGTGATTTGCTATTGAAAATAATAGAATCAAAAATCACTGACGCTGCTGACAATGTTACGAAATATTCAAACTATTCTAATTGGCAAGAACTTAAGAGAATATTATTAGACCATTTTGTGGAAACTAAAACACTAGCCCAAATACAGATGGATCTAATTAATTGTAAACAAGGTCCTCGGGAAAATGTCAGATCTTTTGCTAATAACATATAGCAACTGTTAGCCGATTTAAACGGAGCGTGTGTTGCATCAGAAGGAACTGCTGCCACGTCGGTAATAACCAATTTAAATAACAAAACTGCACTCAAGGCTTTTACAGAAGGACTGAATCCTTCATTGAAATTAATTATCAAAGCCAGTAGATATACAAAACTCAACGAAGCAATCGAAGCTGCTGTTGAAGAGGAGAAATCCTTACCGCAACCTCCTTCTAATTCTAACTTCAGAAGTAAAGGTAAACTCAGGTGTTCATACTGCCAAAAAAATGGCCATGTAATTTCAAATTGCTACCTTAGACAAGGTAACAATTACACAAGAAATCTTTTACCTCGTAAGATTGAAATAAAATCTGAACCAATTCAACCCAACAATTCAGTACGAATTATAAAATGTAGTTACTGTAAAAATATTGGGCATCATATAAGTGAGTGCCGAAAAAGAGCGTATAACAATAGGCTGAAAAATCAAACCTCATTACCAAATCGCGAAGGAAACCGCTCTGTACAAGCATGTGCGGGAAACGACAACAGGCCTGGAGCGTCAGGAGGTGCTACCAGTGCTCAAACTCTAAGGCAGAACAATTGAAACCCTCCAGAGAGAGCATATTAAAACTATCTCCTAAATCTTTACCAAATCCTTACCAAGTCGATAAATCTTTACCAAATCTTTACCAAATCGATAAATCTTTACCAAATCTTTACCAAATCGATAAATCTTTACCAAATCCTTACCAAATCGATAAATCTTTACCAAATCTTTACCAAATCGATAAATCCTTACCAAATCTTTACCACATCGATAAATCTTTACCAAATCTTAAACAAAGTAATAAATCTACTAATTCAGGTCCATTCACTCAGCAAACAAATCGCGTTAGCACGCGACATCCTAAATCTTTAGGCAAGCTAGATGAAGATCAAAGTAAAATTCCGCTCAACTCCTATTCTAATTCCTGTTCCAATTCATATCTTGGCATCGTGGAGTCCAACACTAACTGTTATTCTAATTTGGACTTGGAAGCCAATCATTCTAAAACCTTGCGAGTATTTAACATATCTTTACATAGTAATAGGAAGTACGATACAGTCGAATTCAGTTCCATCTCCATACGAAAGGAAAAAATCTCATTGCTAGTAGATAGCGGAAGCGAAGTCTGTTTATTGAAACTAAACTGTCTCAAAGATAATGAAATAATCTATACAGAACTGAAAGCAAATTTAAAAGGGATTAGCCCGGAACTTATACAAACTCTTGGTATTTGTCAGGTAAAACTGAAATTCGGAAATGCAATAATTTCCTATCCTTTTCATATCGTCAATGACCAATTCCCAATTTTACACGATGGAATAATAGGAGATAATTTTCTAGAAGACCTTGCTTCTAATGTAGACTATGGAAAAAAGAAGTTAACAATTTCACACGATAATACCCAGTATACTTTAAACCAGGGTTTCGAACCCGAACCGAACCCGAACCCTGAACCCGCTCCGGTTCAAGTTTTTTTTTAAATTTTTTGAACCCGAACCCGAACCCGAACCCAATCAAAAATTCGGTTCAGGTTCAATTTTTAACGGCAATTATTATCTAAGTGTGCGGCGCTTAAAAATTTAAATTTCAGATTTCGCAGAATTTTCTTTTTCTTTCAAACAAGATTATTAAAGGTGAAACCAAAAAAGATGACGCCGAGAAAAGACTCGATATCCATGCGCAGTAGAATCCCCGCATGCCATTCCCGTCCCTTAGCCTAGTCGCAACAAATTTCGAAGGGGAAATTTGAAAATACATAAGCACGTTTCTTATCCATATGTGGGCAATTTCTTTTTGTGTGCAGTTTTTATTTCCCCAGATGCGCGCTCCGGCGTCATCCTTTTTGGTTTCACCTCTATTCGTTGTTTTGTTTTTGCTGGGAAAAAGCTTGAACCCGAACCCGAACCTGAACCCACTATATTTTAGGGTATTGAACCCGAACCCGTACCCGCACCCAAAATTTACAGGGTTCGAAACCCTGCTTTAAACCTTATACCTTCTGCAGACAGTATTACTGTACCTGCTAGGTCAGAACTCATCACGCGTATAAAGACGGATCTTAAAAACGATTGCATTTGCATCTCAAATGAATTAAATAATGGCTTGCTTATTTCAAACAGTATATCTACTCCTACTAATAATTTATGCACTATATCGGTGATTAACCCTACTGAAAATGATCTCCAACTCAAATCTAGTGACGTCGAACTACAAGACGTATCCACATTTCAAATCTACAACTTTTCCTCTACAAATGTAAAACTTCCTGAACATGACTATGAAAGAATTTTAAGAGTCAAAAACGCCATTTGAACAGATCACATAGTAGAAAATCAAAAAGAAACAATTTTAAACATCTGCACAGAATTCAATGATTTATTTCACCTTCCGGGTGATAAACTCACTCATACTAATACCATCTCTCATAACATTCCTACTCCAGGAGCACAACCAATTCATGTAAAACCATATAGGCTTCCAGAATCACAAAAATCAGAAATCAATAATCAAATAAGCCAAATGGTTGCTGATAACATCATCACCGAGTCCAGAAGTCCTTGGAATTTTCCTCTCGTCGTCGTGCCTAAGAAGCCCGACTTAAATGGGAATAAAAGATGGCGAATAGTCATAGACTTCCGAAAACTGAACGAAGTCACTGTGGGAGATGCATACCCACTTCCAAACATCACGGAGATACTAGATCTCCTCGGATCTTCCAAATACTTCTCCACTCTCGATTTGGCGAACGGATTTCACCAGATCGAAGTGAATCCAAAGGATAGAGAAAAAACTGCCTTTTCTACTCCATTCGGACATTTCGAGTATAGAAGAATGCCCTATGGTCTTAAAGGGGCACCTGCCACTTTTCAAAGGCTTATGAATAACGTCTTAGTCGGATTACAAGGTTATAAAATCTTCATTTATATGGACGACATCGTCATTTTTGGAAAAACCCTAGAGGAGCATAACACAAAACTTATCGAAGTCTTTGAGAGATTACGACAACATAATCTAAAGTTACAACCTGAGAAATGTGAGTTTCTTCGATCGGAGCTTGCATATCTGGGGCACATAATTAGTGAAACGGGAGTGTCTCCAGACCCTACTAAAATTTCAAGCGTCAAAAATTTTCCTACTCCTAAATCACCAAAGGAAATCAAAGCATTTCTTGGTTTGGCGGGTTACTATCGTCGTTTCATAAGAGATTTTGCCAAAATCTCCCAACCTCTAACTAATCTCCTGAAGAAAAGCACTAAATTTGAATGGACGCCTCGATGCACTGAATCTTTTAACTCTTTAAAAAACGCCTTGATTACTCCTCCTCTATTACAATACCCTGACTTTAGTCAAGAATTCATTTTAACGACTGATGCCAGCGGATATGCCATTGGATCAGTTTTGTCTCAAGGGAAAATTGGACACGATTTGCCTATAGCCTATGCATCTAGAATATTACGTAAGAGTGAAACAAACTATTCTACAACTGACAAAGAATTGCTTGCAGTCGTATGGTCCGTACAGCATTTCAGACCATATCTTTTCGGTAAAAAGTTTACCATCATCACTGATCATAAAGCATTGGAGTATCTTCACAGATGTAAAGATGCTAGCTCAAGAATGATGAGATGGAAATTGAAATTAGAAGAATTTGATTTCAATATTCTTTATAAAAAGGGATCCAGTAATACGAATGCAGATTGTTTAAGTCGGATTCCATACACAGACATTCAAGGAAGCTCAAATTCTAATTCTCTACCCGAAGTAACAACCTTAGCTATTACTCGAAGCAGCAGTCAGAATGTAATGACATACGAAGAATTCGAAAACACTTTAACTAATAAAATTGTCGTGAATAATCTTATACAAGACAACGACGATGGTTTATTAAACAGTAATTCAAATTGTATAGCTATCTTCTTAGACAGTAACACAAAAACAGATGATTATTATAAAGATCTTCTTGCACATTATATTGCTCCAGAATGCTTCCAACTGAAAAACCCCTTTCCACATCAAGTCTTTCCTATAGAATCAAAGGATAATAAAACTAGAATAATATGTTTGATCACTAACCTTGCCACTGAAAAGTGCAACTACAAGGACATATTCAATACCTTATTATCGCTAAAATCTTGGGCACTCGAAAACAATATCCCATATATTGTGGTGTCCAATCCTTCCAAACAAATTCAGTACCGTCATCTTAAATTCGAAATCGTTCGTTCTATGACCAGATACATATTTCAGAATTCAAACGTAAGACTTACGTTCTATCATAATAATTTCTCATCGGATTTCTCGGAAGAAGAGAAACTAAAAATTCTTCAAGAATTTCATGACAAACCTCTTGGAGGCCATTGCGGATTGAACCGTACTTTCAGAAGAATCCAAATGAAATATAAGTGGCGAAACATGTATAAAGATATAAAGAAATATATCAAAAATTGTGAAACATGTAAGCGCAATAAAATCACAAGATACACAAAGGAACCTTTGCTAATAACTTCAACATCGCGCGAACCATTTGAAAAAATATCTATGGATATCGTTGGCCCTCTTCCCACTACTTCTTTAGGAAACAAGTACTTACTTACCTTTATTGACGATCTAACTAAATATTGCGATGCTATACCTATTCCGTCACAAGAAGCGAATGTAATAGCTGAAAAACTAGCAACGGAAATAATATTCAGGCATGGTACACCCAAGATATTATTGACAGATCAAGGCTCGAATTTCATGAGCGACATCTTCAAGCAAACGTGTAAGTTGCTAAAAATTCAAAAGATCCAGACTACAGCTTACCGACCTCAATCAAACGGCTCGTGCGAGCGCAGCAATCGAAGTCTGACTGAATATTTAAGATGCTTTATCAATAAGTCTCAAGATGACTGGGATAGTTGGATCAAATATGCAATATTCGTTTTCAACACAACCCCTAGTAGTACTACCGGGTTCACACCTTTCGAATTAGTTTATGGACGCAAACCTGAAATCCCTTCAATCTTTTCACGTCCACCTGAACTGTCATATAATTATGATGTTTACTACAATGAACTGAAATCTCGGTTACAACATTCCAGCGAAATAGCAAGAGAAAGCATTAATAAGCAAAAGGAATTGAGTAAACTATACTACGATCGTACACTAAACCCATCTAGTTTTAAGGAAGGAGACACAGTCTTTCTTAAAAACGAATCATGCAAAAAGGGGCAAAACAAAAAATTATTGTCACCTTGGCTAGGTCCATACAAAGTTATAGATAAAGGTAAAGTAAACTCAACAATACTTATAAAAAAAAGGCTACAATAGTACACAATAATAGACTAAGGCCTAGTTAAGATTCATTCAAGCACTTCATAATACCCTACTCTAATTTGTATCACTACCTTTCCCTTATAGGTAATAATTAAAATGGCTAAAATCGACGCACTCCTCTTATTATTGGCAATTTATTGTGGAAACAACGTTCTTACGGAGAATCCGGAAAATTTTAAGATATCTCACCTCAAAAATCAACTTGGGTTGTATTACGAAGACGTGGGGAACCTCAAAATCTTTAATGACCAATGGAAGTTACTAGTTCATATTGACTTGGAAGATATTAAAGAACAAAATAACGCGTTCAAATTTTACATAATCAATTACTAAACTTATGTGAAGCAATTATCTCGAGAAGTGGCGAACACGATTGTAAAAATGTTCTCCCCCACATAAATCAAACAATCAACATATTCCAATACAGAATAAACAGATAAGTAACATTCTGGGATCTAAGGATGATTTGATATCCAAACGGGGATTAGTAAATGTTGTAGGTACTATTTCGAAACAGTTATTCGGGACTTTGGATGAAAACGACAGAATCTATTACGATGAACAAATAAAATTACTAAACGATAATGAAGAGCATGTTTACAACTTGATGAAAGAACAAACTACAGTCCAAAAAACCGTTATAGATCACATCAATAAAACAATTGACTATATTACGGAACTAGATTCCAAAATTTCTAAGTCACTATTTAAAATAAATATGATTCCAAATATAACTAGCGTAGTTCAACACATTTCCACCATTAACGAAATCTTTGTTATGTTCATATCTCTCACCGATAGATACTTAATTGTGCAAACCCATTTATTAGATATATTGAATTCGGCTTTAAGAGGAAACTTACACCCATATGTTATAAGTGCCTCCGAATTGTTAAAAGAACTCATTAAAATACAAACATCCTTACCCAATGGTGTAAATTTACCAATAACATTAAATACTATAAATATGAAATTTTACTATAAGATAATTCAGACTATTAGTTATTATAGTAATAAAAGATTAAATTTTCTACTAATTATACCTTTAACCAAATCTATGGAATTTAGAATTTTTAAAATCACTAGTATACCGCAGGTAGTTAACAAAACCTATATTGTTATAATACCAGAAAAGCAATTCCTCATAATCGACTCTTCGGAGCAACATTACTTTCTCATGGACATTTCGGATCTGCGAGAATGTACAATTACAACAATTAACAACTACATTTGTGAGCAGAAAGAGCCTGTCCACATCTCGCATATCAATAGTGCTTGCGAGAGAACCCTATTCGATCAGGTCAGCATTATTCCTAGAAGCTGCATCCCTAGAGCGATGTTACCAAGTCATACCATATATCTACAATTGGCGCAGAAGAATTCATGGTTATTCATAGCACCTGAGAATGAACGATTGATTCTACGATGTAAACAGGCTCCAACACTCCAAATAATCCTTAACAACACTGGAATTCTCGAACTAACCGAAGGATGTGAAGCACTATCCAACACCATTATACTTAGTAGTAAGGCTTTATTTACTAGCGAAGTAAGATTAAAACATTTTTACTATATCTCAGACCTACCAAAATTAACACTTAATTACAAGCATGAAGAAATGTTAAGAAATTTTCAAAATAACATAAATAATTACAGTAATTTTCAAATTCCAGATCAGATAAAAAATTTACACAAAATTAGCTTAAAGATAAGTGAATTAGATAACCATTATGTCCCCTTACAAAAAAATAGAAATCATACTAATTATTTAATAACAATTACGTCTACATTAACTATAATAACAATTGTAATAGGCCTAGAAATAATACGTAGGCTATACATTAATTTCTTTAAATGTAAGAAAACCAAACTGGAATCAATTTCAGATACATGTAATCAGAGTTCAACCCGAGCTGACTCGAGCGAATCCATTTCAAATCCTATACCTGTCCCACGTGGAAACTATACCATTCCTAGGTATAATTTCCGTCTTCAAGGAGGGGCGTGTAGTAAAGCCGCCACCTAAATCCTAATACATTGTTTCTTAATGCTATTGACATTCAATACTTCCGTTCAGAAGACGATAAAACTGCTGATATAAACATTCTCCACTAATTCTTCCACTAATTTATCATTGCAATACATTGTAATGCAATATCGCTGGACTTGCATAAACACAAGTCAAGTCCAAGTTCCAACTCTTAAAATTGCTAGAGTTGCATTTTCCTTATCAGCAATAATTCAGTTCTTCTACTCTAGAAAGCTTCTCAAAGATATTTAAAATTCACTCCTTAGTCGGCCGCCGTTCAGCTCGGATCATTTATTGAAAGTTCTTATTAATAAATATATTTAAAGTTCAAGTGTTTGATTTTTTTTTTGTTTTTGCTTTTAATTTAAAGTACAGGAAAACCCAGCCGCACAACAGATATGACGATCTTAAATATTTTTATGTTTGTTATATGCAATATCGGGCTCTTTGCAGGCGGCGTCAAGAGGATTTATACCAGGATCACCTCTAGCTACTCTTTCTAACAGTTTAGTACCAGGACCGCAATACTGATAACCAGGCAAATGCAATTCGAAAGGTAAACTGTTTATTGCTGTGTTCAATAAACCTTTCCCCTTTTTTTTATGATCTATCATTCAGCGAGACGTTTTGCAAAAAATCTACGTGTTTATTCTAGCTTCGATAGCTTAAAACTGATATAAAAATGTATGGATTCTAGTACCTATATATATTAGTTTTCACTATGAAATTCGTTAAGCAACAAGTGTCTTTACCAATTAGAAATATAGACATAAAATCAGAGGAACTTAAACAAAAACACGGATCGTTATTACCCCATACTATAAGAGCTATCGTTGCAGGACCTTCTAATTGCGGTAAAACCAATCTTATGATCAGTCTTATCGAGCAACCGAATGGACTCAAGTTTGAAAATATTTATGTCTATTCAAAGTCATTATATCAACCAAAGTATGAGTATTTGAAGCAACTTATAACACCCATATCCGGAATGGGTTTCTATACATTTTGTGAAAATTCTGAAGTAATTTCACCAGAGAAGGCAAAATCAAATTCTATTTTCATCTTTGATGATGTTGCATGCGACAAGCAAAACAACAAACGATCATATTTTTGTATGGGGCGACATAATGACATCGATAGTTTTTATCTTTGTCAAACATACACACGTATACCTAAGCACCTAATTCGAGACAATGCGAACCTTCTTATTCTATTTAAGCAAAATGAAATGAACTTAAAGCATGTCTATAATGATCATGTAAACACAGACATGCCCTTTAATACTTTCAGAAATGTATGTGCAGAGTGTTGGAAGGATAAATATGGCTTTCTTGATAAAGATAGTCCAATAAACAAAGGACGTTACCGTAAAGGATTGCATTTGTATATTATCATATAAATACAATAGCTTACTGAAATACTTGTTAGACCAGTTTAAGCAGTTAACAGACCCGTTACAGCAGTTAACAGACCAGTTTAAGCAGTTAACAGACCCGTTAAAGCAGTTAACAGACCACCGTTAAAGCAAGTAACAAAAATAGAATACAAAGGAAGATCTGAAGTGAAAAATAAAGAAGAAACAATATAAAAACCGGAACCTATCCGGAGCTATAAAAACCGGACCCCCCCTCTCTCTCTCTGCCACCTCTCTCTCTCTCTGCCACCTCTCTCTCTCTGCCACCTCTCTCTCTCTCTGCCACCTCTCTCTCTCTCTGCCACCTCTCTCTCTCTCTGCCACCTCTCTCTCTCTCTGCCACCTCTCTCTCTCTCTCTGCCACCTCTCTCTCTCTGCCACCTCTCTCTCTCTGCCACCTCTCTCTCTCTCTGCCACCTCTCTCTCTCTCTGCCACCTCTCTCTCTCTCTGCCACCTCTCTCTCTCTGCCACCTCTCTCTCTCTCTCTGCCACCTCTCTCTCTCTGCCACCTCTCTCTCTCTCTGCCACCTCTCTCTCTCTGCCACCTCTCTCTCTGCCACCTCTCTCTCTCTGCCACCTCTCTCTCTCTCTGCCACCTCTCTCTCTCTCTGCCACCTCTCTCTCTCTGCCACCTCTCTCTCTCTGCCACCTCTCTCTCTCTGCCACCTCTCTCTCTCTCTGCCACCTCTCTCTCTCTCTGCCACCTCTCTCTCTCTGCCACCTCTCTCTCTCTCTGCCACCTCTCTCTCTCTCTGCCACCTCTCTCTCTGCCACCTCTCTCTCTCTCTCTGCCACCTCTCTCTCTCTCTGCCACCTCTCTCTCTGCCACCTCTCTCTCTCTGCCACCTCTCTCTCTCTGCCACCTCTCTCTCTCTCTGCCACCTCTCTCTCTCTCTCTGCCACCTCTCTCTCTCTCTCTGATACCAAATCAGTACCAGCATAATTCCGATTAACACCAACGGAACACCAAATCAACACCAACATAACACCAAACAACATCACAACATCATCATCATAGCACCAGTTAACGCTAGCATAACACCAACATAACACCAATCAACACCGTCATAGCACCAGATAACACCAACATAATGCCAACATAATACCAATCAACACCGTCATAGCACCCGACTAGAATTCAATGTAAGTCATGCCTAAAGTTATGTACGGGCCTCGTGAGGTAAACGTTATGTACGGGCCTCGGTATATTAGATTAGACTTGTCTCATGAACACCTCATGTGGCCCTCATAGGGCAGTATAAGGTATACCAAAATTAAATTTGTGTTATGAATACCTTACGAGGACCTCATACAAAATACATGAGGCACTCCGTATGCACTCTAAGATTAGGTTTTCATTAGGGAAATCTTTAAAAGGACCTTATTTGGGAATTAGGTATTATTGAGTAATTCCTTATGAGGCCCATGTATATTGATGAAATTTGATTGAAATTTTTCCCTTCATGATATAATTCACATGTAAAACCAAACTACTATGATTAAGTAACAAAATGTGCTTAATCGCCATCAGACTTTTTAATGTCTAAAGAGAAAAAAATACTTTAGTTTTCCCGAGTTTTTGTCAAGTTTTACTGGAAAAACTGGCTGTAAAGGCAATATTTAAAGAAATAAACAATACATATGATTTTATTTTTTATTTATTTATTACGCTATTTATTATTATTATTATTATACTTATTTAATATACTTATGCCTACTCCCAATCATCACTATCACCGTCAGCACTATTCTCGCTCCTCGGCATGGTGTCCGTTTGCAACAACAGCATCTGAAAACAAAGAAAAAATATTTATATTATAATTATTTTTAAAGCGAAAATTATATACTTACGCGTCCGTAGGGGAAAGCCACCAATATCCATTCCCCACTCATATGATGAGTACAATAGCCAACAATTGCTATTGTACTCATTCAAGAGCACCATGGCTCCCTCCGATGTGGAGACAATTTCCTTCATCTCCTCACACAAAGTGGGCCATTCCACACCCGGCGGCGCAATCCTGGGAGCATTCAAAATTTCAAAGTAATCAGATTATTCTCACGCGAAAAGTAAAATGTTAGAATTTGGCAACCACAATTTGAAGTTAGAATTGATAATAATAATACTGTTCTTATCATAACCATTAAATTTCTCAGCACATGGTTTGTAACCACACTACTTCCGACATAACAGCGATTACTTTTTCACTATATATTTTATTCAAATTTGATGGCTTAAAATTCTTACTCAAATTACTTTTCATTATCATCATCAAGGGTAATAATTTTTCTTGAGGATGATTAGTAAGTTTAAAAAACAATTCCCTAGTCAACAGCCTTTGAGATAAAGATTTGCAGTAAAAATTAGCTGCCAAGGCCTTTTATATTGTTTCCTAATAAAACCGTATGATAACATTATACATCTGTTGCTGCTGTTAATATTGAAATGTTTTATCATAATAAATAAATTCTTCACATGAGGTTGCAGCCGTCATATTTATATCATAAGGTAAAACTCTAATGCCCGGTTTCACAGTGTCGGTTTAAGCTTTCGCTTAGCTGAACCTGAACAGTTAGTTTAAGCTTAAGCTCAATTCGAAATCGTTTCACAGTTTGTTTTTGTGCTCAGTTCAGCTAAACTTAGTTCATTGAATTTTGTAGGCCACTGTGGTCGAGTCAGTTGTCATATTTTGTGAAATTTTTGCTCTTGGTAAATGAATTATGTGATTTTTAACTGTTTATGTTTATATGTATGTAAGAATTTGTGAAAAAATAAGGCTCTCTTGCATTTGTCTACCAAAGTAAATAATAGACAGGTGCCTCTACAGTTTTTTCATATCGTTATGTCCCCCTTTTTTGGTATTTTGACTGAAATACCTTCCGTCCACCCCCGGAAAGGTATAAGTTTTCCGTATTAATTATTGTGTTGGATGTGTCGCATCTGCTATAAGACTGTGAGGTACATTTTCAGCAGGGCGGTAAAGCAAATATGTCGCGATCTTTGGAGTAGCACACTGCAGCCTTTTATCCGCACTCTGCACGGCATGCTTTTTAGTAGAATGTTTTCTTCTTTTTACAATTGGTATGAAATCTCCTTACACGAATAATACACGAATAACTATGTAATAGTATTCTTCATCAGTAGCATCAATAATATCATCTAAATCACCATCCATTCTCCTTAATTAATCGCAACTCCAAAAATTAATTAATTTAAACAAGCCGGAATAGAATCAAACAACCAAAGCAATCACTTCTCACACAAAATTGACATTTCTCAACGATAAGCCTCACGGCTTAAAGTTAAGCGCTCAAATTTGGCAGCTTAAGCTAACGCGATATTTGAGCTCAGTTTAAGAGAAAAACCTCCACTGTGGAACACCAAAAACATTTAAGCGGAAGCTTAACTCAATTTCGAGGTTTAAGCTTTCACTGTGGAATCGGGCATAAAGATCATAATTTTTTCTTGAGATGCAGATGCAATTCCTCAAGTTGGCAGCGATTTTTTTTTATATTTTAGGTAGCTAAAATTTGTAGTAAAAAAATGAATGTTAAAGCCTTTATATCGTTTCACAAGAAAATTAGTGTCACAGTAACAATAGCTTACTGAAATAATCATTAGACCTGTTGAATCAGTTAAAATACCTGTTGAATCAGTTAACGGACCTGCTAAAGCAGTTAAAATACCGCAAATAAAAATTAAAAAAACAATTCAAAACAACGTTTATGGAGTAACGCAAGAAACAATTTTATTTATTTATTGTCATCACCATACATTATTATAGCTGTAGCAAACCGTATGTATTCGGTACTGAGTAACGGGTGCGGCATCTAGTACCGAGTAACGAAACGTTACACACGAATGCATTTCGTTACTCGCATTTTTCGTAGTATGGGTAGCTACACTGTTTCAGTTCACGCTGTTCGTGTGTTCATGTTTTACGCATGCGCACGCTTATTCGGTGAATTTAAGGCCGGGTCACACCGAACGCGGCGCGGTGCGGCGATTTTCGTATGAAAAATAATATTAAGCGCCGCGCGAAGCGGCGTGGTTCTTGTTATTTTCATACAAAAATCGCCGCACCGCGCCGCGCCCCATTCGGTGTGACTCGGCCTTTAAAAACGTACGTTACAAAGAGCGATGGTTTATTAATTTGTATAATTTGGAAATTCGTCGTCCAAGTTTTTTACTGTTTAGTTTTTATTAAAGGTATTGTGTGTGTAGACAAAGTTTTAGATTGGAACAGAAACAAGGTAAGAAAGTATTTTTTACAAATTAGAAATATGTATGTTTTTGTTTTTTATTATCGCGTATTTTCACGTTTTTTTTGTTCTTATATTAAAAGAGATATTATAATAAAGCCGCTCTAATGAGATTGAATTGTTTCTTGGTTAATAAAAGCTGTTAATTATCAAATATTGTTAATTGTTTATATTCGATTTATTATTATTTACACTTATTATTTTTTTAATTTTACAGTTCAATTTACCTGCTACGATGGACAAGAAAAGAAGTAAACTATGGGGTTTCTTTACGCAGACTAAAGACGATAAGGCAAAATGTGATCTTTGTCATTCGTTGTATTCAGTGAAAGGCGGCTCTACTACAAATTTGAAAAAGCATCTCATGAAAAAACACAGATCAACCTATGAAACCATCATTCCGTGCTCCGTGTCAGATGCAGCAGTTCTGGAAGCTCCTATACCATCAACTTCAGCAAGTACAGAATCTACTAATCCTGTAATTAAAACAAATAAAACCAATTCGCAGCAGACTAAGTTAAGTGCCTTTATTAAACGTCCAGTAGGTGTAGTAAGAGAAAAAAAAATTAATGATTTAATTTTTCAAATGATAGTTAAAAACCTTCAGCCTTTTTCTGTAGTTGAAGACGCGGGTTTTAAAGATCTTATTAATTACTTAGAACCAGGGTACAAAATGCCTTCAAGGTATATATTAAGCAATACTTTATTGGATTCTCAATACTCAGAAGTCCAAAAAAATTAAAAGAAGAACTGGAGAGTGCAAAATATGTATCGATCACCACCGATGGCTGGACTTCGAGAGCAACAACTTCTTACCAAGCTGTAACAGCCCATTATTTATTAAATTGGGAGTTGAAGTTTGCTTTATTAGGATGTTTTGAATGTCAGGAACGACACAAGGCCGAATATATTAAAAATGAGCTGTATAGGTTGCTCTTACATTGGAGCATACAAAATAAAATATTTGTCTGCGTTACAGATAACGCAGCGAACATGAAGGCGGCTATACGATTAACAAAGTATGAACATTTGCCGTGTATCGCTCACACTGTTAATTTAGTCGTGCGTGCAGGACTCCAGGACTGTGGACTCGGGGAGCTGATAAAAAAATAAAAGCCATTGTGGAACATTTCCACAAGAGTCCAATAGCTACCAAAAAACTTATTGCAATGCAGGAGCAGCTGAGGCCTAATCAAAAACCATTGAAGCTAAAAATGGACGTAGTGACCAGATGGAACAGTACCCTGGACATGATTGAGAGGATTTGTTCACTACAAGAACCTTTAGAAGCGTCTCTTGGAATCCTACACAATCCGGTAGAAAATCTTTCGGAAGGCGAATGGCAGACACTGCCAGAAATAATAAAAATTCTGAAGCCATTCAAGCAACTCACTGAAGAAATGTCTTCAGAAAGAAAAGTGACTGTTTCAATGGTCCTGGCTTCGACAGAAAGTATGATTAGAATTTTTCACAATTTAGATACAAATATTATTACAGATACAGGAAAGAAACTGGCAAATAAAATAATAACGGAATTTAAAAGTAGATTCAAGAATTGTTACAGGCACCCAGTGTTATCTAAAGCAGCACTGTTAGACCCGCGTTTTAAGAAGCTGGCATTTAGGTTTGATGCATCAAGTTATGAGTCTGCCAAAGATGCATTGAAAACTGAGCTGCAAAATGAGTTTAATTTTAATAAGCAGTCAATAGAACCTAACGAGAACGAATCGAATTTAGCTATATCTACTGGCGACACCGATGCTGATAACGACTCAATATGGAAAGATTTTGACGATTTGGCAACGTCAGCGTCTGCTTCGAACTCTATAGTTAGCAGCAGCATAATTGCCATGAGGCAATATCTAGAAGAACGCATTATTCCTCGAAATGAGTGTCCTTTGAAATGGTGGCAGGCCCGGTCACTTCTATACCCCGAACTGTCAAACTTGGCTAAGAAATATTTATCAGTGATAGCTACCTCGGTACCATCTGAACGGACTTTTTCCAAATCGGGCCAAATATTAAGTGAGAGGCGCAGCTCTATTCAACCAAAGCGAATGGACAAGATTTTATTTTTAAATATGAACCAGAGATTCCTGCCATAAAATGTTTTTATTTAATACGTTTTTTTTACCGAAATTGTGCGACGAGCAAGTCGCAGATGTTAAATATTAACGCTTGCCCATAACAATTGCGGTAAGGTTCAATTTCATTCTAAGGAAAAAGATTTTCTTTGTTTTAGTTTTGTTTAAAATATGTTTTTATTTTATTTTTATGTTTAATTTCATTCTAAGAATGAATTCTATTTTTTTTATGTTGATTTATCGAAGAAGAATTCTATTTTTATGTTGATTTATCGTTAGAATGTTATTTAAATATTATTGTCAATAAATAATTTTCTACACCTATTTGTTGCTTTTTCATTATAATCGATGCATAATGGATTGCGATGTTAATGATATAACATAAGCTCACCGTTAAAATTTTCAAAATAGTAAATCCATTGCAAATTTAGTAGATTCCGTCAACAGTTCACTTGTAGTTCTACACTTTACCTATTAAATCAAACCAAATTTAGAATAACTTAAACACAAGTCTGGTTCAAAATACGGAAAAGTGAAAAAATGCACCTTACGCAACTTGGTATGTAATGTATAAGTATGTTTTCTACAAATTACAAATGTTGCGACGCCGCGACGTCATACTGTACGCGTACGCAATACGACTTGATTCGTTGCTCTAACATAACATAGCATGTTATGAGGTATGAGAAGTAACGAGTAACGTAACGATACGATAGTAACGAGTACTAATTGTTATAGTAACGAATACATACGGGTACGCTTTTTTTCGTTACTTTTACACGTTTATACATTATAGCTCGTTTGCATATGTCTATAGCCTGGTTTTTCTTCTTCTTTCTCATCAATAAATGTTAACGTGCAGTCCTAATCCATCTTATACTCCCGGTTATTTATCTGTACATACTCAATATATGCTTGCGATTCCAGAGGCTGTAGATTTTCGAAAAAGAACTTAATAAAACACATATGCATTATTATAGCTGTTTTCTCTGCCTCCATTTCGGTTATTTCCTGCACTATAGGCATCGTAACCTTGTTAAGATACTCCTGCCTTAGGTTTTCTCCGTTCAAATGTGTATTAAATTCTACTGTTTTAAACAGCCGTTCATTTAATTGGTTGATGTATTTAAACCGCGCAATAATTTTAACATTTTCATCATCTTTCCTTATTTCTTTCATTAGTTTTCTACAGGCCTCCTCAAACCTATAAAAGTACAGCTCTTCCAATAAATATTTTTGTGGGTATTTTATTATGTATTCCCAACAGCATTTCGTCCCAAGTAGGATTGAATTGTATCTTAAAGGTAAACTGCTCTAGCATTTTCTTAGGAACTGGTGCATTCATAGTAGTTTGCTCCGCTGTTTTCTTGGAGTCTGATGACAAGGATTGTTGTTGTTGTTGTTGTGTTTTTGTATTCTCAGAGTTTGGTACCAAGGTTTGTTGTTCAGCTGTTTTCTTAGGGGTTGATGATGATGAGAGTGGCTGTTTTTCCTCTGGAGCTGTTGTTGTTGAAGAGGGCTCTGATATTTTCCCTGCATTCGGTGTTTTCTTGCAGTTATATTTTTGATGTATTTTTAAAACATCAGCCCTTGTAAAAGACTTTTCACAATTTACACAAATGAAGCTCTTCATATTGCTATTGCTGCAGCTGCTGTTGTTAACCGTTTCACACTACCGTTTTAAATGAGATATGTGTGTTTTAACCGCCCCTTTTATAATCAAAATCTACCACCACTACCACCACAAGTGTAAGTTCTTCATCTTCACATGCACTTTATTTGTATGGGTTTTACATTTTTATGTCACAAGAGACTGTTTCGGTGGCTAAATGTCTTGTTGCATTCATGCATGTAAACATAATAAAAGCCGCCAACATCTAAAATGAATCATAACTACTTTTGGAGGAGGTTTGCAGTTCTTTTATTTATGTTGTTAAAAATTGTTTTAAATATGAAGTGCTCATGAAAATAAATTGAAGTTTGCAACAAACCCCGTGTTAAAGAATTCGCTTCAATTTCAAAAAGTACAGCGTGATGCCTACAATAGAGTAGACGTGCGATATTTTTGCTCCGAGTTTTCCGTTATTACCGAAGCACTTTAAATACCAGCCTTCGAGCATTGGCTAAGAATGATTTCGAGAAAAATCTCTTCAAGGTCATGATCAACGCCGTCTTTGGCAAGACTATGGAAAATGTTCGGAAACATAGCATTGTCAAGCTGGTAACCAAGTGGTTGAGGAGATATGTTGCTGAAGCTCTCATTTCCAAGCCTGAATTCAAGTCATCAACAATTTTTAATGAGAACCTGGTCGCCATAGAGCTAAAAAAAACTGAGATTTATTTCAATAAGCCGAAATATGTATGTAGGCATGTGTATTTTAGACTTGGCTAAAACAACCATTTATAATTTCCATTACAACTACATGATCACTCAGTTTGCACAGTTTGCTACACTGATACAGATTCCCTAATTTATGAAGTTAGCTGCCTAGACTTATATGATATAATTAAACGCGACTGTCATTCTCATTTCGAAACAAGTGACTATCCTCCGTGGGATCATTATAGTTTAATAGCTACCCAAGCAGCACAACTTAGTCATAACAACGTCGTGCCGATGTTTTAAAAAAATCCTCTGGTCAGACTTACAACGTCTGACCGACGGCTTCACGACGTTGTGCTGACTAATTTGGGGAATGATTTTTGGGACGCCCCGACGTAAACGTAGACCATGTACCGACCATTATCCCACCCAGTACCGACTCTAATCAAAAAAGTTAGTAATTGGTTATTTATACAACTTTTAAGTAATTGACCAATTAGTTGTTTCGTTAACTTATTTTAACAAAAATTAGTTGCAAAATGACTCTTTCTTATAAAACAAAATTAATATATTATTGTATGGGTAAACATACATGTTTAAATAACTATACTACTCAGTCATACTTTATTGAACGAGTTATTAAAATATAGGACAAAGGAAAATTGATATTACGATTATTTTACAATAAATTTTTACTAACGAAACCAATTTTGCCTATTGGTTTTAAGAAATGCTACGAAAAATATCAATGCCCCTCCAAAATTTTCCAAAATAATTAATTTTTAAGAACTAAAAATTTATTTATCAATTTTTGTCAAACACAATTATTATGAGTTACGTTTTCTATATGCTTATAATTTTTATTCATATCCTTTTTTATACAATTTAGCTATGTGCTGACTAATAAATCTGATTATAAAAGATTTATTTATTGTTCCGGAATATGCAGCCATATTTTCTAAATTAAAAAAGGTGAAAGTCGCCCAAATAACTTTCTAGTAATAATGTGTAACTACATAGTCACCCAAATGACTCATTAGTCTTAATTATAACTAGAAAGTTACCGAAATAACTTGTAAGTCATATTCATAACCAAGAAGTCGCTTATATTACTTTATAGTCATATTTTTAACCAAAAAGTCGCCCAAGTAACTTTTTAGTCATATTTATAGCAAGAGCGTCGTCCAAATAACTTTTTAGTGATACATATAACCAATTTTTTTACAGCCGATTTAATAGTGCGCGAAAGTGAGGCGAAATTAATTAAATTTGTTTGTGCTGAAAATGCCGTACAAAATAGTGAAAACCATTGAAAACGGATCGTACATGTTGAGCACTATACCCGAAGCTTGGGAATCGGAAGACATATTATATTGGCCTTTAACAAGCTCTGCCCTGACCAGGTTGAGGAAAAAAGAGGACAGTGTCCCAGAAATAAACTGGAGGAAATTCAATTGCGTTGTAAAAAAACGGGTATTGGTAGTTATGTCGAAGCCCGGTTAATAGAAAAAGAGCTTAGTGAATTTACAAGTTCGGAAACGGAGCAATATTTTGAATGTGATCCGAATCAAAGAAAGCGTGTTTACTCAGGACGAACAAATGAAATAAGGCAGTTGAGCAATTTTGATGATATGTTCGGTACTTCTCAATCTACAGTTACAAGTCCAGCCAAGCAAGAAACATCGAGTTACCAGCAAGCAATGGAACCATCAGTCGTTGAAATAAATTTGGACTCTGCTTTGGAAACTGGAGAGGAAATTGTTGATATCTCACTAATGGTACAACAAATCAACAATAGTAAGTTTACTCATAAATTCTTATCATAAATCTTCATTTTTATAATTATATTAATTCCTTCAGTTGAGCAACGTTTGTCAAGTTAGGAAAAAAGCGTGCAAGGTTCAAATGCCCAAATAAACACCAAATTGGACAGGATCCTTTATCTTCTCGAACAGCAAAGAAGCCCGCAAAGTAATGAGACAAACGACAACATAGATGTGTTAAAATCTTTGCCATTTCCCCTAACAGAATTCGATCAAATTCAAGAACTGGAATCGAATCTACTTGATCCAGAATTCAAAAGAAAAATGGTAAGTTATATTTTATCATATATTACAATATGTGTTTGTTATTGTATGTACAATTTGTAGATTATTGAACTTCAAAAAATACACGGCAAAGCTGGAAGATAGGACGGAAAAAAGATTGCATACAGATTAACGGATTGGCTTTTCAACAGAAGGCTGTTGACATTATTTACTTGGACTGGATGTTCCAAAAACAAGAATAAATATTCATTTTTAGCATTTAAACAAATTATAGATGTGGTTTTTCAAGTAGTGAGCGCAGTGGACGCTACATTTAATTATAATGAGGTGGAACAATTTTTTAAAGTCAATATTCTAAAATACAGCGCCAGTAGAGCTGAGCAGGTGGAGCGGGTGGAATCTCCAAAAAGCAAGAAGAAGCTTCGGTAAACACTTTAAATAAAAATAAAGTATACAATGACACTCATGATATGTTATTTTTTACAGTGGTGCAATTTATCCTCCAGTTGTAACCAATGACGAAGTTATTGATGTGAATCTACTTTCGCCTTCTGAAAAAGATAAAATACTGTAGAATTGGATTTGGATTGTTTTTCTGAGGGAATACTTTGTATTATAATATTATTTAAATGAAAGAAGCTATTTTTGTATTATTTTGATATTCTATTTCTGTTAATATATAATATATAATGAATTTTATAATAAAATATTTAGGTACATTTAACTTTAATTAATAAATTTTTCATTACAACCATCAAGGGTAAGAAGTAGTGGCATAAAAACTATTTTACTATGGTAAGGCAATGAAATTAATTTGCACTTAATCTCGCTGGTTGAGTAGAGTTTTGGAGCATTTTTTTCACCAGAAGAAACAAATATGTATGTTCAATCTGGTAGAACAGAATTGTCGTTCGAAAAAAAAATTTCTTTATTTTTTATAGACGCGCCGGAAATATACAATTTCCTTTCAAAGTAAGTTGTATTTATCATTTCCACAATTTCATTGCCATTAGTCAGAAACCACTTGTTTTTATTCTCGCTTATTAAAGTAAGCCCATCCATTAATTGTAGTTCATAAAAAATGTTACTGCACATTGACAATTGGTGATTTATTTATTATGATTTATTTATTTTACCTTTTTACGTTATTAAAACTCATATTGATTTCCTTAAAAATCGCACAACTGTAGTACAAAATAAATATTTTGACAGTCGCCCCAAAGATAGCATGAGTTATTTCCATAACCAGAAAGTTACTGGATATCACAAAAATCACTAAAAAGTCCCGCTTTAGTCATTTACTGACCAACAGTTAGTTTTGGTCGATATAAGGTTTTATTCGTAACCGAAAAGTTAAAATTGAGTTGTAACAAAACCGAATAGGTAACGACTTTCTAACCAAAACATCGACACGAAAAAGTTGTATTTGTTTGATTTCAGGACGTCGGCTCGACGTCGGCACTGGTTAATATAACTTGATAGTTGTCCGGTGCTAGTTGGGTATAGATTAAAATTAGGTTAAGTTTGTATAAATATATGAATATTGTAAATATAGAAATAAAAGAATTATTTTTGTTATTATATGGCTCCGCTTGACCCTCTTCATATTTATCCATCTACCCCTGCTTAGAGAAAATATCACTAGAACACTGCTCTCGCTGTTAGAATGTTAAACTATTTCCGATATTTGAATTTGTGGGGTCAAGTTGATTTTTTGGCGGTCTTGACATTGTTGATGGACGTAGGCATATTTTTTGTTCCGGTTAACTATGATGACTAAACATTGAAGGATATCTAGTAGCAAATTATAACTGAAGCGACCCTGTTAATTAAATCCCCACTCTTTGTATAGCCGTCTATTTGAATAGCTGTTTCCATAGCTGTTTTCAGTAACACCAGATGAACACAAAAGCAACACCAATAACATCAAAACCATACTATTAACACCAAATCAACATCATTCCCTAGTAGTATAAATGTCGGGATTCTGGACAACAAGCCCCCTGTTCGTATGAAACGTAAGAAAAAAGATAAGCGTTAGTGATGTAAAAAAAATGCCCTTTTTGTATGGAAAAAATTGGTGGAATTTCTAGACCAAAGTCCCCAGTTTGTAGGAAACGTAAGAGAGAAGATAAGCGGTAGTCTGCAGTTTGTATGACCCGTAGGAGAAAAGATAAGCGGTAGTGCCCAGTTTGTATGAAACGTAAGAAAACAAGATAAGCGGTAGTCAGATAGAAAGAAAAAATTCGTGGGTGTTTTTTGTATGGGAAAAAATTGGTGGAAGTTCTCTAGACCAAAGTTGCATGCGTGGGAATTCTAATGGTCCTACGTGTGAAAGGAAAAGTGATATTTTTTTTATATTTTAATTTTGATAATTGGGGGTATAAAATGAACTACTTCATCAATTTGCTAGTTCATAGTAAATTCGTTTTTTGAAGAGTTCAATTTAGTGCCGTGAATGTGAATTTAATGTGTGAATTTTGTGGAAAGTTTCTTAGTAGTATAATGCAATTAAACAAACTTTCAGTTAGAATTCATAAGCAAAAAGTAAAAGCTAATTTTGCTAGGGATTTTAAATGTCAAACATGTTGAAAAGTTGTTAAAACAATAAGGAAATTGAAAAATCACAACAAAAAATTTAATTTTTCGGATATAAATTGTTGTGAGTTATTACTTTGTCTTATATAATTAAAAAAGAAAACTAACGTTTATATAATTTAGATAATTCGTGGGGGAAATTTGACACAACTTCTACCGCTCCATCTACATCCAATGTTATAAGTAGATATATGTAATGATTTTGAACTACCCACTATTCTATCTAAAATGTTCGATGATATTAATGTAAAAACAGAAGAATTTCAAGAAAAAGATAGTGGATGGACACTAGGAAGAATAATACATATAGAATTAAATATTAACCAATATCGACCATTGACAGGCTCGCGATATATACCTTTCAGGGGCGGATCCACAGGGGGGGCGATGGGGGCGATCGCCCCCCCTAAAATAAAAATTTTAGCATTTATAGGCCTCAACCTCTTTTTCATTTCACTCAGATTTCATTTTATTTCTTAGACATATCCCGAAGTAGAAGCATTCAAACAGTATATTTTTAAATACATATTCACAAGTTCATTAATATATAAACACTACAAATAATAAATATCCTTAAAATTTTTTATTACTCAGATCGCCCCCCCTAAAAAACTTTTCTAGATCCGCCCTTGATACCTTTACCAAAATCACTAGAAAACAAATAAGCTTGTGTTAATATTAAAAACAGCGATGTTTTTTGTTTTAAATGGGCAATTATTTCAGCCCTATACCCCGTTAAAAACCATTCTCTCCTCTTGCTCTTCATATTCAGTAAATGAAATTAAAGAAGATATAATTACTCTGCCAAATGGGAAAATTTTAAATTTTAGTAACTTAAGATTTCCTTTAGAAATATCTAGCATTAAATTATTTGAAGAAATGAATCCTAGTATTAGTATTAACGTTTTTGGTGTGGAAGGTACATGTTCTAAAACAATTAAAGTTGTAGGTCCATTTTACCATACATATGAAGAAAAATAAAATCACATTAATCTAATTCAAGAAGAGGAACATTTTCACTATGTATGGATAAAAAATTTATCAAAGCTAATTCGAAAGCAAATTACACATCATAAGGGCCAATTGTTTTTCTGCAATTCATGTTTTCTTTATTTTCATAACGAAGAAGCTCTTAACATTCATAAACTGAATGTAAAAAAGTTGTTACAAATATGCCTGATCCCAAGGATTCAATTTTACAATTTAAGCAGTCTGAACGACAATTAGATGTTCCATTTGTAATAGACATATGCTGATTTTGAGAGTATATTAAAAGATATTAGTACATGTGAACCAGATTCATCACACTCTTTTACATCGAATATTCAAGAATATATTCCTTGTGCTTTTTCTTACTTTATTAAATGTTCTTTTGACAGTAACTTAAATAGACTTAGGGAGTATCAAGGCAACGATGCAAAAAAGGTTTTTGTAACAACTTTAGTTAATGATGTGAAATATCTTTACGACAATTATCTTAAAATAGAAAAACGTTTTAAAAAGCAATGCAACCCTTAACAGATTTAGAGTGGTTCGTTCAAAATGAAGGTACAAAATGTCAAATTTATGCCAGCTAGCATAGACTGCTTAGCTAGAAACTTATCGAATGATGATTTTACAATAATGAAAAATATGCTTAACGATAATGACTTGTTTGAATTAATGAAAAGAAAGGGAGTATTTCCATATAATTGTATTAATTGTTGTGATCGTCTAGAAGAAAAAAATCTTCCTCCACAAAAAGACTTTTATAATAAATTAACAAATAGTAAATGTTCTGATGATGATTACCGTCATGCCATTAATGTTTGGGAAAAATTTAAGTGTCAAAATATTTCTGATTACTTTAAATTATATTTAAAATCAGACGTCTTATTGCTTGCAGACATTTTTGAAAATTTTAGAAAATTATGTAATAGTAGATTGTTCTACAAGTAAAGAAAAGTGATAGTTTTCCAGTGAGTGTAAATATTTAATTCGCGAGCGAGCGTAGCGAGCGAGTGGATTAAAATTTACACGAGCTGGAAAACTCACTTTTCTTAGCGCGTTGAACATGCTATTTTTTCGGTAATCGTATAGAAATGACGTACATTTACATAAGCAATATAGTATAGATACTCAATATTTCGATTGGTCCATGGCGGCCATCTAAAGAGGACCGATTAACATTTCCTTCACAACCCCCTCGACATGGGTATCAAACGAAAGGGCATCAAAGTAATGCAATAAGCTATGTCCTTAGATCCATGGCGACCTACTCAGGAGGGCCGGTTACCATTCTCTTCAGAACCCTTTTGACATGGGTATCAAATGAAAGGGTATGATAAGTAAAACACCATAAGCAATACAATATACTCAGAACATCATTAGGTCCATGGCGGCCTCCTCAGGAGGGTGGGTTACTATTCTCTTCAGAACCCTTTCGACATGGGTGTCAAATGAAAGGGTATGATAAGTAGAATACCATAAGCAATATATTATCCTCAATATTTCGTTTGGTCCGTGGCGGCCATCTCAAGAGAACGAATTAACATTTTCTCCACAACCACCTCGACATGGGTATCAAACGAAAGGGCATCATAAGTAATGCAATAAGCTATGTATGTCTTTAGATCCATGGCCACCTCCTCAGGAGGGCCGGTTACCATTCTCTTCAGAACCCTTTCGAGATGGGTATCAAATGAAAGGGTATGATAAGTAAAACACCATAAGCAATACAATATACTCAGAATATCATTAGGTCCATGGCGGCCTCCTCAGGAGGGTGGGTTACAATTCTCTTCAGAGCACGGCTTACCATTTTCATCACAACACCCGCGACGTAGGTACTACAGAAAAGGGTGTGATAAGTAGAATACAATAAGCTATATGAGGTCATTGTAAATTAACTTGGCGGCTGACATAAACTGGTGGATTGCCTAACTTTACAACAACCTGCACATGTATCAGTGACATAATCTAAATTAATACGGTAAATTATTCAAAGTAAAATGAAAGATAAAAGTTTCAGATAATCACGACTCAAATTTAATTACATCTATAAATTATATGAAGAAAGCAGTTAAATACAATCAAAAGTCAACTAAGCGCTTTTCAGTAAAAGAGTAGTTGCGAGCACTCACGAGTGAAAATAGTAAAAATGATCAAAAAATAGATGCAGCTATTATTGAAATAAAAATCATATAAAATTAATTTAGCTTACTTCTTCATTTTAATTTTCAGGAATTGGTATATTATTAGTAGATTTAGGTAACAATTTTCCACATGTATCCGTCATAATATCATGACCATGTTAAAAAGTGATTGCAAAATGTCAAGACTAAAAAGCAGATAATAATTATTAGATAAAAAAAAACTTTTTAATATAACACGTTTTTATAACGAACTAAAAAATATAAAATAATGGCACTAGCCCCATACAGATTTAGAACCTCAAACATATTTCTAACACCATACAGATAGTCCTGAAAATTTGTGATTGTTAATTTGTAATAGCTATGAAAATACATATATGTAAAATTTTAAACGAAAAAACGTGGGGCGCATGCTATAGACAATAGTAAGGAGTGTAGAGTAGCTGGGTTGAGAAATCATTCGCATCAATAATATATACGCCCCACGTTTTTTCGTTCAAAATTTTACATATATTTTCATAGCTATTACAAATTCACAATCACAAATTTTCAGGACACTCTGTATGGTGTTAGAAATATGTTTGAGGTTCTAAATCTGTATGGGGCTAGTGCCATTATTTTATACTTTTTAGTTCGTTATAAAAACGTGTTATATTAAAAAGTTTTTTTTATCTAATAATTATTTAGTTAAAAGTAAATACAAGTTTTTTTGTTATGTCGCTATTCGTTTGTGAATTTTGCGGGAAAAGCTTTAAGGTCAATTCTAGTTTAAAAAGACATATTAAAAGTGTACATTGCAGTCAATATAAATGTCTCGTATGCAAAAAGGCTTACTAATCACGGAATTATCTTCGGAAGCATAAGTGTTTGCAGCACGTTATCGATGAAGACATTTTTAGTAGATCGGAGCCAAGTAGATCAGGAAAACATTCAACACAACCAACTTTATTATCGACGAAAATCTTCTGTTCGGATTGTAATATTGAAGTCGAAAAACAGCTTTGGAAATATCACCTTCGAACAAATTCTCATAAAAGCAATGCAGGTATACCTATGGGAGAGCATTTAAAATGTATTAAAGAAGGGTTTAATGGGAGAATTGAAGCTTACATTCTAGAAAACAAAAATGAAAAAATTCTAGATATAGGAGTATTTCTATTGCAATCAAAGGATTTAATATTGAAAACATTAAAAGACTCATTGAGTAAACATATATCAATTAAATTTAACTTGGAACTTTTTGCAGAATATATAAAATTTTCGAATACAAATTCAAATGATGAAGGTGAAATAATTTCATCAATCAAATCATTTAATTCTAAAATGATAGTTGTTTATATGATAGTAATGATTTGTCCTCTATGTACGACAATATTTTAAACTGTATAAAAACAAAAGAGATAGCGGGTGGTCATTATTAAGAATAATCCACATTGAAATAAATATTAATAGATATCAAGCTTTAAAGGGCTCTTCATTTTTACCGCTTCCAAAATTCATTCGAGATAAGAAAGCATGTATAAATATTCATAATCGAGATATCTATTGTTTTAAATGGTGCGCGATATCGGCTTTAAATCCTGTTGATTAGAATTCTACTAGACCAAATTCATATTCAGTCACTGATATCTCATTGAGTATTATTGAATTAAATAATGGAATAAGGCTAGAATTTGGTAATATAGAGTTTCCAATGGATTTGTCTAGCATTAAAACTTTTGAAGAGCTTAATAAGGATATCAGTATAAATGTTTTGGATACGAAGAAACATCTGCAAATAATTATCAAATTGTTGGACCTTTTTATTGTACAACTCACGAAAAAAATATCATCTTAATTTGCTAATAATACAAGATGATGATATAAGCCATTATGTTTTGATAAAAAATATATCAAGGCTAATTAAAAATCAATTGACCAATCATAAGACGAAAATATATTTCTGTAATTCTTGTTTACAATATTTTTATAGTGAATACATTTGAGTATTCATAAAAAAGAATGTTGTAAAATTGTTACCAAAATGCCGTCTCCAGATAAATCAATTTTACAATTTGAAAGATACGATCGTCAATTAGATCTTCCATTCTCTGTGTATGCTGATTTTGAATGTTTACTACAAGGAATTGATACTTGCATACCTAATATAAACATTTCATCGACAACAGATGTTCAGGAGCACATACCGTGCGCGTACTCTTACTTCATAAACTGTTCCTACAACAAAAAATACAACAAATTTCGTATCTATGTAGGTGAAAATGCAGCAAGAGAATTTATCCAATGTTTGGTGAATGACTTATTAACAATTTATGAATGTTACTTATGTGTTACAAAACCACTTCTTCCGTTAAGTTTTGAAGAAATTCAGCAAGGAAGTAGTACATATTGTCATATTTGTAAGAAGCCACTTGAAAACGATAGAGTTATTGACCATTGTCATTTAACTGGTAAGTACAGGGTTCCAGCTCATAATAAATGTAATTTGAACTATAAAATTCCCATATTTATACCAATATTTTTTCATAATTTCTCGGGTTATGATTGTCATCTACTTATGAAAGCTTTAGATGAGATTGAGGGCACTATAAGAGTTATACCATTAAATAAAGAATTATATATATCATTATCAATACAAATTTTCATAAGAAAAAATGAATTATTAGAGTTAAGATTTCTTGATTCCACTAGATTTTTGCCTGCAAGTTTAGATTCTCTTGTAAAAATTTTACCAAAAGACAAGTTCAATATTATTAAAACTGAATTTAAAGACAAAGAAACCCTTGATTTAATTACAAGGAAAGATGTTTTTCCCTACGAATATTTGAATTCTTTGGAAAGGCTACAAGAAACAAGTTTACCTTCAATCAATTGCTTTTTTAATAAACTTACAAATAGTTCATGTAGTGAAGATGATTACAAATATGCGACTAGAATTTGGTCTCATTTTAAATGTAATAATGGGGCCTATTCTGCAATTTTCCATAAAATATTATTTTATGTTATGTTATGATGATAAAATTTCTTCTTCATAAAATGAAAATGAAAGATTTTCAAAATTCCTATTCTGTAATGGTTCCATAAAATTATTTTATGGAATCTTTTACGGGCACATAACACATAAGAATTTAGTACAATCCGCTCTGAGTTCTGTTACGTTTTGAACAGTTCGGTTGAAAATGAACATGTCGGTTGTAAATAAATAAAATCAAATCATGAATTAGTATCTCTGTTGTTTTCAAAGGAGAAACAAGTTTTGTGATTGTAAGTGCATAGTAAAATTAAAGAGTAGAGAAATGGCAGAAGTAAAAGTAATTGGTAAGTAATTTTAGTTTCCTTTTTTACCAATATATGTACTATTTTTTTTCTCTTTATAGATAAAAGATGCCGGGTTAAAAAAACTTCCAAGGAGCAATATGAAATATATTGCTCCTTCTTGGAGCAGCATGAAGACATGCGTTTCAAGAAGGACACTGACCAGTCAATCCAGCCACTTTGGGATCAGCTGACATCGTTACTAAACAGTGCCAATAGCGGCCCATCAAAGGACAGAAAAAGTTGGCTAAAAGTATGTTTTGTTTTGTTATATTTAAATTTTATAATTTCAATTTCCCATAATTTACAGACATTTGAAAATTGGATAAATTCAATAAGACACAAAAAGCGACAAGAAGAGGCTTACCGGCAGGCAACTGGTGGGGGCCCAGAAAGACCTAGCGAGTTAAAGGAGCTAGAGCTGAGGGCTCTAGCTCTTTGGGGCAAAGCTGCCTTAGAAGGAGTCTGCGGCAGCAATGTGGAGGTAGGATTCGGTCCACTCCCAAGTACTCAAGAGGAAGAAGTTCAAGCGGAAGAAGTTCAACCGGAAGAAGTTCAAGCGGAAGAAGTAATCCTCCAGTGTTTGGAAATAATCGCAACTGAGGACAGCAATGTCGGCGAAGCTATTGCCACAACCAGTAGAGGACAACGTGACGACGCAACGGCAGTCCCTACAAAAACTGGAACTGGTGGCAAAGGGAGGGACAAGAGGGAATTGGAATCGTCTACAGGTAAAGTTATTATATTAAAGATATCGTATACAGCATACTTTATTTTATTTTAGATGTTCAACTAGAAATGATGCTAGGAAACGACCAGGACAATACGGAGGCACTGCGCGAAATTGGTACACAACTTCGGCAGATAGCTGACTCAAAAGAAGCTGAAATTTTA
This sequence comes from Thereva unica, assembly GCA_949987705.1. Classification (NCBI taxonomy): domain Eukaryota; kingdom Metazoa; phylum Arthropoda; class Insecta; order Diptera; family Therevidae; genus Thereva; species Thereva unica. The sequence goes on along the minus strand of OX465282.1, from coordinate 74,559,528 downwards.
GAAAGCAAGAACCGCACCGACGCGCTCAATAATATAGCGGAAGCAATTACAATTTTAGCTAGTAAGAATAAAACTTAAATAAATGTTCTTGTTTTTATAAAATTTTGGTGTATTTATTTTCTATAGTAAACTATTACTTTTCAGCAATGACAACTTGCGAAAATGGGGTTTTCCGTAAACGTACAGTCTTTTTCATTTTCTATGTGTAATATGTATTCAGGTATATTTCTCGAACTCTTCTTCCTGCAGAATACCAAGAATCACCTAGAAAATATGATTATGGGTACGGTGCTGAATAAATAACCATCATAAACTCACCAGATACATCGTATGATCCACGTTCATTTGCAATGACTTCTTCATCAATTGACACTTCATCAGCCACCAGCAAATCATTACTACCATCTTCTTCTAGCACAATTTTTCTGTTGATGAAGAAGTTATGTAGAGCGAATACGGCATATATAATTCGGCACGCAGTTGTTGGATGGTAATGAAGGGTTCTGTGACGAAGTAAGCAACGGAAACGACTTTTTAACACCCCAAAACATTTTTCTATAATAATTCTCGTCTTTACAAATGCTTGATCGTAACGAGCTTCTTTAGACCCTTGTTCCGCATTTGTGAATGGTGTTAATAACCACGGCTCAAGTGGAAATCCCGAATCTCCTACAAGTTTGAAAATAAAATAGCGCATTTTCATTATTTTAAAATATATCACCTAATAAAAAGCTGGACTGATTCGCCACGGAAGTATATTTCTGTGCACATTTCCCCCTCAGCTGAGATGTCATCCAAATTGCAGAGTCATGCACTGATCCAGGAAATCTCGCATTACCGTAAGTGATTCTCATATCTGCGTCACAACACTAAGGGTAAAATAACATCCATAGAAAATTATTTCATTTTGTATAACCATGTACTTCCTACTAATGCATTCAAACTATGAAATCCTTTACGGTTTCGGAAAAGATTTCCATTGAATTCTGGATCGTTCTCCGGGGGGGCAACGATAGCGATGTGACATCCATCAACCACACCTATAATTCCTTGCATGCCGAATTTCGCCAAGAATCTAAGTAAAATATATATGTAAACATTTGTAATTAAAATATTTGTATTAAACGATACCTTTCTTTCGTTTCTGCCACATCCATCAACCACACCTATAATTCCTTGCATGCCGAATTTCGCCAAGAATCTAAGTAAAATATATATGTAAACATTTGTAATTAAAATATTTGTATTAAACGATACCTTTCTTTCGTTTCTGCCACTTTTATTGCATCTGTGGGAAACTGGATTAAATCACCCACTAAATAAGTATTTATTAGAGCAGTTACTTCGGTAATGGCTCTTGAGACACTTGGCTGTGATAGAGATAAAACGCGGCAACTCCCGACTGGAGTTTGGTACGAGCCATGCCCATAGAAATGTAAAGCACTCAGGAATCTTATTGTGAACGAAATTGAAGTCTTTCTGACATGAGGCTTTAGCTTTTCTATTAGTACTTTAACCCCAGCCTTATCCAACCGAAACAAATTTTTAAACCTTATGCTAGGCAACTCGAACGGATCACTGGAATCGCGAAGAGATCGCAGATTTATCCTGTGATTTCTTCTGCATAAAATAAAAAACTTTAGACAAATTCATTTAGTTTCTATATTTTACCATACCGAGCCTGCCTTTCCGCAATTTCTCTCAAAATAAAATATCGGAGTGCCCTGGGCATATTTTATTAAACTCAATTAATTAATTAAACTCAAATTTAATTAAACTCAAACTAAATAAACTAAAAACTCAATATACGACTTTACACAAGAAATGACAATTCCCGTCTGTCATTTTCATAAAATATGTCAAAATACCCATAAAATGTACTTCTGAGGTTCTTTTATGTTATGAGGCGTAACAGGAAATCTTTTATGTTATGATGCATAAAATAAAATAAAATTTGTCGGGCAGAATAGGATTTAAGAAAATTCTTTTATTTTATAGCATAGGTAACATAACATAAAATGATAAAATTTTACAGACAGAATAGGCCCCAATATTTCAGATTATTTAAAGATATACTTAAAATACTTGCTGATGTTTTCGAAAATTTTAGAAAAGTTTGCAAAGGAATTTATGAGCTGGATCCTTGTCATTACTATACTTTGCCAGGATTGTCATGGAATGCTTAAATGTACACAGATTAAATTAGAATTAATAACTGACATTAATATGTATAATTTTATTCGTAAAGGTATTAGAGGAGGAATAACACAATGCTCATTAAGACATTCCGTAGCTAATAATATTTATATGAAAAATTTCGATCCATTGAGCACGTCAAAGTTTTTAGTTTACCTGGATGCGAACAACCTTTACGGTTGGGCTAGGTCAGAATCATTACCATACGAGGGATTCAAATGGTCAGATAATGTAGATCTAGATGTAATGTCAATTCCGGAAGATTCAGAGATAGGTTATATTTTAAAAGTTGATTTAATGTACCCAAATTCAATTCATGACTCGCATAATGATTTACCATTTTGTGCTTAAAATAAAAAAACGTCTACATCAAAGTTCCCAAAATTAATTACAGATTTAGAAAATAAATATAATTACATTATACATTATAAAAATCTTCAACAGTGCAACATGGATTAATATTAGTTCGTATTCATCGAATTTTATTATTCAAACAATCATGCTGGTTAAAGAAATATATTACATTAAATAATCAATATCGAATAATAGCTACAAATGATTTTGACAAAAACTTCTATAAACAACAAAATAATGGGTGTTATGGTAAAACGATGGAAAACGTGGATAAAAGAAAAGTTGTCAAAATAGTTACGAATTGGGAAAGTCGTGGAAGACGGTTAGGACTTCGTGCTCTTGTATCTAAGCCGAATTTCCATAGTATTGCACAATTTTCTCCGAATCTGGAATTTTGTTGGCTGATCTTGTTTATAAAAGCGACGTAGAGCATGTAATTCAGGTTTACTAATCTATGATAGTTTTTATTAAAAAAACATAAAGTAAAAATGATAACATTATAACCTTTGGAACTTTGGAACCATTTGTAGGTATTATGAAGTTTTTATTTCTATGGTTGAAATTTTCAGGGTTGAAATATGCGGTTTTAAAGTTTTTAAATTCACGTACATATTTATCACTAACATTTGCGGTAATATTTACTCAAAATGTGCGAAATTTATGATAAAACCTGCTGAAAATGCTTCCTAAGAGTTTTCTTTTTAAGAAACATTTCTAACAAATTCAGTTTCATTTTGAATACCACTCAGCTAGGAGTTTTGAATTTCTAAGTGTGACTTACAACAGTTTTATTTAATTTTCTTGAATTGAGTTATAAGGTAAGTTTATATTTTTATTTAACATTAAATTATATTTTAAACTAGTTAATATCGCGCATTGTAAATTCATATACAGGAAGAAGATGTCGATGCTGAATATAGAAGAAGAGGATGTTTTTAGTCAAGAATTCGATGACAGCTCAGATGTTTTCGAAGAGCTTAATTCAAAAAAATTTAAGCCTCTTCTTAGAGTTAGAGATATGGAAAATCACCAAAATTATGAAATCATAGGAGGACGCAGGGTGCACACTAAATACGGCGACCGTATAGTGCTGGATTTAACGAATTATCAAATGTTTCTTCCAGCACGATACGATTTAAGTGTTAGGGCAATTGAACAACTTAATAAGGGTGGCATATGTGTGAAGTTCCAGCCTTTATCTGGAATGAATTATAATTCAATATTTAAAAAAAAATAATTCTTTTTATAATTCAAATATATAAAATTCGGAAAATAAAGAAAAAACTTTAAATTTATTATGTGTTTTAATTTCTATAGATGGATGGTGAAGATGCAACCTTTCAGCAGTTTCTAGGGAATGCAAAAAAAACTTTTTTCATAACAACAGCAGATTTGAACGGACTATGCTTAAATTGCTCAAGTGCTGTGATTGCGAGAATTCCGCTTCGAGAAATAAATATATCTAGCGAAATTCTTTATTCGCTAGATTCTGTACTAAATAAATATATGAATAATAAAAACCAATATTGCAAAAACTGTAAAAGTACGTTATTCGATGTTCTCAGCATTTAAATTAAATATATAAAGTATTGTGGTTGGTTGTAGTTTAAAAAAAAATATTAATAAAAATTAAAAATGCTTTAAAATTTCTTTGTTTTATTTATTTTTCCTTTTTAGTTATCAATATTCATTTGATTAATTTTATAATGACCCCATGCAAACGTCTCAATTTCATCATCTTTTATAAATCTTTTACCATCAAATGGACTTAAGGCTATTTTGTTAATGTGCCGTCTCATGTTAACGTCCCGTCCGTAACGTACGATTTTTTTTCTAATATTTTCTAAGGAAGTACTAATTGATTGTGCATTTAAACATCAGTTTATAATTTAAGCAACAAACTAGGAATAAAAATTAAGATAACATTTGCAACTATAATAAAGCCTAAGATAATAACTTTGAAAATGCGTTACGGATGGGAGAAAACATGAAAGTTAGTTTTGAGAATTATTAGTATATTTCCGAATGACAACCATGTAGTTATTTTCGGATACATGTTTAGATATTCGTTTATGTAAATAGTGCAGTGCAACGCTTTAACTATGTAAACGTAAAAAAATCGTACGTTACGGACGGGACGTAACGCATGGAATGACCGATATACACAATTAGAAGAAGCAACAGAAGCTATGGACTTGGTCTAGTTGGCTGAAGCTTCAAATTAAGAGTCTCGTTTTTACTCTTATCAAGAGCAGACAGACTGTGCGTTTAGACTAGAGGTCGCGAGAAAAGTCGGTGTTTTTTTAACGATTACGGTTAATTAGTGAGAAATATAAAGTGTTCAAATTAGAAGTGTTAAAAAGACTTTTTTTATGTAAGAACTTTTAAGAAACTAGAAAAATTAAAGAAATAGAGGACAAAAGACCTAGTGAAGAGCATGCACACGGAAGTGGCATGTCTCAAATAATTAATATAAAAGGTGCCGCCGGCACAAGTGATAATGGCACTAAAATAATATCAAAAAATAGAGACAAGGACCAAGAAGGCCACAAAGTGATAAGTGATAGCGAAACAATTAACAAAGAACGGCGCCCCGTTAACAAAAGGCGCCGCAAAATTAAAATCATGCCGAATTTGTTGCAGCGAACAAAAAGCAACAACAACACCCAGAAAAAAAGCCCAACAGCGTCTGGGTCTGGATCAACGGCAACATGCACCGTAGTGATGACTGATTCCGACGAAGAGTCATCCTCCTACGACTCCATCCCAGGCAAATATAAAGGCCTGGGCAATAGTTTCAAGGAACTGGCCACTGACACGAATGAAGAAGAGGCCAGGCTTGAAAAAATTATCGAGGAGCTGAAGGGAAAAATTTTTCCCAGGCTCCCAAAATCAAAAGCAACAACAGCAACTCAACACCAACAAAGTTTGAAACAGCAAGCTCCACACCAGCAACAGCAAAAACAATACCAACAACAACAAAATTAGCAGCAACCGCAGCAGCAGCAAGGACAACAGTAGCAGAGACAACAACAAAAAAAGGAAAAAACACCGCCAATCAACATTTTCCACCAAAAGCCGGTGGATGCTATCAGGTTAGCGAAACAGGTGCTCAAGCACGCAAACTTTTTTATTAAACGTTTGAATGGTATAAAGCATGCGTTAGTTTTAAGTAGTTTAGAAGCCTTCCAAAAAATGAAGACGATATTGGAAAGGGCGAATACCCAATTTTTTATTTTCACCACAAAAGGTGAAAAGGTGCAAAGCGTCCTTTTAAAAGGGCTTGACGCGGATTCTGACCCGCAAGAGCTCCTGAATGACCTACAGTCATTAAATGTAGAAAATTTAAAATTTACAGCCGTCAAACTCTTCAGCACGGTCCACTCGCGCTCCTCTGAGAGACAACTGCCTATCTTTCTCGCCCAATCGACTCCCGACAGTCGACTGGAAAATTTCAAATCCATTAAATATGTTAACTTCCACGTCGTCACATGGGAGAAAATTAATAAAAAACTGGCATCCTTCAATGCATGAGGTGCCAAAGGTTTGGTCACGTCGCAGCTAACTGCCAAATGGCTTTTAGGTGCGTGAAATGTGATAATAACCACAAACAACGTGAATGTCCCTTGGGGAAAGAAAAAGATACGGACAAGAGCAAGCTGTTCTGTGTTCTCTGCAAATCTAATGGACATCCTGCTAATTATAGAGGATGCCCTAAATATGCAGCTCAAGCAACGCATTAAAGCGCGAAAAGATCAGTTAGAGGCGAAAAAAACGCAAATGTTCAAAAATTTCGTTGTTCCTGGTATGCCCTTTGTCCAAATGGCTACAGGAGCCCAAGCAACAAAACAACAAGCTCCAAAAGCTGCTCCTGCAGCGAGTTCTGGAGACGGTGACCTTAAGGCGGTTCTCTTGTCCATACAAGGGCAAATCGCACAGCTCCAGCAACAACTGAGCGAGCAAGCCGCTCGTCCAGATACAGTATACTCTGCGTTATTTTCGACAGAAACCATCTCTGGGTAAGCTGTTTAATGGCTTTACGCAGGGAGGGCACGATCAAGGTCATTGCGGTGAACGTCAACTCTTGAATACGAAACGAGAAAAGGGCGAACCTACTAACCCTCTTGCAGAACCAAAATCCGGATGTGCTTTTGGCTAGTGAAACTAAACTAAGCGAGAAGCACAAAATGGATTACAAAGTGGTAATTAGGCGTGATCGACCGAATGCTATACAAGGCGGAGGCCTGCTAATATTAATAAAGACTTCCCTGAAATATAAAATCGTGTATAGCAGGGATATAGAAAGGTTTCAGGTGCTAGAAGGGTGCGTTATATACATCCCTCTGTCTAGTGGCAGAAGGTTGTATATAACTCCCAAACTTCTCATTCCAGGCTATTTATAGAGGAATTGAACTTGCTCTTTCAAACGCTTCAACTGGAGTCGGAACAAAATTTTTACTTATTGGCCGGAGATTTAAACAAGCAAAGTAGGCTTGAGGGCGGTTTTACTGCAGAAGCATGATGATTGTCAATTTCATCCAGTGTTTTATCTAAGTTTTAAAACCTCCAAATCCGAAAAAAAGTATACTAGCTAAGAACTCGAATGTCTCGCGATCGTTAAAGCCCTCTTTAGGTTAAGATACTATTTACTCGGATCAAAATTTTTACAGATTGTCAGGCTTTCCAGCAAACAATGCAAAAGAAAGAGTTAAGTGCACGAATAGCCCGTTGGGTCATTGTCCTAGAAGAGTACATATGATTGCAGTATACATCATAGGACCAGCGCTAGAATGAAGCACGTGGATGCGTTATCCAGATACCCCACAGTTTTGGTTATAGAGAAAGGTTTTCTACACCAAATAAAAAGAGCTCAGGCCTCAGGAGGAAGACGAGTATTGTCGACTTGTGATGACATCGTTGAAATCCGTTTCCCAGCACGAAAATTATATATTGAGGAAAGAATTGCTTTATAGGTCCGAAGAAGGAAATTTCACGCTGGTGGTTCCAAAGGCAATGCAAACTAGCCTAATCAAGTCTGTGCACGAGACAGGTCATCTAAATTCTCGCAAGGTTCAGCTTCTTCTCAGAAGAGATTACTACTTCCCAAAGATGGCCAAGCAAGTGGAAAAAGTTATAGCGAACTGTGTACCATGCATTTTGGCTTCACGGAAGCAAGAAAAACAAGAAGGAGTTCTTCGACCTATTGATAAGGGTGACGTTCCATTACACACGTTTCATATGGATCATCTCGGGCCGTTAGCATCCACTGCTAAGAACTACAAGTATCTATTGGTTACTATTGACGCTTTTGCTAAATGTCAATTACGTTCAAGGAGTACTGTAAGGAAGAAAACATAAACCACATTTTGGTAACGACAGGTGTACATCGTGGCAATGGTCAATTCGAGAGGCTGAAATTAATTGTAGGTAATTGGCAAAGATGTCCGCCCAAGAACCTACGAAATGGTTTAAATACGTGGGGAAGTTGCAAAGATTTTTGAACTCAACTATACTCGTAAATCGAGCCACGAATCGTACCCCGTTTGAGGTCCTCACAGGTGTTCAAATGCGAAGGCCGGAAATGGCATAAAACCCTGAAACATTTCACTGGGAATTTATATGGTTGCACATTGAAAATAAAACTATGAAAATATGCTGCGTTGAGTATTAGTGGGCTTATCAGTAAAAATATTAAGTTGCTGGCACTGTGGGTAGTAGAATTCTGCCGTCGTATATTTTTACCTTATGTTATGAAGCTTATCAGTAAAACGAAAAATGTGAAGTAGCGCTGTGCATAGTAGAATTTGTAAGAATTTGTATGATGTGTAAAGTTGGTGATAAGAATTAAGAATATAGAATAAATTAAAGATTTTTTATATAGTTCTCACGGTTCACTCAGCGAATATATAATTAGAATATTCTGATTTTCTGAACTAAGAATTATCTGCGAAGGCCATGGCTGTTTGTAGGAAAAAGCTTTTGCTGTTGTAGTGAAGAACGAAAGCGAATGTGAGGTAGGTCTGGGGGTTTTCTGTTAAGGCGAATGACTGGGCAGAATTTTTATCTGGAGCAAGCGCCTTGCTGCCGTTTTGCGATCGCCGGGTTGGATATCCTGAAAAATTGTGGAATTGATGGTATTATTTTGATTCAGATAATCAAATCGAATGAAAATCCCAATTTTACACTGATTTGTAATTTAAAAAGAAAATTAAAAAAACTCGTATTTTAATAAATGTTTATTGTAGAACGCTTTCATGTTCTTTTACTTAAATTTAGTAAATAAAGTAAAGAAAAGGTAGTTATAAAACACAAGTTGTTGGTTTAACATAAAATTTTTTATATTCATTTCTTAGTCGTGAATGGTGAATGATTGATGTTTTATAGGGCGGTTTATAAATAAATAAAACCCAACATCCATTTTCAGCGATATTAAAAACAGACAACAAGTGAAAAACTACAGCGATTTAACTACAATTCTGAAAAATAATTACCACCAAAACTCTCTTTTTATATTTAGATATTTTTGGAGGATATTGCGGTTTTGGGGCTTTGATAATAATTTTTCACAGTCATGAGAATTTCTAAATCTAATAATTACCCATATTCGTGAGAATTTCCTGCGTTAGATGATAATTTGAGTGTATAAATTGGTATAGTCAAATCTAGCCACTTTCATTATATCAACATGCTCCAAACCTTAAACATAGTTGAGGAAGTTGAGGTTGAGCCCCAAGACAACCACCACCAGGAGTGGAATGGCTCTCTATCGATGATGATTTGAGGATGTTGGTATGCCAAAAAAATGGGGTTGTTGTATTCCTAAGGGAATACAACGAGGAGGACTGGAAAAAATATGGGCGCATGCCTAAATATATTAAGGTGAGTTGTAGAATTTTTTATTTATTATTAATAAATTTTATTATTAATTTTTCATTATAGGATATCAAAAAAATTAATGCTAATGGTCACACAGTCGTGTTGCTGATGGGACACAATTAGTACCAACTCAGCATCTACACCTTGCGAAATATTTATAAACGCTTTCAAAATTTTCATAAAAAAGTACTTTATATTTAGAATTATTTGAACAAAAACATATATTCATATTGTAATAACGGTAATATTCATTTTTACACTAAATTATGATCAAATAGTTCCTTCAATATTATTTTAGAAAAAAAGTTGTAATTCTTTGTATGGAATAAATATAAACTAGCGCTGATGATTAGACCCGGGTAATCCACTACCCAGGTACCCGGGCACCCGGGTACGACCCGGGCCTTCCGGGTATTACCCAGGTACTCGGGTATTACCCGGGTACTCGGGTATTATCCGGGTATTACCCGGGTAAATTTGGTCGCATGGAAAACTATTCACTAATTTTTATAATTTAGCAAATTCACAAATAAATTATATATCATGGACGTTAAGAATTATTCTTGTTAATTACGAAACTTTTTTGATTACATTCTTTATAATTATACAGGTACATATTTATAAATTAACATATAAAATAACACATTATAAAATAATAAAAACGGGTACATATAAAATTTCTTCCGATGATGTGGGTATTTTTTACTGGTATGTGTGTCTTACACATCGATTTGTGTTTACTTGCCATGGTTACGCCAAACTTTGCGTGTGCTCCGAAATAGAACCCAGTATACCAGCCAGTGCTTGTGGCGTCTTAAATCGTACGCAATGGTAATGAAAATATACAGAATCGGCTGCGTTTTAAGACGTCATTAGCACTGGCCGGTATGCTGGGTTCTATTTGGGAACACACCCTTTACTTGTCGTACTCTAAAGACAAAACGTATATGCCGGCGCTCAGGCTTTTAAATGTCTCTTAGATCGCCGGCTGGCAATGTGTTAAAATCATTGTGAATGCGGCTCAATTTTTTTTTTAAATTAATTCAAAATGTCTAGCCGGACCAGTTGGGTGTGGAAACATGCAAAACAAGTGGAAAATGAAATAAAGTGCGATATTTGTGGCGATACTCTTTCTTATGCTGGGTCAGTTTCGACAATGGGAAAACATCTCAAAAATAAACATAAACTGTAAGTAGGTACACATTTCAACTAAAATATAACAAATTAAATTTTGCTGTCAATAAAGGTTTATTATAATATTGATATACTTTATTATAATATTGATATGTGAAAAAACACATTTGAATATCTAAGCAAAATATTGTTATGTTCCTAAAACGATATGAGTTAATTGTTAATTTTTAATAATAATCTGTGTGTACTTATCTGTCGTATTTATGTACGTGCCGTCTGCCAGAGCATCATACCGCTGAGTAATCTTTTTTTTATAGATCCCGGCCGAAGGAAGCGAATTCAGGGAGAGGTTCGGCGCATCGCCTGGAAATAATAGGAGTCCGAATTTCCTGACAACCAAGATGTCCATGTGTTTGGTGATCCACCCAATTCTTCATTAACATCAATTGAATCTCCTAAATATGGATTATTATTATTATTATTATGATTATTACTATTATAGCTCTTGCAATTAATTACCGACGAGTAGAACCGATGCTGTAAACGACCCGCAATCCTCAGCGTTAATCATAGCCCTCCATACGTACGAAAATAGTCAGGAGCTCCTACGATTACAAGTCCTGAAGCTCAGCACTCTGATCGCGCAGAAGGGAGATCATCAGGGAGTGCTCTAGATTTCAAAAAAAAAAGGAAAACCCTAGCTACCCGGAAAATCCGCCAGCATATCTTGAGCTGTCATGCTCAAGCGCCTTCGCCAATTGCGAGAATATGCTTGGTCGCTGAATTTTCCGAGGTGTAGTGTTATGTTGCCCAAAAATTAGGGATTATTTCCCGAATATTTTTTTGTTAATAATAATGACTAGCCCGATTTCAACCGGTCCAACCGAGTCCATCCGGTGGGGTGGGACGGTTGGAAAATGGTCCGAAACGATGGATGGAACTTGTGGAATAGTGGGGTTTTCCCTATAAAAGTTGGGCCCCTGATGGATACTCTCTCTCTGTCAGTAGTGATTTGGTAGCAAGTGGAAAGTGTAGTTGCGAAAGTGTAGTTACGGAGGTGATATACATAGTTTTATTGGAGGAAGGTGACCGTTACAAGGATAGAGGATTGCGGGTCGGACCAAACGGAAAAGTTAAGTCCTGTTTTTTTTTGTATTTTATTTTATTTTAATAGTTCTTTTATTAACGGCGGAATATTTCTTTTCATTATTTAATTATCTTTTTGTAAATTGCATTTGATCTTAAATTATTTTTTTTGTATCACTTTATTGATTTTAATTTTAACCGAATTTATTTATAATAAACACCGAATTTTTCGAAGTTTTATATTTTTTTTGTTGTTGTCTTATATTTTATTTTGAGTGGGTTCAAGCCCCACGCTGGCACCCAGGTTACAGGTTCGTAGTCCTTAAAACTACGTGGCGCCCATAATTTTATTTTTCCATGATCCGCGCCCAACGCTGAGTATAGCCGAGCCGTGCGTGCAAATTAGTACGTAACAAATTGGCGCCCAACGTGAGTATAGCCGAGCCGTGCGTGCAAATTAGTACGTAACAAATTGGCGCCCAACGTGGAATTTTTACCATATCCATAATATCTAACGGGTTGTATGGAAAAATAAAATTACTTTAAATCAAAGACAGTTCGCTATATATGTACAGTAACCAAGGAAAATATCTGAGGTGGAAAGAAAATTTTTTTTTTGGTTACAAGAGTGAAAAAAATTTATGTTTAGGATAGCGATAAAGTAGTTAGTGGTCATTAATAGTTGCGTTTGGAACTCACTAAGATCCACAGTCAGGAAGGAAAAGTGATTTGTGAAGTAAGAAGTGGCATTTTAATAGTGGAGAAGTGGCATTTTAATAGTGGAGAAGTGGCATAATTGTTTTAGTGGCAGAGTGGCATTTAGTGTGGCAAAAGACAACAATTTTCTTAGTTTTTTTGTAAAGAAAAAAAAAAACTGTTGATTCTAGGGGAGTTTAGTGACAGCCAGCTGTTCAGCCACTCAAGTGATATACAAATATTAGCTCACCGTGAAATCTATGTGTGAAAGTGGCAGTAGTGCGTGTACGAAAAGAGAGTAGAGAGCGCGGCAACAAGTTCTTGGAGAATTAGGGACTCTGAGTAAGTTGCAAAGCTTGGGAACTCTAAAAGTTGCCAAAGTTTGAAGGTTGTGAAGCTTCAAAAGTTGCGGAAGTTTAAAAGCTTGGGAACTCTAAAAGTTGCCAAAGTTTAAGGTTGCGAAGCTTCAAAGCTGCGAAGTTCTAAAAGTTGCGAAGCTTTGAAAGTAGCGGAGCTTTAAAGGTTTCTAAACTTGGGAAGCTCCAGAACTTTGGAATTGCGATCACGCCACTAATTTTTTTCCGGAACCACGCCACTCAATTTTCTTTGCCACAATAATATTTTCACTTAGAATTATCAAATAGTGATAAAGCCAACTTACGGTTTCAGCGACTTGAAGGTTGATGTTTTATGATATCCCTTGGAGTGTGGGCCGTCTCAAGCTGCCAAAAATTAATGGAATTTTCCTTTTCCTTAACACAGAAAATACACACCAATTTTTTTACAGCAAGACACCACTAGGTGGGGAAAATTAAATTACCATAACACAGCGTCACTTCACTATAACTAAATTTTAAAATTACATTAAAATTGTATTTTTTTGTATTTTCACTGCACTTTCACTAAATCACTTCAAAATTGTTGCATTTACCGACACTCGAAGTAAAAGTACAACGCGCACAATAAACCGACCGACGCGGCGTTACTCACTAGTTACAACTGGCCCGTTCCGAAGGAGTAGTCAAGGTTCGACTATGAATGACCATAGAGTATAAGAGAATTGTTGTTTTCAATTTCAATTAGGAGAGAGAATCGGATTTTTTTTTTTTGAATTAAAAGTTTTTTTTTGGGAATAATAATTCACTACCTCGAGCTGAGGAAGGCTCACAGCACCAGACTCAATTTTTTTGTTAAGCAGTCGGCCATTACTTTGCTAGAAAAAAAAAGTTTGAAATCGAATTGTAGGTCAAGTTCATGCTTTTGTTGATTCTATTTGATTGTTGGTCGATTTTCTATGGTACTGGCAAGGAAATAAGTAAATTTTGAAGATTTAACCAACAGAGGTGTTACTATTAGGTTATGTACAATATATTATATTCCCCCAACAGGTAGTTATTTTTCAAGGTACTCAGGTCCTGGAAGCTGGTAGATAGTAGTGAGCTGACGAAGAATTTTTTTTTGAGAAACAATTGCATATTTTTTTTGACACTGAATCGATAAGTGCTTTTGTGCCTTTCTCTGTGGTTGGATTTTTACTTTTTTTGGTTGCGATAGCATTTTACTATTTTTGGAGTTCTAACCGGTGATACCTTCGCATTCGACTGATATTCTAGTTAAATTTTTTTTGGGTATTTTAGGTCTTTTGTCATTACCACATTTGGTACTGAGACTTAGCAACGCGATTGTAAATTTTTTTTTGTTTTTGATCTGGTTCAGATTTGAGATGGAGGTTAACAGGCTTAGCCAGGACGAGCTGTCCTACGAGTTGATAATTAGGGGTTTACCGACAGGTAGGGTGGAGGAAATGAGGGTCGCCCTTCGATCGGCGTTAAAAGTAGAAAAGGAAGGAAAATTAGTAATGGTGGAACCCTACCCTTTCTCCTTCGACGAAGACGCTCAGGCATTGGAGAAGAAGCTGAGCGAGATATCCTCCCTACAAGAAGTCTTCGAAGGTGACTCAGACTCAGGCGAATATAAGAAATTACTAACGAAGATAGAATGGTGTCTGGCCAGAGTCAACCGTATGCCGATCACGGAGGATTCTCAAAAGAAAGAAAAAGCTCGCATTAGAGGCGAATTAATTATATTGTTGGGTTCGCTTTATGCAAAGGCGGAAGGGGATGATCCTGACGACGAATCGTCTGAGGCGGCTGCTGAGTTATCTCTCCCTGCAGCGGTGATGACGACCAACCGAGCTCAGGCCCAAATATATAAGTGGGGTATAAAATTCACTGGGGAACAGGGGCAATCGGTGAGTTCCTTCCTTGAAAGGGTCAATGAGATGGCGGAAGCAAGGGGGATAAACCGAGGCCAGTTATACCGCTCAGCCCTAGATTTATTTGGAGGACGCGCGCTAATCTGGTACCGTGCAAACAAGGGGTCGTTGCATAGTTGGAGTGACCTAGTGAAGGAACTGAGGAAAGAGTTCCTGCCGCCGGATTATGATGAGCGACTATTAGAAGAAATACGGAGAAGGACGCAGGGGAGGGATGAATCCATGGGAATCTACGTTGCGGTTATGAAGAATATGTTCTCACGGCTGAATGAGCCCCTTTCGGAGAAGGAGCAACTCAGGACCCTTAGGAGGACGATCCACCCTTTTTATCAAACGCAACTAGGGTTGCAAGAAATCGAATCGATAACGGAATTGGTAGAATTAGGTCGGAAGCTCGAGACCATAAGGTCATCTGCCGAGGCTTTCATTCCTCCCCCGTCGCGTCGAAACCATTCCTTGCTTGAACCAGACCTTGCGTATATTGTCCACGAACCTCAAGCGATAGCTGCAGTGGATGACTCAAACCACCCCAGGAGGCCGAATGCAACGGCAGAGAGGAGGTGTTTCCGATGCGGCCAGCCTGGCCATTTTGCTCGGAATTGTCGGGTACTAAGGTGCTTCGGTTGCGGTACACCAGGGACGATCCGCTCACGTTGTGATCGATGCAATCGGAGACCAGCAGAGGGGCAACATCCAGTTCCGGTGGAACAGCGCCAGGTCCAGGGATCGGGAAACGACCAGGGAGCCCGAGCCTAGACGGCGAGCCGGGTAGTCCACAGGGAGCCGTAACCAGCGAAGATCAGGCTAATCATCAACGGCCGGAGCATTCCGCTAACATGGGGGTAAGAGGGGCGGCACAGCAGGAAAGAGTGGACTATGTTTTCTGTGGCCCGGAAGACGATGTGCGACCTCATCTGTCAGTGGAAACCCTTGGGGTAAGATTTTGTGGGTTACTTGACTCAGGAGCAACAGCGACAGTCATCGGTGGCCCTGGTTGGGAGAAGTTGAAGAAGACGAGGTTGGGAATTAGCAGCACAATGAGGAAGGTGGTCAATGTAGCCGATGGAAGGTCAGTCGAGGTGTTGGGAATAGCGGACATACCCATTGAATTAGAAGGGAGAGTGAAGGTTAAGGAGGTGCTGATAGTCCCAGAGTTGCCGCACCCAATTATCCTGGGGATAGACTTCTGCAGGGAAATGAAGCTGATAGTAGACTTCGATGACAACAGCTGGTGGTTTAAGGAAGAGCAGACGGAGGTTCGAACATACGCTTTGGAGAGTAAGTCGAAACTTCTGGAGGGACAGCAGAAGGAATTGGAAGAGGTAATCGACAGCAGCTGGAAGTTTAAGGAAGAGCAGACGGAGGTTCGAATACACGCTTTGGAGAGTAAGTCGAAACTTCTGGAGGGACAGCAGAAGGAATTGGAAGACATTATCGAGGAAGTAAAGCGGAAAATGGGAACGAAGCTGGGGCGCACAAATATTGTGGAACATGCGATCGAAACGGAATCGCCTCCCATCAAGCAACGTTACTACCCTATCTCTCCAGCTATGCAGAAAATCGTGAACGAGCAGTTGGAAGAAATGTTGGAAGCAGGGGTGGTGGAACCTTCCAACAGCGCATGGGCCTCACCGGTGGTGTTGGCTAGGAAGAAGGATGGTAAGTACCGGTTCTGCGTGGACTTTAGGAGACTTAACAAGGTTACCAAGAAGGATGCCTACCCTCTGCCTTTCGTCTCGAATACCTTGGACAAGTTGCGCGACGCCAGATACCTGTCGTCGTTGGACATCAAGTCGGCTTTTTGGCAAGTACCGATGGAAGAAAAATCCAAACAATACACTGCTTTTACCCTCCCTGGTCGAGGTTTATTCCATTTCAATAGGATGCCGTTCGGGCTAACCAACTCACCGGCAACTTGGCAACGATTGATGGATAGAGTACTGTCCGGTACCTTGGAGGATAAGGTCTTCGTTTACCTGGACGATGTTATCATTGTGACTCAGACGTTCGAAGAGCACAAGGAGGCACTAAGGGAAGTTTTAAATAAAATTCGGGAAGCTGGGCTCGTCATCAATTTCGAAAAATGTGAATTCTGCAGAGAAGAATTAAGGTACTTAGGGTACGTAGTAGGAGAGAATGGGTTGCAGGTGGATCCAGAAAAAGTGCAAGGTATTCTGAACATCGCAGCGCCCAAATCTGTCACGGAGGTACGGAAATTTATTGGCACAATATCTTGGTACCGTAGATTCGTCCCTAATTTTGCCACACTATTGGCCCCTATCACCGCCTTATTGAAGAAGAAGACGAAGTTTATGTGGACGCCGCAGTGCGACGAAGCTTTTAAAAGAGCGAAGGATTGTTTAGTGAGTGCACCCATACTCGCCTGCCCAAATTTCGACTATCCTTTCATAATCCATACCGATGCCTCCGGGTATGGTCTAGGCGCAGTCCTTACTCAGCATATTGAAAACCAGGATAAAGTGATAGCATACTTAAGTAGGTCGTTGAACCGGGCGGAACGCAACTACTCAACCACAGAGCGAGAGTGCCTCGCCGTGCTATGGGCAATTGAAAAGTTGCGGCCATATATTGAGGGCACTAGCTTCACTGTCGTCACGGACCACGCATCCTTGGTCTGGCTTCATAACCTGAAGGACCCCGCGGGTCGTCTGGCCCGATGGGCCGTGCGGCTGCAACAGTACGACTTCAACATTATACACAGGAAAGGGAAAGAGCATTTGTTACCAGATCTGTTGTCGCGATCATTCCCAGTCGTAGATTGTATTGCGGAAGACCCTCCACCCAATTCACCCAATTCCCACAACGAGCCTTGGTATACGCGAATGGTAGAACAAGTAAAGCGGAACCCCGAACGCTTTCCAGATTGGAAATTCAGTCTTGATAGTCTTTGGAAGCATGTGCGACCAAGGTACCCGGAGTTGGCGCGAGAGGACTTCGACTGGAAAAGGGTATTACGGAAGGCAGAAAGGAGGGAAGCTTTGTTGGAAGCTCACGATGTCCCGACCGCAGGACATGGAGGGGTCAAGAAAACCTATGACCGATTGGCCCAGCGATTCTACTGGCCGAAGATGAAAAGTGACGTCGCGGCATACGTAAGACGATGCTCTACGTGTCAAACGACTAAACCAGAACGTAAGAAACCAGCCGGTTTGATGTCTTCACGCGTGGTCAGCCATCATCCTTGGGAGTGTGTGTGTATAGACTTAATAGGCCCCTTACCCCGTTCAACACGTGGAAATAAATATATTCTAACCGTGGTCGATTATTTCAGTAAATTTCCTCTGCTTTTCCCCTTGCGCTCTGCCACCGCCCCACCTATTTGTCGCCTTTTAGAGGAGTCTGTTTTCCTGATCTTCGGCGTTCCCAAAATTCTAATCTGCGACAATGGGCAGCAATTTAAATCCAAAGAGTTCAAGGAACTACACGCACAATATGGCATAAAGGTTAGTTATACTGCATCGTACCACCCTCAGGCCAACCCAACAGAAAGGATGAACCAGAACGTAAAGGCAATGTTACGCGCTTATGTAGCGGACAACCACCGGACTTGGGATACGTACTTAGCGAAGATTGGTTGCGCTATTCGGACAGGAACGCATGAAGGGACGAAGTTAACGCCATACTTCATAAACTTCGGTAAAGAAATGTCGTTATATGGAGACAGGACGCACCGCGGAAGTCAGGGAGAAGATAATCCAGAAGTGCGTGCTAAGGTGCTGCAGGACGTGTGGAAGGATGTTAGGGCGAGGTTAACCAAATTATCGGAGGCGTCCAAACACACCTACAACCTTAGAAGAAGGGACCAACGGTTCTACGCGAATGATACGGTTTTACGAAAAAATTATGTTTTGTCCGATGCCGCGAAATATTTCAGCGCGAAGTTAGCCCCAAAGTACGTAGGACCATTCACAATAGCGAAAGTACTGTCGCCGTGGACATACCAGTTAAAGGATAAGACCGGTAAAGACGCTGGTGTTTGGCACGCGAAGGATTTGAAGATTGCAGAGAAGGATAGTCTCTCCGCTTTAAGAATTAGTTAAAATAAGTTTGTCAGTAGTAGTAGTCGAATTGTTTTGAGTTGAATTATGGGAAGTGGATTGTTTCAGTTGGATTAGGTGAATTGAACTATTTGAGTTGAATTAGGGGAATTGGATTATTTAAGTTGTGGATTAGGTGAATTGAACTATCTGAGTGGATTATTATCTGTGTTGAGCTGATTAAATTATTATTTATTGAGCTAAATAAATATCTTGGAAGTTAAGAATTAGCTAAAATAAGGGAAACTTGTTGGTAGTAGTAGTTGAATTATCTGAGTACAGGACTAGAACTATAACAACTGAATAACGCTCATATCGTTAGAGATTTCTTTGAAATCTCTTGAAGGAAGGGGAGGTATGTTATGTTCCTAAAACGATATGAGTTAATTGTTAATTTTTAATAATAATCTGTGTGTACTTATCTGTCGTATTTATGTACGTGCCGTCTGCCAGAGCATCATACCGCTGAGTAATCTTTTTTTTATAGATCCCGGCCGAAGGAAGCGAATTCAGGGAGAGGTTCGGCGCATCGCCTGGAAATAATAGGAGTCCGAATTTCCTGACAACCAAGATGTCCATGTGTTTGGTGATCCACCCAATTCTTCATTAACATCAATTGAATCTCCTAAATATGGATTATTATTATTATTATTATGATTATTACTATTATAGCTCTTGCAATTAATTACCGACGAGTAGAACCGATGCTGTAAACGACCCGCAATCCTCAGCGTTAATCATAGCCCTCCATACGTACGAAAATAGTCAGGAGCTCCTACGATTACAAGTCCTGAAGCTCAGCACTCTGATCGCGCAGAAGGGAGATCATCAGGGAGTGCTCTAGATTTAAAAAAAAAAAGGAAAACCCTAGCTACCCGGAAAATCCGCCAGCATATCTTGAGCTGTCATGCTCAAGCGCCTTCGCCAATTGCGAGAATATGCTTGGTCGCTGAATTTTCCGAGGTGTAGTGTTATGTTGCCCAAAAATTAGGGATTATTTCCCGAATATTTTTTTGTTAATAATAATGACTAGCCCGATTTCAACCGGTCCAACCGAGTCCATCCGGTGGGGTGGGACGGTTGGAAAATGGTCCGAAACGATGGATGGAACTTGTGGAATAGTGGGGTTTTCCCTATAAAAGTTGGGCCCCTGATGGATACTCTCTCTCTGTCAGTAGTGATTTGGTAGCAAGTGGAAAGTGTAGTTGCGAAAGTGTAGTTACGGAGGTGATATACATAGTTTTATTGGAGGAAGGTGACCGTTACAAGGATAGAGGATTGCGGGTCGGACCAAACGGAAAAGTTAAGTCCTGTTTTTTTTTGTATTTTATTTTATTTTATTAGTTCTTTTATTAACGGCGGAATATTTCTTTTCATTATTTAATTATCTTTTTGTAAATTGCATTTGATCTTAAATTATTTTTTTTGTATCACTTTATTGATTTTAATTTTAACCGAATTTATTTATAATAAACACCGAATTTTTCGAAGTTTTATATTTTTTTTGTTGTTGTCTTATATTTTATTTTGAGTGGGTTCAAGCCCCACGCTGGCACCCAGGTTACAGGTTCGTAGTCCTTAAAACTACGTGGCGCCCATAATTTTATTTTTCCATGATCCGCGCCCAACGCTGAGTATAGCCGAGCCGTGCGTGCAAATTAGTACGTAACAAATTGGCGCCCAACGTGAGTATAGCCGAGCCGTGCGTGCAAATTAGTACGTAACAATATTTTCAAAAGTCAGTAGAACAGAAGAAACTGCAAGACATCTCTAAATTTAAAGACGTAATAAAAAATGAAATTTTTAGGCAAATTCCAATAAGCCTTTTTCGGTTGATTTCATTCCAAATTCAGATTCGAAATATTGCACAAAATCATCAATTTAATTTAATTTATTATTGTATATTTTATTATATATTAATTTAATTTAATATTGCATAGTTTAATACAATAAAATAAAGACATATCTGATTGAATTTAATTTTACTGAAATTAGTTCTAAACAATTTTGTATTTTGAATAAAATAAAGCAAAATCATATTTGTTTGAATTTTTTTTGTAATGAATTTTGTATGGAAGTCAATTCTTAATGTATGCATAGTTTGGCTTAATTTGACACATTTTTATTTGGTCAGATAAAATGCCTTTTTATATAATCTGCACCCTCAATTATAGCAATGGCAAGCAATTCGCTGCCTATAAGTATCAAAAATTGTTCAAGTAATATGAATAAAAACAAAATTACAGGAGCACAAATGAACAAGAGGAATCAAATTCAGAAGTAAATGAGGCTTCTACTTCCACGACTGACGGGTTAGAAAGTTCTTCGCATTTACAACCAAAAAGGAAACGATCATCCAATTCAACAGAATCTATTAAATGTTCTTCCAACAGACAGGAATCTATAACTTAAGCTGTAGCACATTTGATGAGTTGTCAACTACCACTGTCATTTGTGCACAGTGATGGTTTTACGGATTTTATGAATGTTTTAAAGCCAGGATATGAAATTCCATATCCTCAAGCCATCCTTGCTCGTCTGCGACTTGCTTATGGAGAAATAAGAGACAAAATTGCGAAGTCATTGGAAAAAGCTTCTTCGGTTTCTTTGACATCTGATGACTGGTTATCAAAGGCAATGGAGGCTTATGCACATTTCATCGATGGGGACTGGAACCTACATAATGCGACGTTATGCACTACTGCTATAGAAGATCGACCATCAGCATGAATCGGCTGAGAACCTTGCTACAGTTTTGGAGATGGTGCAATGTGATTGGGGCATACGTGACAAAGTCAATGCTGTTGTCCACGATAACGCCAACACTATGACTGCAACTGTGCGCTTGCTTAATGGTGATGATAATAATATTCATAGTGTCGATTACGCTGCTCACACTCTTCGGCTATGTATCAAGGATGCTTTTAAAAAAACGGAACCAAACTCTGATGTGATTTCAAGTGCAAGCAAAGTTGTTGGACACTTTAAGCATTCAAATAATGCTATAAAGTCTCTAAAGGCGAAGCAGATACAGCTCAATATGAAAGTAGAGAGACTTCAACAAAGTGTGCCCACACGGTGGGACTCTACTTACTTCATGTGTGAGACATTGTGCCGAAATCGGAGTGCAATCTCTGCTGTTTTAAATGACAGAAGCGTCACAAGCGCAGCAGTAGCCTTAAAATTGGAAATAATGGAGAGTGAGTGGGCTACCATGGAGTGTATAGCAAAAATCCTGAAACCCTTCCATACAGCGACAAAAGTCCTCAGCAGTGAGACAAACGTCACTTTGTCAACCGTTAGACCGACTGTAAGAGGACTTCTTCAACACCACCTGAAGACCGAGTCTGATGACAGTGAACATATAATTGATTCTAAAATGGAACTCGAAAAGTTTCTAAAGAAACGGTTTGACATAAATGACAACACCAATGGCAATGTAAGAGCGGATCAGATCGCCGCGTTTTTAGATCCTCGTTACAAAGATTTGAAAGATGAATCGATAGCGACCAAAATCAGGGATTTTGTTATACAAGAATCACGGGTCCTCACTGCAGATACGAACACAGAAAATGTTCCTGAAGCTGCTCTTCAAACTTGCACTGATTTAGATTTTTGTTATCCTCTCCAGATGATTGCATTAAAGATAATTTAGCCCAAATCGATCAATATATCGCCGAACCAAAAATCAACCATAATTTCGATCCATTATTGTGGTGGAAGACGCACGAACGCTCTTACCAATGTCTCGCCAAACTCGCTCGCAAATATTTAGCAATACCAGCTACATCTGCAAGTTCAGAAAGGACATTCTCTACGGCTGAAAATATCGTGACACCAAAAAGATCATGTTTAAATCTAGAAAATGTAGACATGCTTGTCTTTTTACACAAAAACAAAAGTTTTTTGTAGAATTGTTTAGCTAATTTTTAAGTTAGCTATTTCGCCCATAAGCACGTGTAAACATTTCGTGTAAGCAAATCGTATAAAGATGAAGAATTTTATGAATCTATTTTAACTTTTAAGACCTAGAAATATTATCATTTATTAACACATTCTAAAAATATCTCTAAAAAACATTTTATTGTAGGAATATTATTAAAATTTATTTTGTTATTGGAATGTTCACGATATAAAAAACGAACAAAATTGTTTTGTAAACCGCAATCATAATGTAACTGCATGTTTACAATTTATTTTACCTTAATGCCTGCCTTTTACTTTTTAAATTTCGAATTGCATATTAAAAAATAATTAATTTACTCAATAGTATATTGTACCAAATTCTAACAAATTAAATTTAAAACAAATTAAAATCAAAGAAAGAAAAAAGTTTTTCAGTATTTATTATTTTCTTTCATTCCAGCAATGAATTCTTGTTTATTTTTTAGTTTTATCTTTAAAAGTTTGTTCTTAATTATTTGTCTGTATTTTGTAAAAGATTAAATATATATTTCGTGAAAGTTTTGTCTTTTAAAGTTTTTTTCTTAAATATTTATTCGTAATTATTATGTTGACCATTTTAGTGGTATGTAAATATTTATGGTCTAAAACATTTGGGACTTGAAATTATTAATTACCCAGTTCGGTATTGACCGTTTATAATTGCTTTTAAATCAATTTTCAGTAATACCCGTAAAACCCGGGTACCCGGGTATCATCAGCCCTAATCAAAAGAAACATGTTTTTCTTACAACTAGTAATGAGTGGAGCCTCCTTTCTTCAAATAAACTTCAGTGATTCTTCTTGGCATAGAATCTATTAGAGCTTTATGGGTCTCTTGTGAAATTTTGTTCCAAGACTCGATTATTATGGTGCGCAGTTCTGCAAGAGTATTAAATTGCTTCCCACCCGCATAAACACCCTGTACTAGGATGCTCCACAGATTTTCGATCGGATTGAGGTCTGGACTCTTGGCTGGCCATTCAATCACATTGATGTTGTGGTCAGAAAACCACTTTTTCATGAGGGCGGAAACGTGGATTGGGGCATTGACCTGTTGAAACAGCCAATTTTCAGTAGCGATTCCATCTGCATACTCCAACAGCGCATCTTCTAATAATTCGCTATAGGTCTGGGAATTCATTCGAGGTGTAAGAAAGCAAATTGGTGTGGTTCCATTATATGCGAAACCGGCCCAAACCATGAATCCACCACCACCAAAATTGCGAGGAAGTCGAACCTCCTTAGGATTTCGGATATCTCTCCAATAAAATTGACAGGCGTCGGGACCATCCAAATTAAACTTCTGTTCGTCCGAAAAAATTACTAGGTGCCATTCATTTCTCCAGCCTAGTTATTTTTTAGCGAACTCTAGACGCGCTTTCTTATGTCTGGAAGTTTTTTTTTTATGTGAAAGACTAGAGTCACAGGAAACGCCCTTTATACTGTGTCGACAATCTATTTTCTTCATATAGAGTGCAATGTCGAACAGCAGCTCTAGTCGGGGAAGAAAGGAACTGTCACAACCTACCAGCGATATTTTGCAGTCCACCTACTCCCAACCATTACTGGCGACTTTGTCATCGGGGCATCGAGAAACAACTCGCTGGAGTGTTATGCCTCCTGAAACGAGTTGAATCTCATCAACCAACCGATGACATGCGCTTTGGTGAAGCGGGGAAGGGCTAAGGAAGGCTATGACAGAAGGAATCAGGAATGTAAAGAGGGAAGAAGAAAGAAGGAAAGTTATGTAGGTGGGAAACTGGAAAAGGCGAAGGACCGTGGGGCTGGATGGGATTCGAACCCGGGACCTCTGGGATAGTAGCCAGAC
This sequence comes from Thereva unica, assembly GCA_949987705.1. NCBI lineage: Eukaryota > Metazoa > Arthropoda > Insecta > Diptera > Therevidae > Thereva > Thereva unica. The sequence goes on along the minus strand of OX465282.1, from coordinate 74,535,080 downwards.
GCCTTACTCCCTAGGCTACCGAGGCCCCCTCAGGTTTTTAATCTTTTAGTATATTCGACGTGTTGAGTATTTTTCAAAATAACTAGGCACTTCTCCAAAGAATTTCCGTACCCCGAATTATCCCAAACCAAACCTGCCTGAAAACATAAAGCTCTTTTACCACAATTGCAGTGGTATGAGAGGCAAAATTAACAACTTTTTCATTGATTCGAAATCTTGTCATTATAATGTAGTTGTGATCACAGAAACTTGGCTCAATGAAACTTTCCTTAATGAAGAGATCTTAGATTGCAACTGGACCATATATAGATGCGATCGAGACTACAACTCCACCGGTCTTTCAAGAGGAGGAGGGGTTCTTATAGCAGTAAAAGACTCCTTAAATAGCGAACTGCTCATAACTAATCGCTCGCTTTCTTTTGAACATGTTTTTATTAGAGTCAAATCGGGCAAAAAACACCTATCTATCGGTACATTCTACATACCCCCAATTCTGACGAATGTAAATATGATGAGTTACTTCATATATTAGATGAGGCCAATGAATCGCTTTACGATAACGAGGATATAATTATTTTAGGGGACTTCAATCGCCCCAATATATCCTTTATCCCTGACGAGGAAGATAATAACTTACTTCCGATTAATGTCAAAAACTCCATCGATATAAAGTTTATCGATACTTTTTATGGCAATGGTCTACACCAAATTATTAGGACTCCTAACTCTTGCGGTAAATGGTTGGATCTAATTTTCACCAATTCACACGAAGAGCTGAAAATCCTACCCGCTTCCGAAGAGGAGAACCTTTTCACTAATACTACTCACCACTCCGCATGGATTCTTGAACCTAATACCACAGTCTCTAATATCGTACCTCCTATAATAACACAATTATTTACGACTTCAAGAATGCGAATTATATCAGTATTGGCCGTGAACTATCCCTGGTTGACTGGGAGCATAGGCTATCAGGTAATGATCTTGACGAAGTAGTATTATGCTTTTATACTATTCTTTTTAGCATCATTGACAAACATGTACCCAGGATTAAAAAAAGGGATAAATTCGGAACCATGGTTGGATAAGGATATTCGTTCGCTTCGTAATCAAAGAAATAAATTGTATAATATGATTAGAAATAACCCCAACGTAAATGCGGATTTGAAATTAGCATACACTAGGCTAGCCTCTGAATTTAGTGTTAGGTCACGCGAGGCCTATACTACATATCTCAACTCTATCGGAAATAGCATCATAAATGACCCCAAGAAGTTTTTCGCTTTTGTTAATACAAAACGAAAGACCTTAGGCTATCCGACAACGATGACAAACGGTAGTAAACACTCTTCGTGCCCCCAAGAGATCTGTAGCATGTTTGCTGATAAGTTCAGCAAAGTTTATTGCCCCCAAGTCCAATTCTAATACGCACACTGACACTTTTCTTATAAATAATCTTATAGATAATCTTTCCCTGTCTGTTGACGATATAATGTCCGGTTTAAATAATCTCGACACTAATAAAGGTCCCGGCCCAGACAATGTACCTGCAATTCTCCTGCAGCGCTGCTCAAAAGAGGTACTGCTTCCGCTCCACCTTATCTTTAACAAATCATTATCGCTAGGAAAGTTTCCTAATATATGGAAGAAATCCTACCTCACGCCAATTCATAAAGCTTCTGATAAACAATCGGTCGACAACTACAGAGGCATTGCTATCTTATCATCAATCCCTAAACTTTTCGAGAAACTTATTCATGACAAGATCGCCCCCTAATCGATCCTCATCTCAACGCAGAACAACACGGTTTCAGAAAAGGGCGCTCAACCACTTCTAACCTTATGGTTCTAACCTCCGAAGTGCTTTGTGGGATGGAGAACGGTTATCAAATCGATGCTGTTTATACTGACTTCAGCAAAGCTTTTGACCGAGTTACCACAATACCTTAATTTCAAAGCTTTTTAAATTTGGAATTTCGGGACTTCCGCTGGAATGGATAAAATCATATCTTGACGGAAGATCACAGGTTATCAGATTCCAAGGATTTCTATCAAAGAAGATTGACGTCACTTCCGGTGTTCCTCAAGGCAGCCATCTAGGCCCTCTACTTTTTAATATATTCATCTCTGATTTATCTGAAAAATTAGGTAATATTCCTCATCTCTTCTACGCAAATGACCTCAATATATATAGCACCATTAAGTCCCAAGCCGACGTATCATTTCTCCAGTCGAAACTCAAAGTATTGCAAGATTGGTGCATAGCCAATAAATTACATCTCAACACTGCCAAGTGCCATGCAATTACTTTCTCTCGAAAGAAAACCACTCAGCTGCACAACTATTATCTCAATGACATGATATTGAATCATGTCGATCATATTGTGGATTTAGGTGTTGTCCTAGACAAGAAACTAAATTTCAATTTGCACTATGATAATATTACTGCCAGGGCCAATAAGCTTCTTGGAGTTATAAAGAGAAGGGCTAAAGAGTTCGGTAATGTATGAGTTACAAAAACACTTTTTTGTTCCTTAGTCCGCCCAATCCTGGAATACGCTTGCCCGGTCTGGGATCCCATTTTCGAAGTTAACAGGATCAGGATTGAATCTGTTCAAAAAAAATTTCTCCTTTTTGCTTTGAGACATCTGCATGATCCGCACGATTTTCGAAGCCTGCCACCCTACAATGACCGGCTCAAAGTTTTAGAGCTTATGCCACTGTCGGCGAGGAGAAAAATGCTTATTTCATGGCTTACCCTGGACATTATAAATGATAACCTTAAAGTACAGTTTCTATCGCGGTTCGACATACAAGACATACGAAACTTCTTAAGGAATACCCGCATCGCACTGAATATGAAAGAAACGAGCCCGTCAACAGATGTTGTATGGTCTTCAATAGCCATGGATCATGTTTTTCCCCTACAATTGATAAAATATCCTTCAAGAAAAAACTTAGATCCCTACTTATAGCATGAATCCTTCCCACTAACAATTATCTTTAGCCAGTGTAATTTTTAAGACTGAATATTATAAGGAAAGTAATGTAATGTAACTTAAGTTAGCCTTGTTTGGCTTATATAAATAAATAAATAAATATCCCGGGCAAAATATCCCTGACAAAATATCCCAGCCAAAAAATCCCAACTAAAATATCCCTTATATCAAATATCCCGTAAAAAGATATTCCTTAATGAAATGAAAAAAATTTTTACGTTATATTTCTATCGATAAGTCATAACAATATACAAAAATTGATGAAAAAATTTTACCTTTGATATGAGGGGTATAATTCCAAAACTTGCTATGTCCATTTTTGAAGTCAAAATAAACTAATGATGTAGTTCGCTTCCTTTTATAGAAATTTATTTTGACGTTTAATCTGATTTCTTTAAAAGTGTTATTATCCCCGCAAAATAAGGCTGGAAAGTTTCATTTCATTTCCAAAAGTGTCTATGTTAGCATTGCATTCCGTTCCAAAATTGTTTTTATTGCATTTGTTATTTCAAAACTCGTTTATACCATAATAAAATTTTGACTAGGCAGACACAGCTGTTATTTTTGACATCAGTCTTTCTTTAGTAAATGAACAAGCAACAAGTGCCAGGAATTTTCTTGATAATGTGAGTGCCATTATTGTGGCTCAGTTAATAGTATTATTGGCCCCTATTGTGATTGTCGAGTCGATAGTCGATTCTGAAATGATGGCTGAATTGGTATTGCGAATGTCGATAATGCGAATAATTTGTCGATTTTATCGACATTTATAGTCGATAGCTATGCTTTTCCCGCTTGCTTAAAATTCAAGTTGATTTTGTCAATTTCTGTCAATTTTTGTGAATTTTTGTGAATTGTTTCTTGCAAATTAAAAAAATGGAGGGTAAAAATAAACAAGTCATAACAAATAAAAAGCAGTTCGAGCGATTAGTAGACATCATGAAAGAGAACACGGACATCGCAAGAGCTTATACAAAATCCGGAAAGGATTTCAAGATAGAATTAAAGAAGCGATGGGAAAAAATTACGGAGGACCTTAACTGCTTAGGCCCTCCAACAAGGAATGCCAATGGCTGGATCAAGGTATGACAGCATGACCAAAAATTCGATTTAATTCATGTTTCCTCTTTTAATTAGGTTTGGACAGATTTTAAATATAAAATTAAAAAGAAGAAAATGGAAAACAAAACCGAAATAAAAGCGACAGGTGGCGGGAGAAATAAATTGCACCATTTTACACCATTAGAGGAGGACGTTATCGATTTACTGAATATAGACTGTGCTGTAAATCCACCGGGCCGTGAATTTGGAGTAATTTTAGATTCTGATGTCCCAATAATCCCAAGGCAGATAAACGTTGTACTTGATGAAAATACTCCGCCTCAGGAAAATCTATCAAATGTAAGAATTGAAGAAATCCAAACACCGTTAATAAGAGATGACCAGCCAGCTATGCCACCACCGCCACGTCAAAGAAATATGAAAACAAAACGACTTCAATTGTTGGAAAAGCAATGCGAAGCACAGGAAAAACTTTTTATTGAAGTTAAAAATGCCGTACGGGAAATTAAAATAGTCAGCAACAGAAATTTAGAGTGTAATCAGAAATTAGTAGAAATGAAGGCGGAAAAGCTGCAATTATACAGGAATTTCTTAAAAGATAAAGCGAAATACCAAAATGATAAATTGAAACTAAAAGTGCAATTTTTGAAATTAAAAAAACAGCAACTTTATCTGCAAGAATCAGATGCTCGATCATCACCTTAATTCAATATCTACCTCTCACCTCGCTCGGACACTAGGGTTAAAATTCCATTTAAGACCCTAAGACAGAAATTTAACCTCCGGGTTTGGGTAAAACTCCCGCTGTGAAATCGTGTGTTATTTATTGGCGTTGTTTTAAACTGAATTTATAGTTTTTTATTTACCTCTATTAATGTTTTATTTAACATGAATTTTTTTTGTTAATTAAATAGTTTATAAAGAATTTGTTTGTTTACATAAAATCATTATTATCATTGACTGAATTATTAAATATTAAAGAAATATATTTTATTAAAAATTATATTTGTTTATTTTAATTATTATTTTAGAATTTTAGATCAAAGATTGAACAATTCTCTCTCTCAACACTCTTGCCTCAGTGCTTTCTTCTTCACTACCACAACCCCCGCTAGTGTCGTTGACCTCATCAGATCTTGCAGCACTCTCATCTGGTTCTTGGCATTTATAATATATACATATATTATGCAAAGCTGAGCAAATATTTATTATTTTCGTTGCTTTCTCCGGAGAGTAGTGTAACTGCCGTGTTCCAAGAAGGCATCGAAATCGATTTTTTAAAATCCCAATCGTTCTTTCGATTATATTCCTGCCCTTGGAATGGAATGAGTTATATGCACTTTCGGCACTCCCTTCAGTGGGCGAACGGTATGGTGTCATCAATATTACCTCTAAGGGATAGCCGGAATCACCTGTAGATTTGGAAATACAAATTAAGTTAATATTGAATAACAGAATTACCTAAAAGCCAGGTGTTTCTTTCCCCGCTGTCATAATCGGCTTTAAGTTTACGTTTCAACGCGGATGCATTCCAAACAAAGGAATCATGTGATGCTCCGGGGTTTTTAGCATTAATATATCGGATCTGCATCTTATGGTCCCACATCTATTAGGAGAAATTTGTATTTTGTTTTATTATCATTCATTACCTTCTACTCACAATCATTGCATTAATGCTATGAAAGCCTTTTCTATTGTAGAATAAATGTTGAACGCTTTCCTTTGGCTTTATCAGTTTTATGTGTGTGCCGTCCACACAACCTATAACCCCAGGAATATTGCATTTTTCAAAAAAAAATCGTTTTGCGGCAATTTTTTCTTGCTCGCTGTAGTTGGTTGTAATCCATTTTGGACAAATGAAATTCTCCATTACGTCACTAACTTCTTTAAAAATCAAGCTGAAGGTGGGTTGGGCCAGACCTAAATTAAAGTCAGTTGCAGTCCCTTGCTGATAACCACCCTCACCAAAAAATCTTAAAACTGCGGCTAGCTTTATGATATTGGGCACGGCAGTTAACCGTTGTTGTTGATGTAATTTAGAGTCTATTTCTCTTAACAAGTCAGCAAAAGACTGTTTATTTAATCTAAATAAATGCATAAAACTGACAAAATAATAAGTAATGTTCTTGAAAAAAAAAATGGTTAGTTTACCTAGTATGATCAATTTCTAACGGGTTTGAAAAATCTCTTATGCGTTTTCTTTTAACTTTTAAATCAACACTATCACTGTCACTATCACTATCGCTATCAGTTTCAAAAAACGCTTCTATCGATATCATTTCCTTTTCGCCAATAAAAATATTTAAAAAAAATGTTTTCCTAAATATTTCAAAATTGAAGTAAGTCAGCTGATTCTATAAGTCAACATTATAAAAATTCACAATAGTGTCACTTCAACCCAGATTTTATATGGCAGTTCTGTTTGTTCAAGTCGATCCTCTTACGCAATACAAAATCAAAATCGCCTCGACTAGAGATTGTCGGGTCTATTGCTAGTCGACTCGACAACCACAATAGAGGTGATTATTTTCAAAATTACTTTAACTTTTCCTAGATGGAGAAGCAAACTGTGTGTAGAACTGGCAAAGCAAGGAAGACAATTAGGAAACCTGAAAACTGGGAAAAAAACATTCAGAAAGCCTTAAGTACAGTACAATTCCATATAGTATATTTCCAGTGATTTAAATTTCAAAAAACTTTACAGATGTTACGCAGAATCGATTCCAAATCACAATGCACTAGTAAAAGAAGCATATTTTCGTAAATATTTAAACGAAAACTTGGATTTGGTACTCCTGCTACAGATGTATGTTCGAAATGTGCCTTTTTGAAAGAAAGAAAAAAAAAATGCAGTACATGAAAAGGATAAATCAATAGCTATGGTTGAAAAAAGAGTCCATAAACTTATGGTATTATGACACTGGCTTGTTTTCAAGCGCTTGTGCTAGCGCGAATGTTCAAGCATAACAACAAATGGAGAAAGAGAGAAAGGTATATCACCTGCTCGGAATTTCGGGCAGTTTATCTGTCAATATTTTTAATTTTTGATGCGTCCATTATTGTGATTGCTGGTTTTTTAAAGATAATTGAAATATTTCTTATAAAATGGAGCAAACTGTGTGGACTGAGGAAGGTATTCATCTTCTAATAAACGAAGTGAAAAAGAATGCTTTTATTTGGGATCCATGTAATCCAGCATATAAAAACAAAGGCAAAAAAACTTTGTTTTGGATCAAGTTCGCGGAAATGCACAATGACAATTTTCGATGTGCAGGTGCAGTTAAATTAACTAATTGTAAATATTGTGAAATAACTAAACTGTAAATATAATATATACATATATACATTGTAATATTTTGTTATTTGAATTTCCAGCTGATGCCATGAAAAAATGGAGTAATTTGAAAACTTATTTCTCCCAACATGATCAAAAAGTGAGAAAAACTAGCAGAAGTGGAGCCAGCGCGGAAAAAACAGAAGCTGTGGAGGGATCCTGGAGATATTATGATTCTCTTCGATTTTTAAAAACCAATTTCGCACCATTGCCATCTGTCAATACGTTTAACAATAGATCTTTGGCAGTAAGTATAATATATCAGATAACATTGACGGGTTTTCCCACAAAATGAGTATTATTTCTAATTCAAGAATCTTCAAGAAATTATAGAAGATGATGGTGATACTGACGATCACGATTTGACGTGTTCTTTGTCCGAGACCCAAGAAGTAGGTCTTGTGGAAATATTGTCCAGCTGTGTTGGGGATCAGAACCAGTCATCTACTGAAACTATTTCGAGAGGGACGTCAACAATAATAACTGCGTCAACTTCATCGGACACTACTTATAAAAGACCACCATCACAACACCCACAAAAAGCAAAAAGACGTCCTCGTTCAGAGAAACCAGAAGTTTTTGGCGAGGAGTTGTTGAAACAATGTTTAACGAATTCTTCTAAAATGAATAAAATTTTAGAAGAAGAGGCCAACCCAAAAAAGACTGAGTGTAGCAACTTCGCCAAATACGTGGATGACCAATTAAAAAAATTAAATCCACAGCTACAAAATAAAGCAATGGTAAAAATTTCTTCAATTTTGTATGAAATCAGCGAGGAGAAATATGAACAAGAACAATTGAAATGATTATGTTAATGTTTTTATTGAAGTATTTTTTTCTGTACAATTATAATTTGAAGGTAATATTTTGTTCAATTTAATAAATTTTTATGTTAAAATGTTGTTGGTTTTATAATATAGCCCGAATGTTTACAATTTTCCAGATGAACGTTGTACTATTACTATAATAGCTTATAATCATATTAAAATTTCGTTTTTATATGATATTTGATTCTCTCGGCCTTATAAAGGGTTAAGGCTGATGAAAGACATCTCTGACGTTTTTCTCGTTGGTCATGAGAAAGTCATGGACCGTCTTAGCTCCTTCTCAGGCAACATCTCGCATTTTCAGATGTTAGCTGACGTTGTCCAATCCATCAATGTCCGGCTTGATATGTTGTCTGACACTCTAGTTTCTGTTGTGACCAATTCGGGTTCCCTGGTTGATAAATTCCAGGAACTTTCTTCCCGAGTTGCAACTACATTAGAGTCGCTAGACGACATACATTCGGTGATACTTAATCCGGTCGCCACTTCTTCCTCCTGCACTTTTAACCAATCAGCTTCAATTCATCCTTTATTGGATGATATCAAAAGGAACACCAAGCGTGTTTGGGCTGATGTTCAGTCGCTGTCATCTGGAGTGGTGAAAAATCACAATGCCCTGACTTCTCTGTCTTTAAGATTGGAGAGCGTCTATGATAAGAACACCTCCTCTGCGGCAGCTGCATCTGTTTGCGCTCCGCCTGCTGGGGAGAACCTTCTGTCTTCAGCCTGCTCCACGGCTGCTTCTCTTACCGAGAATGTTGTCTTGCAACAGGTAGTCAACAATCCCATCGTGCCTAGTAGTAGTATGAAGGCGCGTCGTAAAAGTCGCAGGAATAATCGAAATCGCGAAGCCACCATTGGTGACGATATCTCTTTGAGCTCCTTGCCCCGTGTCCCAGAGTCTCGGTATCAACCTCTCCGCCGCTCATAGTGGTCAATCCTCCGGTCACTGAAGTTACTGCTCCCCTGCAGTGCACCCCTTTGGTTACGATACCGAGACCCTTAAATATCTTCATCTCGAGATTTTCTCCTGAAACTGGGACAGAAACTATCTGTGATTACTTAAGGACAAAATCTATAGACTCAGGAACCGTTTCTTGTAGAAAAGTCAGCAAGGCTTCAAAGCCTGTTGCTTCTTTTGTTTTGTCTGCCCCGCCTGTTATTGCCGAGACTCTCTTAGATCCTGGCTTCTGGCCTGCTGGTGCTCTTTCCAAGCTCTTTGTCCTTACCCGTATCCGAGTCCTTCATGCAAATGTTTCTACTCCGAGCGCTCCACAGATGTCAAAAAACTCGAGACGCTTTCCCTCTACTACCAGAACGTAAGGGGAACAAGGTCAAAAACTAACGACATCCTTCATGCATCGACGGCTAGCGGGTTCGATGTCATAGCATTCACTGAAACCTGGCCCCATGAAGGCATTCTTAATGCTGAACTCTTCGATTCCTCCTACCTAGTCTTTCGGAGGGATCGTCACACTGACTCGGAAGCTCGTGGGGGCGGCGTACTTCTTGCTTGCCGCAGTCACCTTAATTGTAACCCAATTACGCTTCCTAGTTTCTCTAACCAGTTGGACATTGAGCTTGTCACTCTCAAGATTTCCTTCTCTAAATCTAATCTATTCCTGCTGTGCTGCTATGTCCAACCAGATAAGATTAGCACACTTGACGATGGAGGTAAAAGCCTCTATGATATTCTCATCTCTTGTGTTGATTATAGCCTGAGTATGATGACCACTGGGGATGAACTACTTCTACTTGGGGACTTCAATTTACCCAATATTCAGTGGGAATTTGACGAAGTTGACGATAACTACCTCCCTGAAGACAATATTAATTCTAAGGAATCCTGCTTTCTCAATTCCTTATTCTCACTCGGCCTGAATGAAATGAGTGGTGTGACTAATGTGTTAGGGAGGCAGTTGGATCTTGTATTCTTTACTGACTCAGGAAACTTGATTGTTGAACCCAGTCCAATAGTCATGACGTCCGTTGAAAATTACCACCCTCCTCTCCTGCTAAATTACTGCTTCAATTCAAAGAAAAAAAGAAAAATCCTTGTCCGGAGGCGGTAACTCACTCCTTCAACTTTATGAAGGCTAACTTTAATGAACTCTCATCTAAGCTTGCCTTGATTGATTTCAACAGCCTACTTTCCGCAAATGAGTTGGATGTCGATGTGGCACGGTTTTATACCGTACTATACGAAGCTATCGTTTCATGTGTACCTTTTGAGGCCCAAAAATTGCGCAGTTCATCTCCACCTTGGTACAACAATGAACTGAAGCATTTAAGGAATCAGAAAAATAGACTCTGGAAGACCTATTTAAAGAGAAAGGACCCTACGATTATTACATTACTGATTGCTATAACAGATTTCGTTTACTCTCTTCTGCTCTGTATAGTGAATATCTCAGCAGCATGAGGGACCAGGTGTATACTGATCCTAGAAACTTCTTTAAATTTGCCAACTCTAAGAAAGGTCGATAACTATCCAAATACTATGCAGCACACTAACTGGTCTAGTAGTGAGTCTTCCTCGATTTGCAACATGTTTGCTTAATTCTTTCATCAATCTTTCACTCCTTCCAACTTTCAGCCTAATGACAATAATTTTCGTCACATAACTCCACACCGAGAGGCTGCTAGATTATCTCTTTCAATTTCCACTGACGATATCGTGAAACATATTGATGAACTCCCATTCGATTTCACTTCAGGCCCTGACGGTATCCCTCCTGCTGTCCTTAGGGTTGCCAGGTGTACTGATTTAAACAGTACTGTACTTATTTTCATACCTAGAAATATGAGAATACTGATTTCGTAAAATTTTAATTTCAGTACGTAAATGTACTGATTTTGTAAACTTATATTGATGATTGGAAAAGATAGTGAATTGACAATTAGGTATGTGTTTTTTCTTGCTTCTACTGCATTATTTTACTAAAATCCCACCAACAAATTTGTGTAAAGCACAAATTGTGAGAATTTGGAATCCGAATTAATTCTTAAAACTAATTATAAAATGACCTGCCAAGATTTTTTTAATTGCTTAAAGAGAGAAGAAGGGAAGCATATTACGAAGTTAATCCAAACCAACGACAAATACAAAAAGGCTATTTAATCTTTATATTTTATAAATAATTTGTTTGTTTTTCGTTTTTTGTTATCAGAATTCTTTATATTTTTTATATTTTTATACATATACTATACATATTTATTTAATTTTTCTTCATGGAAAAGTTTTGCTTTTGTTTTTTTTTTTTTTTGTTTATTGTTAATTTTTTGTAAAATATAAAAGTGTTTTAAGACTGAAGAAATTTGAAATAAACTATTTACAGTATGGTCTTTCATTTTTTTTTTTGCTCGAAAGATTATGGGCTATGAAGTACAACTGACAATGAACGTAAATCTTTGAACCCAATGTACAGATTTCGGTCAGTGCCAGATCTGGTAACCCTAGCTGTCCTTAAATCCTGTGTGGAGGTTCTCCAGTCTCCACTGACAACCCTTTTTAAAAAATCCTAAGATAAAGGGTATTTCCCTACTCTTTGGAAAAATTCGTTCATAATTCCTATTCACAAAAGAGGTAGCAAGAACGAAATATCTAATTACAGACCAATTGCCAAGCTGTCTGTCATACCAAAGCTTTTTGAGTCAATCATTTATTCTGCAATCGTGCCCATCTGCAAGAAACTTATTTTTACGAACCAACATGGTTTCTTCCAGCTCGTTCCACTGCCACCAATCTCCTCAAATTCACTTCCCATGCTGTTGAAGGCTTCGTTTCCGGTTGTCAAACGGATTGTGTTTACACTGATTTCAGTAAGGCATTTGACAAGCTTTCCCACTCCATTATACTTTTCAAACTAAAAAAGTTAGGTTTCCCTCAAGCCCTTCTAGTATAGTTCCAGTCCTACTTAGCTGACAGGACCTACCAAGTCCTTTTCCGTGGATCCAAATCCGCGACCATTGAGGCGTCTTCTGGTGTCCCTCAAGGCAGTCATCTTGGCCCTATCCTCTTTATTCTTTCTATTGATGATATTGTTACCTTGCTAAGACACTGCAGAATCCTGATTTATGCTGATGACATCAAATTGTACCGTCACGTAAAGAGTATGGAGGACTGCAAACTTTTGCAAGTCGACCTTGACACCTTTTACTCCTGGTGTGCTAACAACAACCTGGTTCTTAATATTAGTAAATGCGAAGTCATGACTTTTTGTTGGCGACGTGATCCTATAATTTATAACTACTCATTCTTTAGTGAGGGTGTCCCCCGTGTTAATTTTGTCAAAGATCTCGGGATTAGATTTGACACCAAGCTGGACTTTTCTACTCATATCAACTCTATTTCTTCAAAGAGCAGCTTAGTCTTGGGTTTTATAAAAAGGTGGTCCAAAGAATTTAACAGCACCCTGATCACTAAACACCTCTACATTTCGCTTGTCAGACCTTTGCTTGAATATGCGTCCCAGGTTTGGTCTCCTCACTATTCTTCGCATGTTGGAAAAATTGAGTCGGTTCAACGTAGGTTCGTTCGATTCGCATTGAATCACCTTCCTTGGGAAGACCCTTTAATTCTTCCACCATATGAATACCGACTTAAGTTACTCAACTTAAACACTCTCCACAAGCGTCGTGAGGTGGCCGATATTGTTTTCGTCCACCAGCTTCTTAATGGACGTGTCGACTCAGGTTTTCTAAGTCGTCGTGCGTCGTTTAGAGAGAGCCGATACAATCTGAAAGGACCACCGCTCTTACACATCAACTCCTCTAACACCAATTATGGCCGATTTGAGCCTGTTAATCGCATGTTCATTAATGTAAATAAAAATATTAATGTTTTTAGCGTGAGCACGAACAAATATCTACTTAAAAGGAGTCTCTTTGTTCTCTCATGACTGTTTATGTGTTTCGCATGCAATTTTTTATTGGTACTTAATTTTTTATGTTTGCATGTCTCAGCCGAGCCCACGTGGTCGTGGTAAATGTTTCTCAGGCCAGCTGATAAGTGCGCCTTCTTCATAAGAAGGGAAACTCTATTATTATTATTAATAAATGTAGGGAAAACCCAGAACAATACGCTGTAAATACCAAAATCTTTAGGAAAGAATGTAGAAGAAATAAACTGACTCCAAGATTTTCTAAACATAAAGTCAAGAAAAATAAAAAAGTTGCCTTAATTACTAGCAAAAACCAGAAACTACATAAGTCAAAAATTAACAAACTCCGTAAATTTCAGGCTAATCTCACTGACACTAGGACAGAAGATAGAAATACACGACCTGACCAACAATAAAGGAGTCGTACCCTTGCGTTTAGGCGCAGCTAGAACTATACAAGGACACAACAATTTACTACACATAGTAAAACTCAGACAGTACGGAGAAAACATAAACAAGATAGATAACTCCTTAAAGACATTGGACGGTATAAACGAACTACATAGCTCGTTAGACACTACAAAAACCAAACTAGACGAACTTAGAAATAAACTACAGACTTTAATGCCATCATTTAGAACTAGCACTAAGAGAGGACTTATTAACAGACTCGGGACACTTATTAAAGGAATCACGGGAAACATGGAAGCTAATGACGCTCTAAAACGAAATACAGAAATTGACGTTCTCATGAAAAATGACCAAATAGTAAAAACTGAACTTAATAAAAAAACATTAATTAATAAGAAAATGGGAGAACGCTTTCATAATATAACTAAGCATATTAATAACCAACAAGAAATAATAAGTAATTACTTTAAATTAACAAGACAAAATGCACAATAAAATCAAATCCGAAATTGCACTATTTCAATATTTACAATTTTTGAACCAAATAAACTACAATATAGATTTGCTCAACGCACATCTAGCTAATATCGGAGAAGCTATTGTTTTCGCAAAGCTGATTATAATCCCTAAACAGATCTTAAGCATTACCGAATTACTAGAAACTCACACTATAATAGAAAAACAAAATATGACGATCAAATCAAATGAACATTTATACGAACTACTTGGTCTTCAAGCCTATTATAACGATACTAATATAATATTCAATATCCAAATGCCGAATTTTTCCGAAGAAATTTATTCCTTTTTTCATATTATCCCACTACCCATTAACAAAACTAACACCCTTAAACCCAAACCGTAGATTTTGCTAAATTCAAATCATATTCAAAATCTTGACAATATTTGCAATAGGATAGAAGGTATATATTATTGTAGAGAAACTCATAACAGAGAACCAGTAAGTAGTTCATGTATAGCGAGTTTAATTACAAGCCAGCCAAATGCAAGCTGCACAAGAGGAAAATTTACGCCGAAAATTTTCAACCGGAACCGAACTACATAATCTTAATCGAGGCTCCAGCGACCATCATCTCCACTACCTGTGGCCTAGACGATCGAAAAATCCAAGGATCAGCGCTCATTCACTTCGAAAATTGCCAAGTAAAAATCAACGATGTCACTTACAGCACCCTGGAGACCAGATATTGGGACGAGATAACCATCCACCCTACCATCTTCAACGAAGTAAACACCACCTTCTACAATAGCCCTATAAAATTGGAAAAATTGCAAAACTATCAATTCGCTGAAAGGAATATCTACGAGATGCTAGAACCAGAGATAACATAATACTCCGTATAAAGATGCGACAGCTAGAACAAAAAACCCGAACGCTTTTTGCCTCGGCAGGCCTCTGAGATTGCCTCCCCCTTAGCAACATGCAACATAATCGAGTTTCTAGCTACACAAGGAGGCGAACGTGGTCATGGTCCGCAGCACAAGACATGCGGTGAGTTTGTCGATAAGGAAGCTAGAATTTTAGGGGGGCAAGGAAATGAACTAACAACAGAATGTTTCTCGCAACATCTTTCTTTCTTTCTCATTTTTCAAACGTTTGCCTCTAGCGCTACATTGAAGGATTTCCCTGATGCTTTGTATTTAACTATTTCCTAGAACATTCAGTGTATTTTTTTAATGACTTCTAATTTCTCTTGATTTTAAATTTGTTTGCGATATTTTTAAAATAGGTACTTGGTGGAGGTTTTTTTTTGGTTACGGATTTTCGAATTTTTTTTATTTTCTGGTATTTCGGTATAACTAGAATGATTTTACAAACGAATTTAGGAAATTATTCTATATTTTATTTTATCTGTAGAATTTTCGCTTTTGCCTTTAAATGTTGGATTTTGGCTTTAATTAGGTCTTTTGTTGTAGGTATGTTGTGGGCGTAGATTTTTGGCCACAGTTTTTTGTAAAAAATGCAAAAAAGTCGCATACCCTGGGGAGTTGTTTGCATCATCCAAAGTTGCAAAGCGCATAAACATGCTGAGCCATATCTGAAATTCTTTCGATTTCCAAAATCTGGGACAAGTCCTTTTCATAAATGCTTGTAAATTAACATCCCCGTCCACAATAAAAAATGCGTACGTCTGCTCAAAACATTGCGGTAGTAGTTGTTTTGGTAAAAAGAAATTAAAAATAGGCTCAATACCTTGCTTACTCTTCAATTAATGAATATGAGGAAAGGCTACAGTCAATTTTTCAGGGCAAAAGTATGAAAGCAGGAATTTAATCTCGGACTTGCAAATACAGGATTTATCCGTTTTAGAGTCCCCTTATCAACAATCAAATATTGAGCCTGCAAATATTTTCTGCATGTACACGGGTACATCGAAGGGCTGATGTACAACCAAAACTATCGATTGTGGGCCGGTCGGCCGATCAAAACTCATTGCGCTTATAGGTTTGATGAAATTCTGGATGTACATCCAATTTGACCGTGTATATCGGCCTTTATGGCAAGTGGAATATTATCCAACTGCAAATTCATCATTGCATACTACGTTACAAAAACCGGTATCACTGGGGAAAGTTTATCACAAAAATTACAAGAATTGATAGAATACTGTTCTAAGACGGGTAAAATATTAGAGGTGGAATGGTATGCGATCAAGTTCCAAATAATAGAAATTGTTTCTTCCGATTAGGGGTAACAACATTTAAGCCACATTTTGAAAATCTCTATTGTGCATTATATGATGTATCTCAATTAGGAATACTTTGATGAAGGCTGATTTATGTACCATTGATGTTCCAGTTACATACTATAAATGCATAGAAGAGTTGGTTACTATGGAGAAAAGTAATGTGACAAAAATGAGCAATAAGCTTACGGAAAACATTAGAGTCCAAATAAATGGGAAAAGATGATTGATTCGTTAGTTGTGCAAGCGGCAGTAATCAAATCTGCTGAACAAATGGGAGTGTTTTCTGGAAAAGCTAGTAACAAGGCGAAATCCACAGCTGAATTCATTGCGGAAATAAACAAATTGATAGATTGCTTAAACAGTTGCTTAGTTTTAAGGCCAGATTAAGAAGAGAAGGGTTTGTAAAGCAATTCCTAGAAGAAATTATTGAATATATCACGTCAATAAAACTAGAAGGGAAGCAAAGAAAATATTATTTTAATGGTTTAGTCCAAACCATTTTAGCCCGTTCAAAAGGAAGCCCAGCTACGTTTAGTTTAATCCGTTTACAATTTGACACCACTATCCTGCTAGCTGCTGGGTTCCTTTTTTCAGAACAATTTCACTTTTTTTATTTCATTTAAAAAACAAACCGATTTCGTATACAAATCATATATATTTTATGCGAATACCAAAAATATTCCCCAATAGGAATATCGACAATTTTTTTTTCAAGCGCCGTTGCACACAAGCAGCTCTCAAACAGTCATTTCATATTTCAAACCTCGATTACACACAACATAAATATGTATTCATTTTTATATACATATGTACATATATTGATTATTTTTAAAGTATTATTTGTATTAGGTTATCGAAAAAGCTAAAAAAATTGTGATGTGATTAAGCCCTTTTCAGACTCAAATCTACAATCTTAATATAACAAGAAGAGTAGTTATAATTGGTCTCACAACAATGTTAAGACGGCTAGACGAAAATGAAAGTATTTATCTACTATTTTTTGAAAAAGCCGTGTAAAAAATGTCAGCTCCCTAAATAAATGCGTTCAGTACAGTCGAGAAAAGACGGGCACAGACGGATGGACAGACGAACGGACAGGCGGACGGACAGACGGTCTCTCAAAAGTCAAAATTACTTTTATTACTATGCGTAGATGCAGTACCGGGGGCAAACTCGGGCGACGGCCCGAGGGGGTAATATTCCAAGGGGTGCCGCCGAGATCCAGTAATGTGTTAATTTATTTAGTTATTACATAACACCTCCACAATTCAAAATAACATACAACGCCGGATATGTACAGGATATAAACAAAGTTTGTGATTGGAAAAACGTAAAAGTCTTGCCACTATTGTCTTCAGTTTCCAGCAATAAACCAGTGCAGGCCAATAGCAGCCTTTGAGAGCCACACGAGTATCCTCGGAAGTGTCATAGCTCTCCAATCCTGCTTGTGAATTCAACTGAGAGAGGTATAAGAGAATCTATTTATTTTCTTCTTTTTGGTTTAAACATAAAAGAGATTTATAGAAGTTTCTATACTTCGCTCACTCAATAGAGTAGATGGGCTTAATGTACAAAAACAAAACCGGCTTGTCCTCCGAAAAAGCCAATTATTGCGCGGTTTTGTAATAAACGCAACTTTATCGGAACTTTAAATGTTTATGACCGGAATGTTTATTGATTGCAATTTGCTTATTTATATTGGAAGCATGTACGTACGTTATTTTTCTTTATTTTTGAATAAAATTTTTTCGTTTTCCCAGGAATAGATTACATAACAAATTACTGTGGGATGTGGAATACCATTTGTTCATAATACCATAGATAAACTATTCTATAGATGGGAAAAGTAGCATCAAAATTATAAATTGTTTCTTTCCACTTGCTTTTACGAACTAGCGCATAATGCCGCCTTATCTTACCATTATCATATTTTCTGTGTTAACGCAATTTGCGCGAAGTTTGGCCGACGACGATGGTATCTTATATGGCCTAACAACGGGCGAACACCAACCCTGATTAAAACATAGTCGTTGGGCATGAAATAATAACATTCCCCACTAAAACAGAAACCAACAGCAGCTAGTACAACACACTTCCTGAAAAACAAACCCACGTCTGGCGAGCTGTTTCTCTTGAACACTCCAAAAGACGTTTGTACACAACGAAAATGATCATGTTCCCATTACGCACATTCAACAATACATTTTATGAAGATTCTTTGTTTGGTTCAAATTTGCCGTCGTATGCCAATATGTACTGCTCAGCACTCGGCCATTTAAATCTTTTGATCAAGTTTAGCCGTCGTGAGCCTGTATGTGCTCCCCACCAGCCGGTGCTCACTCATTGTAAGGCCATCTTTTATTTGTACTCGGGTGATTGTATAATTTGGGCATAATAACATAAGTAGGTACCTAAAAAAAAGTTAAGAACGCATAAAAATATCTCGCTCGGGGCGCTACAATACCTAAAACCGGTCCTGCGTAGGTGTTCAGTCCATTTTGTTCAGCCACCATTTGCTAATCGAGAATAGCGGAATGAATAACTCTGTAAATTTCATGTGCATAAAATTTTAGTTTGCTAGATAAATATGTTCTCAAGTTATTACCCCACGCCAAGCACAGCGTGCCCCAATAGCTAATTTTTTGAACAAACGATAATTCCCAAGCGTGGAGTTAATGAAACTTGAATATTTTCTTTAAACTATTCGTGTAGTTATAAAATTGCCTTAAATTCTGTCGAGACCAAATTTTTAAATTTAAAAATTAAATATGTTTCAATATGACGGATATATATTTTGTGAGTAAATTAAAATTATATCTAAAGATTGTTTAAAATTCTAAAAATTTAAGTCTGCCATTCGACATATTTAATTTTGTTAAATCAAGACGTATTCTCTGCTGTCAGCAGACCATTCCAATATACTTATGTTCCCGGAAGGTTTCATATATTCATTTATACTAGGCGGAATGCATTTAGTAGGCAACCATCTTTGTATTGGCCGAATAGAGGACAAATTAAATTTCTCTCATATATTTCTAAAAAGAAGAGGATATAGGTATAATGTATGCATTGTGCTAGCAATTTCTCTTTTTCATTTTAAAATCATTTTCGAAAAGCATTGCTTTCAGCGGAAACAAAGGGTGTTTTATCGATATGATAATTGAGTGTTTTCTTACACATTTTCTTTAAGTGCTCCATTTTGGTCTTGTTTTTTTATTCCTGAAGTTTTTCGTTTTTTTATTACAAACTCTTTATATTTCCTCAACAAACCAGAATTATCGTTTGCGGTTGTAACATACTTTTTTTTCATCTTCCAAACATTGTTTGCAGAAAATTTTTGCGGGCTAAACATTTACTCTGTCTTATAATACTATCTTACTTCTATGACTCTAAAACAGATAAATCCTGTAATTGCAAGTCCTAGATTAACTTCCTGCTTTCATACTTTTGCCCTGAAAAATTGACTGTAGCCTTTCCTCATATTCATTAATTGAAGAGTAAGCAAGGTATTGAGCCTATTTTTAATTTCTTTTTACCAAAACAACTACTACCGCAATGTTTTGAGCAGACGTACGCATTTTTTATTGTGGACGGGGATGTTAATTTACAAGCATTTATGAAAAGGACTTGTCCCAGATTTTGGAAATCGAAAAAATTTCAGATATGGCTCAGCATGTTTATGCGCTTTGCAACTTTGGATGATGCAAACAACTCCCCAGGGTATGCGACTTTTTTGCATTTTTTACAAAAAACTGTGGCCAAAAATCTACGCCCACAACATACCTACAACAAAAGACCTAATTAAAGCCAAAATCCAACATTTAAAGGCAAAAGCGAAAATTCTACAGATAAAATAAAATATAGAATAATTTCCTAAATTCGTTTGTAAAATCATTCTAGTTATACCGAAATACCAGAAAATAAAAAAAATTCGAAAATCCGTAACCAAAAAAACCTCCACCAAGTACCTATTTTAAAAATATCGCAAACAAATTTAAAATCAAGAGAAATTAGAAGTCATTAAAAAAATACACTGAATGTTCTAGGAAATAGTTAAATACAAAGCATCAGGGAAATCCTTCAATGTAGCGCTAGAGGCAAACGTTTGAAAAATGAGAAAGAAAGAAAGATGTTGCGAGAAACATTCTGTTGTTAGTTCATTTCCTTGCCCCCCTAAAATTCTAGCTTCCTTATCGACAAACTCACCGCATGTCTTGTGCTGCGGACCATGACCACGTTCGCCTCCTTGTGTAGCTAGAAACTCGATTATGTTGCATGTTGCTAAGGGGGAGGCAATCTCAGAGGCCTGCCGAGGCAAAAAGCGTTCGGGTTTTTTGTTCTAGCTGTCGCATCTTTATACGGAGTATTATGTTATCTCTGCTAGAACCTTACGTCCGCCTAAATGACTTCATCCCTTCATACATCATACTAGTTGCTGTGATACTTACCATCATCCTAATCACCTACGCAGGATTATACAGAAGACTCCGGAAGCGAACATCCCTGGAACTACAAAATGCTTCACCTACCATATCTGCATTCGCGACGACCAGCGAACCTTCAAGGATTCAGTTCATCTGGCCGTCGCTCAACACTAAGGGGGGAGGAGTTACATGCCCTTAACCCCAAACGCAAAACGCAACACCCGTGTGACCTGAGGAATCCAGACATGAACCTTACACATGCCGCCAACCAATTTCCGTCATCCATTTTCCATACCAGACGCCAGCTAAGCATAAGTTAGTTAAGTAAAGTAGAAGGTTCTCTTTAATGTAATTTAATATATCTAAGTTATTTCCAGTTTTAATGAAATTCTTTAGAGGTAATTAAAATAAATTCATATTTAGGCTGAACACTCTTGTGCTGGCTTCCGCATAAACAAGTCGTTGTTTAAAATCCGATTTTATTATCATTTGTTAAAGATTTTATTCTTTTCAATTAATCATTGTAGTAATCAAGTAGTTTTTATTATAATAAACAGTATGTAGAAATCAAATTAATTATTTTTTTTACTGTTTCCGCGGTTCGGGGATTTAATTCGCGCGCATTTGCAGACGCAATTCCGCTGGGGTCAAAAAGTTTTGGTTCCGACGTAATTGCGTCGGCATAATTGCGTCGGCATAATTCCTTCGGCGCAAAGTAGTCGTTATTGTGTACTGGAGTGATAAACATGGCAAATAGAGTGTATTTTACTAAAGAGGAGGACGATGAATTAATAGATTTAATTAAATCGAATCCTCCTCTTTATAATTTTAAATTAAAGTGCTATAAAAACCTGTAAATAAAAGAAAATAATTGGCAGGATATTGCGACAAAAATGAATAAAAAAGGTAAGTATAATTTTTTAAATATAATACATACATATATTTAATTATCTCAACCCGGTAACATATTTGTTTTGCCACGGTAAAGAACCCGTTTAACTGTTAAAATACATTTTAAGTAGTTCGCGGTTTTTTTAGCAGCAAAATTTCTTTGTTTATGCCGCGTTGCTTTTAGTCCATTAAGATTTCTTTTCGGTAAAGATGATTGTGTTTTATTAAATATTTTTTCGCCGGGAAATGGAATTTTAAAATTCCTCAACAAATTGTGAAGAATGCAGGCTACTACAATTAATTTGTCAACAACTTCGGGTGCTAGAGAAATTTGGGTATGAAAGAAACGGAAATTTTGAGTCATTATGCCAAATGCATTTTCTATAGTCCTTCTTGCCCGCGAATGTCGATAATTATACGTAGCTTTTGTAATTTTGTGCGACGACTGACTTTGAGGATATGGTTTCATCATAGACTCCTTTAAGGCAAATGCTTCATCTCCAATTAAAACATGACGCAATGTAATCCGCGTGCCTGGGATAGTCGCTGGCTCAGGAAATGGAAATTGCATAAATTCCAGCATCGCCTTCACTTCCATATGAACCAACGTCAACACTAATAAATCTATAATGGGCATCTGTAATCGCAAGCAATACAATAGAAAAATATTCTTTATAATTAAAGAATGATGATCCAAAGCCAAAGATCGCAATGA
This sequence comes from Thereva unica, assembly GCA_949987705.1. NCBI lineage: Eukaryota > Metazoa > Arthropoda > Insecta > Diptera > Therevidae > Thereva > Thereva unica. The sequence goes on along the minus strand of OX465282.1, from coordinate 74,512,823 downwards.
TTCCCCAGTTGCCATATACCTAAAAAAATTTGTCGAGTTGCTCTAATGTGAGACCTCTAATTTAATTCAATGTAAAATATGCGCTACCGCTAATATTGCGTGTTGCCTATTGGCAGTTGCTTATTGCTTGTTGCCTCAGTGTGAGAGCCGCCTAAAATGTGTACCTAAACAATATATATACAGTAGTTGTGATAAATGCAGGGAGGAATTTTTGAACAAATATTTGTAACTTATATACGAAAATTTTTATTGCAATTTTGCAGTTCCTGATTGTAAGATCCGATGGAAATCATTGAGAGATTATTATCAGCGAAAAAAACGTGACAACAAGAAGTCAACAGGATCCGCCGCTTCTTCCTCAAAATTAGATCCTCGATATGAGAGCCTTATGTTCTTACATGCTATGGCAGACGAGAGAAAGTAAAATTATTAGAAATACTTATATGTACATATGTACCACCATATTTGACTATTCCTTATTTCAGGACGATTAGTAGTACTCCTATAGAACTAACGCAGGCTAATATCTCAGCTGAGGAGCATACTGTAAGTCCTCAGACAGTCGAGGAAAATAGTGAATATTTTGCAATAGAAGAAAATTCAGAGATTGAATCGCAATGTGGCCAATAAAGGGGGATCTTATTGAACAAATAGTTCATATTAAGCCAAGTGAACGAAAGGGTCAAAATTCAGCCAAGTCCTCATCAAAACAAGACATATTTTATAAAGAAATAGTAAAAGGAAGAGAGGAAAGATTAAAGTTATTGAGAAAAATTACCGAGCAAAAGGATGGGAGGAGATTGCAGCAGCTACAAAATCAAAAGGTTTGACTTTTAATTATTTAAAAAAAATCTACAGATTTCTTTCTTTTAGTTAATGCTTGTAAGGTGCGGTGGAAAACTTTACGGGACCGCTTTTGCAAGGAAGCAGCACGGATACCAAGCGGCAGTGGTGGTGATTTTGAAGTGAAGTGGCCACTGTTTAATTCCTTGATGTTCCTGAAGGGCCACATCGCAACGAGGCAGTGAGTATTAAAAAACATATTTTTTACAATGGCATTGCATTATAGCGATATTTCATTGCAGGACTGTTGGAAATTTTTCCGGAATGGAGGCTCCATGTTCTCCTGAACCTGCCGATGCAGGTACGTTTATCGAGGGTGAGGAGACAGCGCCAGCGGATACACCACCAACGGTGGCAGCAGATCCTTCCACAAACCAGCTAAAAAGAAAGCGCGGCGAAGACAGCATATACCGCCACTTTGCGGTCCTTGCTTCATTTATGGACAAGTTCCTAAATGGAGCAACCAAGACGGAAGGGAAACATGAGGCCTTTTTGAAATTGTTATCAAACAAATTGGACGAGCTTCCTCCCAAAGTCGTGGAGGACAAGAAAATGGAAATTTTAGTTTGGCTCCAAAACGAAGTCATAGTGACTTCACACAAAGGTAATAATATTGAATTTAAAATAATCATTAATACATTTATTTTTTACAGATTCTACAAGATGATGTATACAATTTCAAAGCACATGATTTAAATGAATTTTTTAAATGAATTTTTTTTTATTTTCTTTAATTTATAATGAATTCTTTTTATTTTTTATATTTTATTTTTATTAGTTTATATTTTATTAGTATTTTTTTTATTATGTTTACATTGAATTTTTGTTTTTTAAGTTAATGAATTTTTTTTTATTATGTTTATATAGAAATTTTTAATGAAGTAAGACTGAATTATGTTATATTAATGATGTTGATTTGTTTTAGTATTTAATTCATTTTTGTTACGTTTGCATGTAAGACTTATCTAAAAAATGTGATAATGTTAAATATAATATGAAAATTTACCATTTTTTTTTAATTTCTTAGTGCGGGAGCACTGCTTGTATTGAAAATTATTCTCTCGTTTTTTTCTATGAAACTCATTACTGCCTTTAGTAGAAATGTCCCCGGAAGAAAAGAAAATGAGTAAAAAAGGTTTGTAGCGCATATTTTTTATTTTATAAATGCAGTGGAAATCGGTTAACACGAAATTGTGGGGCCGGGATAGAGATTTCTCGGTATCCGAATTTCGCATTAACCGTTGTCTTTGAAAAACGTATGTATATAGTACATTGTATATATGTGCATATGTCTATTATCTACCTTTGTGGTATACCTACTATGCATCTTTATCCATATATCCAAATATATACATTTGAATTAAAAGCAATAACAACAAAAAAAAATTATTATTTCAATAATAACAAGTTTAATATATAATGAACCCCTGCTTTATCTGGGTTATATGTAGATGTCTTTTGGTTCAAACTCCCGAATATATCGGGGCAAGATGGAAGACAGCTAACCCGATTTCGCTCGTAATTACTTTCGATTTTCCACTAATGGATTTAAAAACAGTACCGTTTCTTGATTTAAACCGTTCGATCCAACCTGTATTAGATTTGAATTCTATTCTCATTTCATGTGCTAAAATTTCCGCCTTTTCCCCTAATATAGGCCCACATATGGGAATATTTTGGGATTGAGCCTGCTTGAACCATAGAAATAGCGCATAATACAAATTCTCATGTTTCGCTAGACACAGACCTTTTCTCTCAGGCTCAGGCAAACACCTTCATATGCCAGTTTAATCTTACAACGATTTCTTAAGATCTCTGATAGGGTAGAATTTAGAATTCCTAATTCTTTACAAACCTCTGTTTTCGTCTTTTCTCCACGTTCAACAGCCTCTAGAATTTTATTCTTTGCTTTATCGAAAGTGTTTTTTGCTATTGCTTGTCTTATTGCAAGTTAATTTCAACAGTAACAAGGAGTAACAGTAAAAAAATTGAACTTTACTTATTCCCTACGACGTTAAGGATGGGGATGATTTTGTATACGCGAGATTACCATCACTAGCAACTGCGGAGTCCACATACCTTTACGTCGTTAATGGAGAAAAGGACTACACAGTTGCTATAAATTTCTTTACTGATGGCCTCAATGTAAAGGGTCGGGTGGGAGAAAGTGTCTTCACCTTATCTTTGGATTGAAGTCTCCTTCATACTACCCGATCATAGGAATTTATACCAATCGGAGATATTAGCATACATGAAGGTGTTTTACTAATCAAGGAGCAATGCGATAGGAGTCGGACTGTGTACATCTTTTCAGATAGTCCGGCAACTCTGAACGCCCTGTTCTAGAACTACATTTGACTGTCGCAAATCTCTTAACAAGATGGTTCCACAGTTTAAAACTAACTTCGTATAGGTGCTCAGTTACTCAAATATACAAGGAAAGGGTTAGTATGCCTGTGGGCACTTTTAAACTCTGATGCGAATATAACACAATGCCACAAGCGAGGGAGCATTGGAGGTTTCTTAATAAATGCACCTTGGCCAACTTAAGGTGGCCTTCTTATGATCTCAGGCAGATGAAATACATAGCAAAAATATATTTCTTGAGTTCTTCGTTTTCCATTTTTATGCTTTTTAAAGATTGTTACGTCAGAACTATTGTTTAAATCTCAAAATTAATATTGTTCAAAGCCCAAAATTATCGCTTGAAAATTCGTCTAAAAATCGCTAAAGTCACTTTCAAAAACAATTCAATACACAAATAAAATTTGTACAACACGATTCTCGATTGTTACTGTTTAAATCACAAAATTAATATTGTTCAAAACCCAAAATTATCGCTTGAAAATTTCCTTTTAAAATCACTAAAGTCACTTTCAAAAACATTTCCACTCAGTGTTTCTTTCAGGTACTACTCCGGGGGGGCAAAGCCCCCCCGGAGTAGCCTTACCGCCCCCCGGGGCACTTGGAACTGAATAGCATTACGTATGTTCACGACGAATTTCCCGACAATTTGGCAAATCATTTAAACCTATAAAGCGAGCTGCTTTCCGTGGACCACGGGAAGCATACAGTATAACATAATAATATCGACAGTCAGAACAGAACACACGTGGTGTGTAGCAAGGCGAGTCGGCAGGCTTGTTCGAGAGAAAGCGGAGTCCGCATTATTTTAAGAGGTGCAGTCTGTTTAGAAAAAAATAGGGATACTCTTTGTTTAACGGAATGCTAGCCTCATCTAACTTTTCATCGGTGCTAGCTCTGAAATTTGAAAGAAAAAAAAGATATGCTTGCTACTACAAAACCATTCACGGGCGAGTCCAACTCGCACTTGGGAAACGTGCACGCGCGGGGCCGGGGAATCCCCAGACGTAAAATGAACAAATTTTTGTTTCGTATCGGTCAGATACCCCTAGCACGAACAACTTGCGAAAAAGTATTCGTATCGTTAACGTGAGCATTTTGTATGGAAACGTGAACAGCGCGTCTGGTGTGCCTGGTGTGTGCGGAAGGTGGAAAGTGAAGTGTGCGGAAGGTGGAAAGTGAAGTGCTAAATAGTTTGATAGCGTGATGAGATGAAGTGCTGAATAGTGTTGTATTCGTCCAGTATAAGTTTCGTTCATTTGAATGTATCCGGCAACGCACAATTTGTTAATTCTTTTATAAAATGAAGAGAACAATAGACAGCTATTTTCGAGCCACACCGGCGGCGGCACCTACTAAAAAACAGAAAGAAGAATGTGAAGCTGGATCATCCATTCTTCCTAATGAATCACACGTGCTAAATACCGATTCTGGGTCGTCTAGTCTAAAACCATCTGGTAAAGAAGAACGGCACTATAATAAACAATGGGAACAGAAATATAGTTGGCTAGTTTACGATGAAGAAAGTGGAGGTGCATTTTGTAAACTGTGCCAAATTTTTATGAAAAATGAGCCAAAAGTTTTGCAGAAGACAGGTGGGGTGTTCATAACAGTTCCATTCAAATCTTTCAGAAAGGCTTTAGGAAAAGACGGAAAATTACAGAAGCATGAGCATTCATCAGCTCATACTATAAGCGTAGAAATGGAAAATCTCAGAAGGCAGGCCATGAAAAAACCCATTCATGCTCAAATTATTCAACAGAGTGATAGTGAAAAAGAGTTAAATAGGAAGGGCTTAAAAATACTTTTGAGAGGTTTGTATTTTTTAATAAAAGAAGAAATAGCTCACACAACTAAATACGAGAGTTTGATTGATAGTATTCTCGACAAAATGAATGGCGAATTTAAAACATGGAGACATGCACTAAGTGAGCGATCTAATTATAGTAGTAAGGAAACAGCTTGTGAACTACTAGAATGTGTGGGTGAAGTTTTAAGAGATGAGTTAAAAGAAACATTGAAAAACAAGAAGTTCTCCGTTCTAGCTGATGAAAGTACTTCTTTAAGAAACGAAATGGAGCTAAGTATGATGTTCAGAGTAATGGAAGATAAAGTCCCTGTGGAAAAGTTCTTGGCAATTGTCAAAATCCCCGATGGAAAGGCAGAAACTATTGCTAATGCTATTGACAAGGAACTCACTGCTCTTAATTTACATTATAACGATATTATTGCTTTTGGATTTGATGGCGCTTCGAATATGGCTGGAAATGTTGGTGGTGTGAGAAGGAAGCTATCAGAAAAGGCAAATAAAGAAGTTCTTTACATACACTGTAAAGCACATATATTGGCTCTGGCAGCAGCTTCCTGCAGAAATAAAAATAAAAAGGTCAAAAGGTTTTTTCATGTTTTAAAAGACATATACAAGCTGTTTAGCAAGTCCCCTAAAAAGGAAAATATTCTACATGAAATTCAAGCAGTAATTAACGATCCCATTCTTAAGATTCCAGAATGTATTGAAGTAAGATGGTTATCACATTACAGGATAGTAAATGCTGTTTTTAGGACCCTTAAGTCAATTATGATGGCTTGTGAACATATCCACAAAGAAGGCGCAGATCTTGCATCACTGGCAGGGGGCATCTTACTGGAAATAAGAAATGAGAGTTTCATCGTCACCTGTCACGTAATGAATGAACTCCTCAGTGCACTTTCTTACCTCAGCAATGCTTTGCAAAAGAAAGACTTATGTCTCGCCAAAGTGATTCCTCTAATTACCACCACAAAATTACACCTGCAGGATATTACAAAGCAATGCGAAGATGTCAATAGCCCTCTCCAAAAAAAAGTTCAGCTCGAAATAGAGAAATTCAAATCTGAAGTGCACCTGGTTGCTGATGAAAATGCAACTGATACATTTAAAGGGTTGAAGAAGTATTGTGAAAGCGTAATTGATGAAATAGAAGACAGATTCAATGACAAATCAATTGATGTCATGACATTTTCAAGTAGTTTTGAGGACTTTCAATCAATAATAGCTTTACAAGACACAGAAGTAAGAAAGTTTTGTAACAAATTTCCTACGCTTAATGCGGAAAATGTGATAGCAGACCTTAAATCATTTAAATTTTACATCAAGTCCATGCTAGAAAGCGGAATTTATAAGGAGACAGGTGAAAATCCAATCGCTAAAATCTTAGAAGCAGACGTAGGGTACTGCGAGTTAAAAAAGCTTTGTGAAATCCTTCTTGTCATTCCCGTAACCACAGCCTCCGTCGAAAGATCGTTTAGTACGATGAATAGGATACTGAATAAGGCAAGAAACAGAATGCTACCTGAAACTTTAATGCATTGTATGATGATTAGCATCGAGGGACCAGAGACTCCAAAAGAAGAATTTTTGGAAAAAGTTTGTGGTTCCTTTGTTCTGAGGAACTTATTGTTTTAGAGTAAAAAACACGTTTTGGTAGTACTGCACTTTTGTAGTTTTATTTCACGTAAAATAATTCTTATTATATCACAGTTTATTATTATATGATAAAAAATGAAATGGTTATATATATATATATATATTTATTCAGTCACTTGAATCTTATCTATTTATATATAAATTTATATGCGTGCGTTAGCTTAGTACGTGTTACCGATTGGGGAGCCTTTTTGATAAGAGTGATAAAATCGGAGATGCCGGAAATTGGCTATTCCCCGATAGACACGATGCGGGCGGAACGGAACAGAGAACGGTAAGATCACTGAACTTTAAGTTCGGTGGTCGATGGAGTGTTCCGACTGATCGTGTTTATTGTGTGGGAGGCTGTTGTGTGACTTTGCGTAAACTTGGTAATTAAGTTTACACGGTCACTACATACTCCCCCCCCAGCGTAGCGTTAACGAAATGTTACCGCTTTAGACGGCTTAGCTTCGTTGTCGCGGTCACAACCGAAGGCTGGCTTTAGCCTGTCAATGGATATTGACTTGGTTGTGCCGTTCAATTTGACGACGAAGTGTTTTCGTAATCGTTTGATTACTTCATATGGGCCCTCGTATGGAGGTTCGAAAGGTTTTCGAACTCTGTCGACTCGTATGAAAACGTAGTCGGCGTTCTCCAGGGCTTCTGGCACGTAGACATCCTTTTGGACGGGCTGCCGAGGATGTATTGCCTTAATGTTCTGCATGTGAGAACGAAGGCGAGAGAGGAATTCTGATTCTTCAATTGGATTCTCATCCGTTGGGATAGAAATCGAATTGGGAAGTCTCAGATTCTGACCGTATACGAGCTCGGCTGGTGAGCATTGTAAGTCGGTCTTAATTGCCGTGCGTATGCCTAACATGACAAAGGGCAAGTCTTCACTCCAATGAGTAGTGTTGTCCCTTGCCATTAAGGCTGCTTTAAGTTGCCTGTGGAACCGTTCAACCATCCCGTTTGCTTGTGGATGGTAGGCGGTGGTCCGGATTCTATGAGTGCCGAGTAATTTGGCAACTTCATTGAATAGTTTCGATTCGAACTGCGTACCTTGATCGGTTGTGATCTCGAGTGGTACGCCGAATCGTGGGACAAATTCAGTGACGAATTTCTTTGCCACTGTTGAAGCTGAGATATCCCGAATTGGGTATGCTTCAGGCCATCGCGTGAATCTATCGACTATCGTTAAGATATAAGAGTATCCACGAGATGGGGGTAGGGGTCCCACTATATCCATATGGATATGGTCAAATCTATTATTTGGAAGTTTGAAAGCTTCCAATGGAGATTTGGTATGTCGTGAAACTTTGGACTTTTGGCAACCTAGGCATGATCGAGACCACTCATTGCAGTCTTTATTGATCGATGGCCAGAAGTATTTCTTGGTAACGGCTCGTCTTGTAGCACGAATACCAGGATGGGAGAGACTATGTTCGGAGTTGAACGCTAGTCTGCGTAAGGAAGTGGGTATGTAAGGCCTTGGAATGCCTATACTATTTTCACACCACACCTGATGGGCGGTAAATGGTATTGGTGTGAGGATTAGTTTTACCCGTGAGCCGTTGCTGGGGTGCTCTTGTAGAGACTTTAGCTCTGTGTCGCCTTGTTGAGCCTGAGCCAGTGTAGGCAGGTCGAAGGTGACCGAGTCGACGTTGTCGGTTGCTAGTGAGCGCGACAAGTAGTCTGCGACAACGTTTTGTTTACCCGACACATGCCTGATGTCTGTGGTAAACTGAGAGATTAGACCCAAATGTCTGGTCTGTCGAGGGGATCGTTCGGTCTTTGTGTGAAGGGCGCGAACCAGTGGTTTGTGATCAGTATAGACCACGAAATTGCGTCCTTCAACGAAATAACGGAAGTGTTTGATCGCTGCATAGATTGCGAGGAGTTCGCGGTCGAATGCAGAGTACTTCCGTTCGGTTGGTGACAGCTTTTTGGAATAAAAAGCTAGCGGTTGCCACCGATGACCGTTGAATTGTTCCAAAACACCTCCGATTGCATAATCAGAGGCGTCAGTCGTAAGACTGTATTTTGCATTCTCGATTGGATGGTTCAGCAGAGTTGCTTCAGCCATCGAGGTTTTCACCTTGAGGAATGCCGCCTGACATTCTGCTGGCCAGTCAAAAACTTTATTGGCACGTGAGCGGTTGAGAAGGTCTCTCAAATGCTCGTTTATAGGCACCAACTGTTCAGCCAATTTTGGGATAAATCGGTGATAGAAATTCACCATTCCCAAAAACTTCTGGATCGATTTGACAGAAGTTGGAGGTGCGAGATCAACGATAGCCTGACCGATCGGGGGATGGAAGTATTCCATCCTTTGTGATGCGGTGGCTTAGAAACTTAATCTCTGTTGCACCAAAAACGCATTTCTCTAGCTTAATGGTTAAACCGAAGCTATCGAGGCGTTTAAAGAGCTCTTCGAGGTGAACGATATGTTCATCCTCGGTTTTACTGGCGATAAGTATATCGTCCAAGTATACATAAACGAAGTCGAGATCTCTCGTAACTTCATTTATGAACCTTTGAAAGGTTTGTGCTGCATTCCGTAAGCCGAATGGCATACGTGTAAACTCATATAGGCCGAATGGCGTAATGAGTGCAGTCTTATGCACGTCTTCTGGGGCGATTGGTATATGATGGTATGCACGTACCAAATCAACCTTTGAAAATATTGTGCAGCCGTGAAGATTCACGGAGAAATTCTGTATATGCGGGATTGGATATCTTTCCGGCACAGTGACAGCATTAAGGCGACGGTAGTCGCCGCATGGCCTCCAATCATGTGAGTCCCGTTTAGGGACCAGATGAAGCGGAGATGCTGCGGGGGACGACGAAGGTCGACAAATCCCCAATTGGACCATATGGTCGAACTCTAACTTTGCCACCTTCAGTTTCTCCGGATGGAGCCGCCGAGCGGTGACAAATGGTAATTGCCCTTTAGTTACAATGTGGTGTTGCACATTGTGTTTAACCGGCAGGTTAAAATTGGGCGGTTTTGTTAACGAAGCGTACTTCGTTAATAGCTCTTTGTATATGCCAATAACTCGGCATGGAAATGTTTCGGGGTTGTAGTCGACGGTAGCGCACACGTTAATGCGAAACTTCGTGCGCTTGTCGACTAAATGCCGATATTCAAAATCGACGGACAATTTGAACTTCGTTAAGAAGTCCGCCCCGAGAATGGCTTTAGTGGTGTCGGCTATAATGAAGTTGTAAACATATCGTCGGCGTAAGCCGAGTTCAAGTTCGAGTAACTTCGTGCCGAAAGTTCGGATCAGTGATCCGTTGGCCGCGTACAGAAGGACGTTCGGGCTACCGTTATGGGCCGGGAACGCCTTGGCGGGAACAATTGAAACGTCAGAGCCCGAATCAATCAGAAAGTCCATCCGATTGTTGGTGTCTCTGACGAATAAACGATATGAGCGGCCGGTTATATGCTCGCTCGCATCGATCCCCCACTTTAGTTTTTTTTATGGGTGGTGGCCTTTTTCTTCGCCGGTTTGGCTTGTCCACCACCGAAACTGCAGGGGGCCTTGCAGGTGCGTGCCTCAAAGGCTACCCCTGGCTTGATTGGCCCCTGTTGGCCGAGTGGCCGAGGGCTGACGGGAGCTGGCCTGTCGGTTGGCAGGTGTTCGGCTCCTTGGGCTGCGCTGGTTTCGGTCAAGTTTGTCCAGCCTGTCCAGCCGTGCTGTTAGCTTATTGATGGCGCTTTGCAGCGCCACCAATGTGGGCTCCGCTTTGGCCGGGGTATTGGCGTGGATGGCGGACGTGTATGAGGCGCCTCCGTGTGGAAGCACCTCCCATACTTTGTCCGCCGTTGCCGCTAGTCCGGTCAGGGTTTGATCAGCAGCAGTGGCCAACGTGACCTGTATGGCCTGTGGAAGCCTCCGCTCCCACAGGTTCCGGATCAGGTCATCGTTGACTGCTGATGACCCGCCAGCTAGTGCCTTCAGAGCCTGGAGGAACTCGGAAGGTTTCCGGTCTCCAGGCTCTTGCACTGACAGCAACTGCTCGAGACGGCGCTTCTCCGAAGTGCCGTATTTCTCGAGCAGATGCCCTTTAAGTGCCTCGTAAGAGGAGGTATGGTCTACGATGCTGAGTCGCATCGCCGTTACCGCCTCTTCCGGCAGGGTAGCCATTACATTATAGATCTTGGCCTTATCGGACTTGCAGCCCGCCATTTGGAACATAATCTCCGCCTGGTAGAACCAGGAGGCGGGCTGGTGCACCCAGAACTTGGGGATGTCTAATTTTGACACCTTGATGCCTTCGACATCTGAAGTTCCGGGTTTTGGCTCCTCAAGGAGTGGAACGTCATGCTCCATTAAATTATCCATGGGATTATTTTGTGGTAGTGACATTTTGTTGAAAGAAATCAAAGAAAAAAAAACTCTTAAACTTCGCCAAGGATATAGGAAACGAGAGAAACGAATCGGTATAAAAACCAATCGAAATAAATTGAGTAGGGTTGTATAACAAAAAAACTTGTAGTGAACCAGCGATCCGAAAAACAATGTACCCAATATATATATATATATATATGTATATATTCCTTCTATGAAGGTAAGTATGTATCAAAACGAAACTCTAAGCAACAAACTGTACTTAAATTTAAATAGACAATCGTAACTTTGTACTTCTGTATGTTAATTGAATTGTGTTGACTTGCGGTAAGAATACAATAATTTGCAATTCAACCTGTAGCTATATAAATTTAAAGTATGTCCTAATATGAATCAACGAATAAAATGGGAAAAATAAATGTGGGTCTTCGTGAAATTTACACGACAAAACGAAATATAGTTATAATAATAAAACAATTATATATAGTTCGCAATGTTATATGAGTATATAAAAGGAATTTTAAAATTTAATTTATCCCACACCAATACTAGAATATTGATTAAATTGTGAATTAAATCTGAAAATTTAGACTCTAAATATTAGAAATATTTATTCAATTAGTGGTTAATATTAAATGTGTAAATTAAAACTAAAAGAAAGTAAAGTTTAATTTTTTTAAATATTATTATTATTATCTCCGGTATATGTTGGGATGCTCCCTCGCCGTTCCCGACTTCTTTTGTTGATTGTCTGCTTATGTTCGGCTGATTTTCAAAATTGATGTTGATCTGATATTTATTGATATTGATATTGATATTGGATATTGATATTGATCTGATATTGATTGATATTGATATTGGATAGCGCTATATAATTTTTCGTGAATTTTAATATTTTTAATTGACAGATTCTTTGGTCAAAAAAATTTTTTTTTACTAATAACGGTAGACTCGACCTTTTCTTCGACTTTAATATTGAAACTATAGAAAACACTAATTCCGTTTTGTAATCAAATAAATTCTATGTTAATGACGGAAATGTAATCAGTTATTTGGTCAATATTTTACTAAATTAGTTGAAAATTTGTACTTCCCTATTATTATTGGGTTGCATCTGACACTATTTTGCTTCCTAATGTGCAATCACTTCAACGATTTTTCTAATAATGATTTTTTTTTTTTTTTACAACACGGTCGCCCACATTACTGTATTGCTGTTTTAATATTATTTTATGATTTTTTTTTAGGTAAAATTTAGTGCACTACACTTGTTTGTCGCGTGTTGCGACGTCGGGGTCACCAATGTGGTTCCTTTGTTCTGAGGAACTTATTGTTTTAGAGTAAAAAACACGTTTTGGTAGTACTGCACTTTTGTAGTTTTATTTCACGTAAAATAATTCTTATTATATCACAGTTTATTATTATATGATAAAAAATGAAATGGTTATATATATATATATATATATTTATTCAGTCACTTGAATCTTATCTATTTATATATAAATTTATATGCGTGCGTTAGCTTAGTACGTGTTACCGATTGGGGAGCCTTTTTGATAAGAGTGATAAAATCGGAGATGCCGGAAATTGGCTATTCCCCGATAGACACGATGCGGGCGGAACGGAACAGAGAACGGTAAGATCACTGAACTTTAAGTTCGGTGGTCGATGGAGTGTTCCGACTGATCGTGTTTATTGTGTGGGAGGCTGTTGTGTGACTTTGCGTAAACTTGGTAATTAAGTTTACACGGTCACTACAAGTTGTTGATTTGTATGCAAGAAAAAAGCCACGAAGAATAAGATTTTTGTAAAGAATAATATGTTACTTTGACAATTTTGGTTCAGCTTAGTTGATCTTTTAGTTATTGTGTAGCTTGATAGCATTTTTCATTCATTAAAATATTAATAATAACTGGAATTAATTTTAAATATTACTTTGTTTTAATTATTTAGTCCGCCCCCCCAGGTCTCTTAATTGCCCCCCTGGAGAATTTTGCCTGAAAGAAACACTGTTTCCACTTGTCACTTTGGTTGTCAAACTCGGAACGCGCCGCCGACACAGCAACATTATGTCAAAAATACGCACACACCGCGAAGCCAATGTCCGCACCGCGGTTGCGCGAAATTCTGTCACCAGCTATACAGACACAACATCCAATTTCATCCTTTTATTGGATTTCTCTTCCACCTACATCAACTCAATCTGGCCAGCCCCAGCCGGAAAATGATTGAGATTTTGTGCAGAACTATAGTAATTTACGCAAATGTTTTTTTTATAAATTGTAAAAATTATCCTATGTTATGAGTCATTCATTTTTATTTACTTTTATTCTTTGTTTTGTTGAACTTTTATAATGTAAAATATACATACGTACCTTAAAGTTATGCTAAGTTTTTCTTTTGGAGATATTGGTGTTTTATGGCGGTTGCATGGAACTTTTTCGATGTCATTTTTAATGTTGGTTGGATGTAGGTGGAATAAAAAAAAAATATCGCGGCTAGGTTGTGGCAGCTCCTTCCTACTTCTCTGTCTCTTTCTACTCTCTATCTTCCGGCTAGAGCTGCTGTTCGATATTCTATACGAAAAAAATAGATTGTCGAACAGTACAAAGGGGCTTTCCCTAAGCCTCTAGTCTATCACATAAAAAAAAATGTACCTTAAAACTACTTCAAAGAGCTGAGGTGATAAACGGAAGTATTCAACGAACTTTGCATCGTTATTCATTAAATGTCTTTTAATTAGTATTTCATAAGTCCCTTCTTACACTTTTATTAAACATTACATCTATAGGATTTCTTCTTATCAAGCTCATCAATAAAATATGTATCTTCTTCATCTGCATCTTCCTCTTGTAATAAAAAGAAATCCCTTTCCCAACTCATTCTGATTACTTCGCTAGACAATTAACTGTTCCTTAACTGAAATATCTTTGCTTGGAAACCACACGCGACGAACTTGCGTTACGTCAATGATAGCGCAAGTACGTCGGCGAAATTCCGTCGCGAATTTACGTCGGCGCAATACCTTGGAAACCGTAGCTTTAAGGTTTTCGACACTTATTTGTTGAGGTATAAAGTACAAAAAAGAATTTTTGTTTTAAGAATAATAACGTTATGGGAATTGTTTATACATGTTGTAACATGACCGTCTCAAAAAAAGGTGAATTATCGGTATCCACTGTAGCACTTGTAAAAACTATCTGCAACCAGAAAACCAAAAATTTTTATAAAATATATAATATTTGTTGTTAAAATATCAATAAATAGTTGAAAATTAAAAAAAATCACGGTCATTCAACTTTTCGGTACCGTTTTCACGTTTTTTCGCTCTTTAAAATGCTATAAAAACAAAAAAAAAAAAATATTATCTGCATTTAGGTTCATCCTCCAGTAAATTAAATGAACTTAAAAAAAAAGTGATCCATTAAGCGGTTTTCTAGTTCTCGTGTGTAGTATAATAGTATTGAATTTAATACTCATCCACTATTACCAGCATTGTAATGGGCAACGGATTCAGGCATAGTCTCCAAACATATATTGAAGAATAAAGTCATACGGAACGTAAAGTCGTTTTTAGAAATAATACATCGTGGAGACAGATATAAAAAACATAGTTTTTCAGGAAACGCATTTTAAAGATGCATACTACCGCGCAAAATGTATTGTCGCGTAAAAAGTGACTCGAATTATTATGTCATAACCTTTTTTATGAAATATATTTCTAAAATTTTCGCGATCCCCACTATTTATTCAGGAAAATATAAAGTTTAACCATGTTTGAAAGCGATAATGAGTTTGAGAACGGTGCCCACCAACTTATCAAAGACATTCTACCATTACATATACATTACATATATGTAGTGATGCAACCAGTGATGGGGACCGAAAAGAACCTTTATATCGGTTCTATTTAACTTAAAATCGATTCAAGAACCTTTTTTAAATTCTTATTGTGATTCTTCCGCAGAGCCTTTTTTTAGAATCAAAATATAATATGAAACTCGTAAATGATAAATTCTCATTTAAAAATTTCTGTTCTGCTTTGGTAACGAAACCAAAAAAATAATTTTTTTCCATCTTACCACCAAAATGAAAAAATTTCAACTCTTATTTGAAATGGGTATAGAATTGATATAAAATTTTATTAGGTTTTGGATCCGGAAACGGAATTTTTTTTTATAATCTGCAAAATCGGTTTTGAGCGTAAGTGAAACCGAAAGGAACCGATATACCGGAAAACAATTTATTTTTTTGGTTCCAATCACTGGATGTAACGAATATTCGCATTAGCCTTCGCATATTTTTTTGACATTCTAAAACGTCTGACATGGGTTACACTATCTTTTCTTTATTATAAATTTATTCATTTTTTTGTTTTTCAATAAAAAATGAATGTGTCTGAACTCATTGAATGTTCAATTAAGAATATTTCTACTGATACGACTTGGCCATCCCAGCGGGAAAAGTGGAAGCAGCTTCCTCGGGAATCAAATTGGAAGTGCTTCCTGGTCGCACTACAGAAGCTTTTTGGAAGATTTTTCAAATAAAAGTCATTTTCAAGTTTGTTGGTAGATTTTCTGTTTCAACAGATTCTATGAATTTCGATTTCGTAATGTTTTTGTTTGTTGTGAAATATTCTCTTTAGAAAAATTTCCATTTAGAGTTGTGCGCGCTGTGAAAGAAGCCGGTTTGTTGTTGGTGATTTCGAAATATAATAATATTATTGTGGTTGTTACTACTCCAGTGGAAAAGGTAAGTAATTAGGTTAATTTGGTTTTCAAAAGTTAATTGGATATGTATTCATATAGGATAATTTTGTTAAGGCACAATTTCATTGAAATTTGATTATATGTACATATTTGACATAAAGTAATTTCATAAATTTTAAGAAGAAAAGCATGATAAGAACTTTATAGTCCAATAAAAAGAGTAAAATGAATAAGACAATGCCGGGATTAGCAAAAGACACTTTAAAAGATTAGTGCGCAACCATACTAAAAAAAATATATGTGTAAAAGAAGTAAAAATTTTGATGATGCAACGGACAATGAGCCTGATGAAATACAGGTGGATTGGAATGACATGAGTCGCAGTGTTATCACTGATTTAAGAACATGGTGCGTGAATCATCTAATTACGAGAACTGTGACAGAAGATGTTCTTCACATATTAAACAAGGCGGGACTAAATGTACCAAAAACAAGAAAAACGTTAATGGGTATTGTGACTGATACTATAAGCATTACTTCTGTCTTTCCGGGGAAATATTATCATTATGGACTGTTAAAATCTTTACAAAAATTAAACCTTAATATTTTGGAAGAAGTAAATAGCCTACATATTGATATTGAGATCGATGGTTTACCCTTGTATAAAAGCTCAGCGCAAACGTTGTGGCCAATCTTAGGTTCGCTATCTAATTGCTCTGGAATAAAACCACTTTTAATTGGAGCATATCGTTGGTTTTCAAGCAGAATTCACTAAGTACAATTTTTCAAGTTTTCAGTTTTTTATACTAAAGTAAGTCTTATAATGCCAACTTTATACTGGCAATACCTTATAGCCCGCACACTAATATTGTTAAGGTTTTTAGGGGGTTAGTTTCGGATTTACCTTGTCCATAATGACACAAAACTACCAAATCATTTCTGCCAAAACTCACTAATTCGTTGCGTTTTTTTATTTTAATCTAAAAATCCAGTATTAGAATTAAATAATTATTTCAATTCTTTTGTAAACTAAACTAAGAAATCTAAAAAACAATGTATACTGAGCCGATTACTATTATATGCCATTACAAAATTTTCAGAGACACAAACATCTTAAATATCGATTTACTAAAAACTATGGTTTTTGACTTAGTGAGTTCTGCTTTTAAACCCACGATATCTTGGACGCACTAAACCGGAAAATGTCAACGAATATTTATTGGAATTTGTCAAGGAAATAAAAATATTGCAAAATGAAGGTATAGTACTGAGTGGTAGAAAAGTAAATATACGTATACGACTATTTGTTTGCGATGCTCCCGCTAAATCATTTGTTACTGGCGCTGTGGGCCATACTGCTGGAAACGGCTGTTCTAAATGTCAGCAACATGCCAGAAAAATTAATAACCGACTAGCATATGCCACTGAATCGGGATCTTTAAGAACTGACGATGAATTTTATGAGCGATCTAATATTTCTTATCATACCATGTATTTCAGAGAAAATAAGCATATTTTGGAAGAAATTGATATTAAGATGATAACCCAATTTCCGTTAGATGTTATGCATTTAATAGATTTAGGGGTTGTAAAAAAGTGCTTGAATTGCATTTGGACGAATAAACATAAGGGCATAAATTCTGCTCAAAAACAATATTTAGATAATAAGTTGATTTCATTTGGTCCTTTTATTCCTAGGGAATTTGTAAGGAAACCTAGAAGCTTTAGTGAAATGCCGCGGTGGAAAGCTACCGAATTTCGGCAAATCGCACTATACACGGGAATTGTTTTGTTTAAGGATGCAATAGACCCAGATCTTTTTCAAAACTTTGTTACATTATATGGTGCATATAGATTGATTTCTTGCCCAAAAAATTGCAAAAATAATTTAAATTGCGTAAAAGAGATTCTGCAGACATTTGTAAAGAATTTCGGTTTGTTATATGGAGAAGAAAAAGTCAGCTACAATGTGCATAATTTATTACATCTTGCTGACTGCGTGGAACAGTACGGAAATGTCGACAATTTTTCGGCATATCATTTTGAAAATTACATGCAAATATTAAAAAATATTGCCGCCAACCGAAAGCAATTCTAGAACAAATCAACAATCGGGTTAATGAAGAAACTGCATATGCAGTTAGAAAAAAATCTTATAAAAGGACAATTTCTAAACGTAAAAGTAAAATAACGTCAAGACCCATTTTTCAAAATTACAGTTGCGACTTGTTTTATCTATGTGAGTTGCCCCCGGATAATTACTGCTTCATAAAACCCCTGGTTCCCATTAAAATTATTGGCTTCACTAAAGATTCAAACGAAAAAGAATACGTCATCAATTTGGAATTACTGGACATTTCACCATATATAGAAGAGCCGTATGACTCAATAATGACACTAGGCATTATTTTTACTAAAAAGGTTTCTGAAGACAAAAAGAAATACAAGATGGAGGATATACTTTGCAAAGCAATGTGCTTACCAATTAATGATGGATTAGTTGTTATTCCCATTTTACATCATTGCGCATCCTAATTGTATATTTTAAGATATATCAAGCATCCTGCAATGATC
Organism: Thereva unica; assembly: GCA_949987705.1. NCBI lineage: Eukaryota > Metazoa > Arthropoda > Insecta > Diptera > Therevidae > Thereva > Thereva unica. The sequence continues at coordinate 74,494,527 of OX465282.1, read as the reverse complement.
CCTACAATGTTTTACTTTCAGAAAGTAGTATGGAACCAGTAGCAAAACAATTTAAACCCAATAAACCGTACGCACCTACTCCTATTTCCCGCTGCAATCATGCATTGGGAGAAAATTTAAATTTACAATTTTTTATTTTTTTTACCGTTTATTTATTTCTTACTTTTTCAGATACCAATACTAATTATATAAAGGAACTCGATATGTTCCCACCAAAAAGACAATTTCAAATATTTCCACTTAAATCATTGGAGGAGCTTAAATCGGTAGATGAAAAAATACAAACAATTCCTGAACATGAACTGGTACAATTATTACACTACTATTAATTTTTACATTATTACTAAACAAGATACTAAACTTCTTCTGCAGGTAAATTACATTAGAGAACTGATAGGTAAAACTGAGCTGTCGAAATGTTTTCACCTATTTTTTGATGAAAAGATTATTCTTAGCATTAATTGGGGAGGATCCAAAAACCTTTTCCCAGTGAAAAGTGTAAAATTATTTAATACTATTTTATTTGGTATATTTCTTATATACTTTTATTACTTTTATTAAAATTAGTCCATTTATAAATTTTAAATTTGTAGACGCTGTCCGAACTTCCGGATTTCCACAATATGAACAATTAATGAAAAAGGGGTTTCGGTTATTTAAAAACCGTTTTTATAAAAATACCTTTAAACTTAAAAATAGTAAATAGTAAAATAAATTAGATGTAAGTCCTTTTTTTATGTAATGAATTTTTATTATTTATTTATGTGTTGAATTTTTATTATTTTTTTTGTCTGAATGCAATATTAATTTAATTAATTTTGTTATTTAAATAAAAATGTTTATTTTTGAAATTTATTTGTATATCCTTTATTAATCAAAAACGAAGAGCGAAACCTTTTTCCATCTCCCAAAGAAGCAAATATGAAAGCTTGCTGCTTGCGAAATTTAAAACTTCAAAATAGCTTCCAGGAAGCTAATTTGAAGAAAATCGAACAAACTGCTTCTTGCAAATGACATGCAATGGTAAAAAAGATATTGATAGGGATACGGAAGGCAAGCACTTCTAAGCAACTCAAGCATGGATTCTTCATGCATCAGTGAATGCTTCTATTTCCCGCTGGGTAGTGGCATTGCCCACACACCAGTGTACATCGAGTTCTTTTTTCATTTTTTTACATACGCGAAATTGTGCAATGGCGTTGCCCACATTACACTTAGGGTTATATAGAAGGCGAGTATTCACCGTCTTCTCATTGTTAGAAATAGGTGGAATTAAATGTGCAGTGGCGTTGCCCACAATATAATTAGGGTTATATATAGAAGGCGAGTATTCACCGTCTTCTCGTTGTTAGGATAGATTAGGTGGAAATTTTAAAAAATAAAAAAATCTAATAACTAAAAAATTTAAATTAACTTATCTACACATTCAATCAAAAAATTGACTAGATAATTTAATAAGGAGAATTTATTATTTTTCCTTGAGTGCCTTCGCCTCAGCTTAAATAATTAATTCCCGTATATGTAAAAACTAACAAGGGAATTTGCCCAGAGAAAAATATTTGGACTATTTATGAATTAATAAAAGCAAAATATTTTTAAGATTGCGAATTTGTAGATTTTTTTTGAAATTTTAAAAAAAGGAAGAAAATAATAGGCAATAAATTGATTTATAACGAATCTAATTTTTTTATTAAAAAAAAGAACCTGTGACCTGATCCTTTTTCAGTCTATATCGGCAACGGTCAGGTGACAACGTTACAGATATCATGAAAAATTGTGGAATTGATGGTATTATATTGATTCAGATAATCAAATCGAAGAAAATTAAAAAAACTCGTATTTTAATAAATGTTTATTGTAGAATGCTTTCATGTTCTTTTACTTAAATTTAGTAAATAAAGTAAAGAAAAGGTAGTTATAAAACACAAGTTGTTGGTTTAACATAAAATTTATTAAATTCATTTCTTAGTCGTGAATGGTGAATGATTGATGTTTTATAGGGCGGCTTATGAATAAATAAAACCCAACATCCATTTTCAGCGATATTAAAAACAGACAACAAGTGAAAAACTACAGCGATTTAACTACAATTCTGAAAAATAATTACCACTAAAACTCTCTTTTTATATTTAGATATTTTTCGAGGATATTGCGGTTTTGGGGCTTTGATAATAATTTTTCACAGTCATGAGAATTTCTAAATCTAATAATTACCCAAATTCGTGAGAATTTCCTGCGTTAGATGATAATTTGAGTGTATAAATTGGTATAGTGAAATCTAGCCACTTTTATTATATCAACATGCTCCAAACCTTAAACATAGTTGAGGAAGTTGAGGTTGAGCCACCACCAGGAGTGGAATGGCCCTCTATCGATGATGATTTGAGGATGTTGGTATGCCAAAAAAATGGGGTTGTTGTATTCCTAAGGGAATACAACGAGGAGGACTGGAAAAAATATGGGCGCATGCCTAAATATATTAAGGTGAGTTGTAGAATTTTTTATTTATTATTAATAAATTTTATTATTAATTTTTCATTATAGGATATCAAAAAAATTAATGCTAATGGTCACACAGTCGTGTTGCTGATGGGACACAATTAGTAGGTACTAACCCAGCATCTACACCTTGCGAAATATTTATAAACACATTCAAAATTTTCATAAAAAAGTACTTTATTTTTAGAATTATTTGAACAAAAACATATATTCATATTGTAATAACGGTAATATTCATTTTTACACTAAATTATGATCAAATAGTTCCTTCAATATTATTTTAGAAAAAAAGTTGTAATTCTTTGTATGGAATAAATATAAACTAGCGCTGATGATTAGACCCGTGTAATCGACTACCCAGGTACCTGGGCACCCGGGTACGACCCGGGCCTTCCGAGTATTACCCGGGTACTCGGGTACTCGGGTATTACCCGGGTACTCGGGTATTATCCGGGTACTACCCGGGTAAATTTGGTCGCATGGAAAACTATTCACTAATTTTTATAATTTAGCAAATTCACAAATAAATTATATATCATGGACGTTAAGATTTATTCTTGTTAATTACGAAACTTTTTTGATTACATTCTTTATAATTATACAGGTACATATTCATAAATTAACATATAAAATAACACATTATAAAATAATAAAAACGGGTACATATAAAATTTCTTCCGATGATGTGGGTATTTTTTACTGGTATGTGTGTCTTACACATCGATTTGTGTTTACTTGCCATGGTTACGCCAAACTTTGCCTGTGCTCCGAAATAGAACCCAGTATACCGGCCAGTGCTTGTGGCGTCTTAAATCGTACGCAATGGTAATGAAAATATACAGAATCGGCTGCGATTTAAGACGTCATTAGCACTGGCCGGTATGCTGGGTTCTATTTGGGAACACACCCTTTACTTGTCGTACTCTAAAGACAAAACGTATATGCCGGCGCTCAGGCTTTTAAATGTCTCTTAGATCGCCGGCTGGCAATGTGTTAAAATCATTGTGAATGCGGCTCAATTTTTTTTTTAAATTAAATCAAAATGTCTCGCCGGACCAGTTGGGTGTGGAAACATGCAAAACAAGTGAAAAATGAAATAAAGTGCGATATTTGTGGCGATACTCTTTCTTATGCTGGGTCAGTTTCGACAATGGGAAAACATCTCAAAAATAAACATAAACTGTAAGTACACATTTCAACTAAAATATAACAAATTAAATTTTGCTGTCAATAAAGGTAAATTTATAATTTATTATAATATGTATTGATATGTGAAAAAACACATTTGAATATCTAAGCAAAATATTTTCAAAAGTCAGTAGAACAGAAGAAACTGCAAGACATCTCTAAATTTAAAGACGTAATAAAAAATGAAATTTTTAGGCAAATTCCAATAAGCCTTTCTCGGTTGATTTCATTCCAAATTCAGATTCGAAATATTGCACAAAATCATCAATTTAATTTAATTTATTATTGTATATTTTATTATATATTAATTTAATTTAATATTGCATAGTTTAATACAATAAAATAAAGACATATCTGATTGAATTTAATTTTACTGAAATTAGTTCTAAACAATTTTGTATTTTGAATAAAATAAAGCAAAATCATATTTGTTTGAATTTTTTTGTAATGAATTTTGTATGGAAGTCAATTCTTAATGTATGCATAGTTTGGCTTAATTTGACACATTTTTATTTGGTCAGATAAAATGCCTTTTTATAATCTGCACCCTCAATTATAGCAATGGCAAGCAATTCGCTGCCTATAAGTATCAAAAATTGTTCAAGTAATATGAATAAAAACAAAATTACAGGAGCACAAATGAACAAGAGGAATCAAATTCAGATGTAAATGAGGCTTCTACTTCCACGACTGACGGGTTAGAAAGTTCTTCGCATTTAAGGAAACGATCATCCAATTCAACAGAATCTATTAAATGTTCTTCCAACAGACAGGAATCTATAACTTAAGCTGTAGCACATTTGATAATGAGTTGTCAACTACCACTGTCATTTGTGCACAGTGATGGTTTTACGGATTTTATGAATGTTTTAAAGCCAGGATATGAAATTCCATATCCTCAAGCCATCCTTGCTCGTCTGCGACTTGCTTATGGAGAAATAAGAGACAAAATTGCGAAGTCATTGGAAAAAGCTTCTTCGGTTTCTTTGACATCTGATGACTGGTCATCAAAGGCAATGGAGGCTTATGCACATTTCATCGATGAGGACTGGAACCGGCAACTGCACATTTCATCGATGGGGACTGGAACCTACATAATGCGACGTTATGCACTACTGCTATAGAAGATCGACCATCAGCATGAATCGGCTGAGAACCTTGCTACAGTTTTGGAGATGGTGCAATGTGATTGGGGCATACGTGACAAAGTCAATGCTGTTGTCCACGATAACGCCAACACTATGACTGCAACTGTGCGCTTGCTTAATGGTGATGATAATAATATTCATAGTGTCGATTACGCTGCTCACACTCTTCGGCTATGTATCAAGGATGCTTTTAAAAAAATGGAACCAAACTCTGATGTGATTTCAAGTGCAAGCAAAGTTGTTGGACACTTTAAGCATTCAAATAATGCTATAAAGTCTCTAAAGGCGAAGCAGATACAGCTCAATATGAAAGTAGAGAGACTTCAACAAAGTGTGCCCACACGGTGGGACTCTACTTACTTCATGTGTGAGACATTGTGCCGAAATCGGAGTGCAATCTCTGCTGTTTTAAATGACAGAAGCGTCACGTAGCCATAAAATTGGAAATAATGGAGAGTGAGTGGGCTAACATGGAGTGTATAGCAAAAATCCTGAAACCCTTCCATACAGCGACAAAAGTCCTCAGAAGTGAGACAAACGTCACATTGTCAACCGTTAGACCGATTGTAAGAGGACTTCTTCAACACCACCTGAAGACCGAGTCAGATGACAGTGAACATATAATTGATTTTAAAATGGAACTCGAAAAGTCTCTAAAGAAACGGTTTGACATAAATGACAACACCAATAGCAATGTTAGAGCGGATCAGATCGCGTTTTTAGATCCTTGTTACAAAGATTTGAAAGATGAATCGATAGCGAACAAAATCAAGGATTTTGTTATACAAGAATCACGGGTCCTCACTGCAGATGTTATGTAAAAAATCTCAGAAGGGAAAATTTATTAAAAAAAAAAATAATTAAAATTAATTATCAAGAATTTACCCACGATATATTTTAGTTCCACATAGTCGGTAAATTTTATGGAAAACGGCCCAGACGAAATTTGAACCACCCCAAGATAATTTACGCGCAACTTGCAATACGCCGCGTGAGAAGCGCGCTGTAAGCAAGTTGCGCAGGTGCCTGGCATTTCATGCAAAGTTCAAGGGCGCGTTTTCCTGATGTGTGGAAATTTTTCTTGCCACCACCGGCGGGTGGGAACATAAAAATTTTGAGTGTTGTTTAAACCCTTGACAGCGGCGGGCTTGTCCCGAATTGATGGAGTGTTGTTCTAACCGTGACCACCGGCGGGTGGAAGGATTAATAATTAGAGTGTTGCCTAAACCACGAGCGGGCGGTGTAATAAAATCAGTCTTGCCTAGAATTTTACCGGCGGCGGTGAAAAAGATATAGTTATTTTTTATTGTTCCCAGTGTTAGATAATGAAAATAAATGTAGGAACAAACACACTCTCAGATAATAATAAGCATCAACAGCCATGAAGGCTGTCGAGAGAGTCAGTCGGCAAAAAGGCTCACGCAACGACGCAACGCAGCAACGACCCGTGCTATGGAATAAACGGCATTATTAGATTATAAGAAAACATTAAATTAAAAGCCATTCATTACCTTACCAGTCAAAATTCATTTTGTGAATTATTTTTTTTATAAATGATTGTGAAAAATCGCATTAAAGGAATTTGTTTAGAAAGTGGTTTATTGGTCATTATTAAAACGGATTTCCCACAAATGGTGTCAGAAGTGGTTTTGTGCAAGCTTCACGTGCAAGGAAAAATTTAAGCAACATTTAAAATACATTAAAATCTAAGAAAAGCGAAAAACAGGAATAGCGGCATTGGCCAACATCATCAGAACCAAGGATAACGGAACAGAGAAGTTTCATAAAATTTTTTTCCAAATAACTAACTTATCATTTTAGAGAAAAGAAAAACGGGAAACAAACACAAAGAAAAAAAAAACAAAATGTCAACTTGAACTTGAACTTGTCATCTTTCGGAAACTGCATTTTTTATAATTAGCATTTGTCAGGCGTTATATTTAAGTTAATATTAATACAAACATTGATTTAGTATTAGTATTAGTATAGAATGCATAAATTGTGTGTACTATAGAAAGAAATATTAATTCAATATATGGAAGATATTAGTGAGCTTACAACAAAGGAGTTGCAAAAAATATGCAAGGAAAAGGGACTTCCAGTTAGGTATAATTTAAAATCGGACTTAATAGAACGATTACGTAAGGCAAGTGAAAATAGCGAAGACAAAGAAAGCGTGGAAAACGACTTAGTGCAAGAAAGGGAAGAAACTCATGAGGAAAATAAAGATTACAAAAGTGAAGAAGAAAATAGCAGCAAATATAGAAATAAAGGCGAAAAAATCAAGATGTCCACTGAAAACCATTTTGTTTTTCGAGACGTAGAAGAATCATTGGAAAAATTTTCGGGTGAATCTGGAAAGACGATCCAAGCATGGTTGAAGGATTTTGAAGATATTTCAGAAGTCTGCAAATGGAATGAAATACAAAAGTATTTATATGCCCGTCGATTATTGATAGGTGCGGCCAAATTAGCGATCGAAGTGAAGACAGGTATACATAGTTGGGAACTATTAAAAAATACATTAGAGAATGAATTTAGTACAACCCCTTCAAGTGTTGAGATCCATCGGGAGTTAGATTCACGAAAAAAACGCCAGAATGAAAGTTTTTTAGAATATCTTTTTACTATGCAGCAAATCGCAAATAAAGGTAAAGTGGATGACCTTTCTCTCGTAACATATATAGTACAAGGAATTCCTGATGACGTAACTAATAAAACAGTGCTCTACGAAGCGACTAGTTTAGAGGAACTAAAAAGGAAATATCTTGTATATAAAAACATTAAGCAACAAGTAGAAAAACAAAAACAGCAAAGTGAAGGTAAAACAAGATTTCCAGGCAAAAACCTTGCTGGGAAAAGCGACACAGACAAGAAAAGGTGTTTGAATTGTGGAGCTCTTTCCCACCAGACAAATTTTTGTCCGAATAAAGGCAAAGGCACACGTTGTTTTACTTGCGGCGAATTCGGTCATATTTCTACCACATGTACTCGCAAAAAACAAAATCAAAATGAAAACAATCCTAAAGAATTCCGGGTTAATCGAATTTCAGCAAATTTTTCCACCGTGGAAATAAAAATAGAGAATATATCTTATCCAGCTTTAATTGATACAGGAAGCGAGGTCACCTTGATGAGGAAGTCAGTGAAAGAAAGACTTAATACCTTAATCTACGACCAGCCAGGAATGTTTCTAAACGGGTTCGGACCACGTGGATCACAAAAAGCATTAACATTAGGGTCATGTTCAACCAACATAGAATTGGAACCAGAAACATATCTCATAAGATTTCAAGTCGTCCCGGATGACTGGGTTTCGGATGACATAATTCTGGGGAAAGACTTTATAGAAGGGATATTACTGGTAGTGGACAAAGGCAAAGCTAGTGTCTTCAAAAACGGATTTCCCACAAAGGACAACCTGAATTACAATATCGAGGAAAACCCATTAGACAAGATGGATGTAGTAAACTTAATCGAAAGAAAAACAATGGACAACGTTCGTAATGTTAAAAATAGGGAAATCCGAGAGGAGCTCATGACGCTAATCGATACGTATGAACCGGTACGAACAGGAAAGTCTTGCATTGAAATGAACATAGTTCTGACAGATGAAAATCCCGTTTATCAGAAAGCAAGGAGACTTGCACCAAAGGAAAGAAGTATTGTGAACGAACAGATAAGACAATGGTTAAGTGACGGAGTTATACAACATAGTCAATCCGATTTTGCTAGCCCAGTAGTTCTAGCTAGTAAAAAAGATGGAAATCACCGACTCTGCGTAGATTACCGAAGTTTAAATCGCAAGATCATTAAAGACAGATATCCCCTACCAGTTATTGAGGACATCTTAGAAAGTCTTTACGAGGCAAAAATATTTACAACTTTAGATTTAAAGAACGGATTCTTCCATGTGGACATAAAGGAAGAATGTAGGAAATTTACATCTTTTATAACACCAGATGGCCAATATGAATTTAGGAAAGTTCCATTCGGTCTCTGCAACTCACCATCTGTATTCCAAAGATATGTGAACACCGTCTTTTACGATCTATCACGCCAGGGCCATGTATTAATTTATATAGACGATCTCATCATTCCGGCAAAGAACGAAAAGGAAAATTTAGAAAAACTAAAAATAGTGTTAGATTTGGCATCTAAGAATGGACTGCAAATTAAATGGACAAAATGCACATTTATTAGTAAGACAATTCAATTCCTTGGACATATTATAGAAGATGGAAACATAAGGCCATCTATGGAAAAGGTAAAAGCAGTACAAGGATATCCCGTACCTACGACAACAAAGCAAATTCAAAGTTTTCTAGGTCTAACAGGATTTTTCAGAAAATTTATACCAAACTATGCAACCATAGCTAGGCCATTGTCAGACCTCCTCAAGAAAAACCAGTCTTTCACATTCAATTCGGACCAACAAAAAGCATTCTCCACTTTAAAACAATTATTATGCAAGGAACCAGTCCTGAAGCTTTTTAACCCCAACCTTGAGACAGAATTGCATACAGATGCGAGTGCTATTGGGTACGGAGGAGTATTGTTGCAGAAACATGATGACAAAAAATTCCATCCCGTATTTTATCTTAGTTTTAAAGCAACGACGGCTGAAAAGAATTACACCAGCTACGAACATGAAGTTTTAGCGATAATTAAATGTTTGAAGAAGTTGCGGGTTTATCTTTTAGGGATACGATTTACTATATTTACAGATTGCAGCGCTTTCCAGGCTACGATGAACAAAAAGGATTTATGTGTTCGAGCCGCAAGGTGGGCAATTTCGCTACAGGAGTTTGATTGTGTTGTTTTACATCGAGCGGGCTCAACAATGCGTCACGTTGATGCCTTAAGTCGCCATCCAGCAGTCCTTATTATAGAAAATGGAATTTTGCAGCGAATTCGAAATGCTCAACAAAATGATGAACATTGCAACGCAATCTCAACAATTCTTCAAGACAAACCCTATAAAAACTTTGAAATACGCAATGGAATTATCTATAGATTTATAGATGGACGCTATGTGTTATTGGTGCCCAAATGCATGCAAAGGGAAATTATTCGGAACGCACATGATAACGGACACATCAGCGCAAAGCGAGTTGAAGCTGCCCTAAAGCAAGACTTTTATATCCCTAAGATGTTAGCCAAGATAGAAGCAGCTATTTCAAATTGTGTCACGTGTATATTAGCATCAAGAAAAGAAGGTAAGGCGGAAGGGTTCCTATATCCGATTGACAAAGATGAAACACCTTTACATACATACCATGTAGACCACTTGGGGCCCTTGCCGTCAACAGCTAAGAACTATAAATATCTTTTTGTTGTGGTGGATGGGTTTACAAAGTTTGTGTGGATTTACCCAGTGAAATCCACAACTACTGAGGAAGTAATCAAGAAGCTCCAATTACAAAGCGAAGTTTTCGGACACCCAACAAGAATTGTTTCGGATAGAGGCACAGCTTTCACCGCAAAGGCATTCGAGGAGTTTTGCAACACCCAACATATTCAGCACGTACTTGTCACTACCGGTGTACCTCGTGGAAATGGTCAAGTGGAAAGAATTAATAGAACCATAATTGAAGTTTTGACAAAATTATCCATAGATGATCCAATGAAATGGTACAAGCACGTACCACGATTACAGAAGACACTCAACTCAGTTACCAGCCGTGCTACGAAGCGGACCCCTTTCGAGCTACTCTTTGGAGTAAAGATGCGAAGCGAAATTGCACCCGAAATTTTAGAATCCATAGAACAAGCAGTAATTCAAGAATTCGAAGACAACCGTACAGACATGAGGCAACGATCGAGAGATGAAATAGCAAAAATTCAGGAAGAAAATAGAAAGGCTTGTAACGGTCGGTCGGAAAATTTATTTTGATTGGGGAAATTAGTGTGGGAATCTTGATTGGGGAAATTAGTGTGGGAATCACCCTGTAGGCAAGGGGAAATTTACTGTAAATTACTTGGGATGAAAAGGAAAATTTAAACAGGATAGGCGAGAAAAAAAAAGGAAGAATGGCAGGAGTTTTTTTTCGAGAGAACAAGGGGAGAAAAAGTTCTAGCTGGTTGGTGAGGACGAATTTTTCATTAACGAGTCCTTAAAAATTACAAAATAATAATTTCGTGTTATAAAATTAATTAAACTGTTGATTAAAAGTTTAGGTTTGGACGGATATCTAATTAGAGTCTGGGAAAAAGTTTCGGTTTGGACGGATATCTAATTAAAGACAGTAGAAAAGTTTAGATTTGAACGGATATATAGAATACAATCTGGAAAAAAATTAAGTTCGGACGGATGTAGAAAATACCGTATGTAAAAAGTTTAGTTTGGACGGGTATATAAATACCGTATGTAACCAGTTTTTCGTCGGGAAAAGTACATTGAGAAGGACGTGGCTGTATCGACTAGAAGGACGATTTGGTGCTATTGGATAGAGGGAACTCGTGGTTGAAGAGCTGAAGGTTTTATTCGGAGAAGAGGACCAAGATTAGCAAATATCAGCAAATTAGAGCGAAGCAGGTAGTAATGGCTTTGAAAGGATAGAGGTGCAATAAGGTCAACGTTGCCAAGGGAAGTAGATAACGAACCGGCAATTACGTAAGTCTATTTTATAATTTAAATTATCTCCGGATATGACGACTGGAGAAAACTAAAATTCAATTGAGGGCCACCATCAATTGTACCTGCCATTTCATATTGCTTCCTGTCTACGGTTCGGTAGAGCAGGGCACGGAAAACCAAACTTAACCTAAACTAAGGAAAAATTATTGGCCAGTTTGAAAGGCTATCGAAGAGAACCACCAGCAATTTCCATAGATACAAGATACAAATATTGACCTTCACTTCAAATTTTCGCTTGCAATTTGAGGACGATTTAAATAACTTCAGGTTACTGACACTAAAAGACCATACCAAGAATTTTTTTGCTTTAATTTTAAATAAAATTTACTACTAAAATATTACTAAATACCGTCTTACTAAAATATATTGATACAAGTTGTTACTAAAATATTACTAAATAATTTTTTTCTAAAATATATTAATACAATTTATTACTAAATTATAATTTTAACAGTAGTTAGTCTTAACACTTCATACTCTTAGTTATCATTATTGATGAATTTGTTTTGCTCCACATCATTTATTCCTTGATTGGTTTCGTTAACTTGTTGTTTCATTAGGTTACGTTTGTACAAAGCGAGGAGTATTGGCCAGTACTGCGCGCTTTATTCTTATCTGGAGCGGCATGCATATGTACCTATAAATAAAACTGAAAGAATGTAACGTTGACTGAATCGAGTGTGATCAATTATTACTAACTAGTGTCGTTGTTGCTACTATGCCTTGTATTGTTTTGGGTTGTTGAATATTAAAGGATTATAAACTTAAAATGTCCATGTGGTAAATTTTTTTTGGTGGAATGGTTGAGGGAGGGATTATTCCTTTTCAGGGTTTGACGCGTCTCAGACGATGATCGGAAAAGGATGATGGCGGAATTCAAGTTACATAGTCACAGGTAAGTGGTGAACCAGCCTCGGTAAGCCCCGGCCACACACCCCACGACCCCTCCGGCGAGCTAGATAACTCCGTGGGGCCGGCGTAGGAGTTCCGGAAATTATTTTCCTTTCTTATGTATGGTATTGGCTCCTTGGTCATAGTTTTCCGGGCTTATGGCTAAGGGGGTAATACCTCGCATAAGTGGCGCCCATTATTTTATCGCGCCATTATGCTGGTACATAAATGGCGCCCAACGCGGCTTTTAAAGCCCGTTGACTGTCCTACACGGACCCTGACGTTTAAATTTTTTTGGTTTAATACCACTTGTGCCTTCACGGACAATGTTTGATTTTTTTCGTCTATGGTTCACCACAATTACCAAGCGCTCGCTGTGGGCTAAGGTAGTACCGCGAGGCCTTAGCCCTTGTCTATTTTTTCGAATTTTTTTCAGCATCCTTGTCCAAATTCTAGGTGAATTTTTATTTGTCTTCGCTTTTAGGCCTACCCTTTTTCTTATGCGGTAACTTCTTCGTTTTGGAGTAGCTTCGAGCCGTGCTATCCTGCACGGCTTGCTAACAAGCGAGTGGTCGCTTGGCTATGCGTGTAGGTGTAGTAGGGGTTCATCCCTGTCCTGTTTCTGGGGTCGGCGACTCTGGTATCAGGCGTGATACCGCCTGCCACTGCGTCGGTCTTGGAACAGGATCTTCGAATTATTTTTCCTGGTGGAAGGTGAAGTTGGTACAAGGGCTTAACCGTCTCTGGTAACAGGCGTGTTACCGCCTGCCACTGCGCCCCTTGTTCCTTCTGAAGGTCAATTCAGTTTATTAAATTCTATTTTTTTTGTTTTGTCCTGAATCGTTTTTTTCGTCTGTTCATCCCAACTGATTGATTTTCCGAAAGGTAGCTCAGTTGTGATTGAACAGCGGATTCCCCAAATTTTTTTATTTCTGAAGAAGTTTCCCTTTCGTGACTATGCCCTTTGACTTTTTGTTTCCGTCCTTCGTTCGGGGCAGACCTGAAGCTGGGTCGGCGACCTGGATGACACCTGGTGATGACTATGCTTCATAGTTTTCACCAGCTGCCATCGAGGCCATCGACATGCGGGAGCCCTGAGGGGAATTGTTGTCCGTCTCAACCATTCCTCGCTTATACTGAATTAAAGCTAATTACTCACTCTTATACACTAATATATATAGACATTAATACACTTTGATTGTTTTACACACTAATCACTGTTGATTCTTTTTCGGGGGTTACACACAATATTATTAACTTCTATTTGATTTGTTTAATGCAACCTTCTTCTTACTGGTTATCGGTTGTTTTTGGTTTGGTTTTCGTGGGGGATACATACTACCTCTTATAATTTTTTTGTCATCCATTTGAATCCGTTTTCGCAACGAATTTTTTTTTCGTCGACTCTTCCGGGGGAAGTTTTTGCTTGTGAGTTTACATCAATTTATCTTGGGGTTAGACTATGGAACTCAGAAGTGGAAGGACTGCAGGTACCACTTCTGGTGGAGGCAATCTCCCTAACGGAACCGAAGCCGGCCAGGGTGACTCACCAACCTTCCCCAACCCTACTCCTTCGCTGGAGGAGCAAGTTGCCCAGTTGAGGCAGGTTTTAGATACCCTGCTAATGCAGCAGCGACCTGCTGAGGTCCCTATGAACCCTGGGGTACCCAGGGATCAGCAGTCCACCCCGGAGGCTTCCACACCTGCGGTTGGCAGGCTAGATGTTTGGTCTGGGACCCAACATCGCAAGTCTCCGGTTTCCTTCTGGAACCTAAAGTTCTCCGGCGAGGACAAGGTGTTGTCGGCGGAGGAATTTCTGTTCCGGGTGGAGCTGAAGGCTCGCGATGATGGAGTCGGCCCAGCCGAAATTTGCAGGCATTTCTCCTCGCTGTTGTCAGGTCGAGCTACCGACTGGTACTGGTCGCAGTTTCGACGCCATCATCTGGACCCTGATTGGGAAACCATCAAAACACAGTTCATCAGACATTTTCGCGCTAGAGAGTCCGATGAAGAACTGATTCTACAAATGATGGATACTAAACAGTACAATCTTTCCTTCGACGATTTCACTGCTCAGCTGCTGTCGCTACATAACCGCATGGCTCAGCCAATGTCGGAAAGCGGATTATTAGGAATCGTAGTCCGAAATTTGAATTTTACGCTAGGGTCAGCGGTTATAGGGCATAATTTCACCAGCCTTCAACAATTGCGGGAGACTTGCGTTCGCGTGGAACGCTGGCATAAACTGAAAAAGCTAGAGCGTAGGCCCGAGCGAATGGTGCACGAGGTTGAATACTCGTCCCCGTATTCGGCGGACCAAACCCTTCCGGACATGTCTGCGGAAAAAATAGATGAAATGACGGCGCCGCGTCAGTTCCAGAGTAATCCACGACCGCTCCGGTGTTGGAATTGCCAGCAACCGGGCCATCCATTCATGGACTGCCCGTCTGAAACTCGTGGCCTATTTTGCTACAAGTGTGGCAAGCCAGGAGTCATCACGCCAGTGTGTCCTACCTGTCAGGGAAACCGGAGCGGGGGTGCGAGATCGAACGGGAGTCCGCGCCCGAGCTAAGCTCGCCCGTTTTCCCTACCCATTCCTTAGATACACCTGATATGACTGCCATCAGCGACTTTACGTCAACTGATGCTCTTCCTGATTTTCCCTCTGAGGAGGTTAAACTTTCGTTCCTTTCCCGTTGGAAGAGATATATCTCCACTCGTGCCCGCATCTTTTCGGAGACACCTTTTGTGGACTCCCTAATTTTCAAGCATACCCCTCCCCAAATTAGGGTACGAGCAAAGGAGAAGCGACAATGTTTGCAGAAAATTGTTTCTGCCTTCATCTCTGATTCGTCAGATCCTCGTCTCTTTACGAAGGTCCTGTTAGCTAACGAGGAAGTGGTTGGGTTGTTAGACAGTGGTGCCACTGTTAGCTGTTTGGGAAGAGATGCCGAGGCGTTTCTAGCTAATCATCCCGAAGTGACAGTCTACACTTTGCGCTCTGTAGTGCATACTGCTGACGGGGCTCCGCAGAGACTTTGCGGTTATATTCGAGTTCCGATCTCCTTTGGAGGAAGGACCCGTGATATAACCATCTATGTGGTGCCCAGTCTCAGCCAGAAACTGTACCTAGGGATGGATTTTTGGAATCTTTTCGGCCTAGCTCCTCAAATAGTCGGCGAGATAAACGCTCCATCCGTGTCTGCAAAAATGCACGACTTAACGTCCACGCAATGCGAACGGTTGGAACGCATCAAGGCCAGATTTCCCTCCTTCGATGTCTTCGGACTAGGAAAGACTAACCTGGAGGAACACATCATTGACACTGGTGACTCAGTTCCCATTAAACAGAGGCATTATCCAGTCTCACCCGCTGTACAACGGCTGATGTATGGTGAGTTAGACAGGATGCTGTCGCTGGGGGTGATTGAGCCATCAAATAGTCCCTGGAATTCTCCAGTGGTGTTGGTTCGTAAGCCAGGTAAGGTCCGCCTGTGCCTTGACTCCCGCAAGGTCAATAGTGTCACTGTCAAGGACGCCTACCCTCTTCCCCACATTGATGGTCTTCTTGGTCGCCTTCAAGACACCAAGTTCATCACGAGCCTAGACCTGAAGGACGCCTTCTGGCAAATCCCTTTGGAGAAGAAGTCGCGAGAGCGGACAGCTTTCACTGTCCCTGGTCGTCCACTGTACCAGTTCACAGTAATGCCTTTCGGCTTATGTAATGCCCCACAGCGCATGTGTCGCTTGATGGATAAAGCCATCCCGGGCCATTTACGTGAAAACGTTTTTGTTTATCTGGACGACCTGCTCATTGTTTCACCTGACTTTGACTCCCACCTAAAGCTTTTGGACGAAGTCGCCAGCTGTCTCCGTCGTGCTGGGTTAACCATCAATTTATCTAAAAGCAAATTTTGCGTGACTGAAGTCAAGTATCTCGGCTTCATAATTGGTGATGGGACTCTGAAAACCGATCCTAATAAGGTGACGGCCATCATGGACTACCCAACTCCGAAGTCTCATAAGCAGACCCGGAGGTTTTTGGGTATGACCGGATGGTATCAGCGTTTCATACCCAATTATGCTAGCGTGGCTTCTCCAATCACGGATTGTTTGAAGTCTAAATCTTTTAGTTGGACTGATGAGGCCCAGCAGGCGTTCGAGACCTTGAAAAAGCTGATGACGGAAGCTCCTCTTTTAGTCACTCCAGATTTTTCTAAGCCTTTCTATATTCAGTGCGATGCCAGCAGGACTGGTGTAGGTAGTGTGCTTTTTCAAAAGGACATGGATGGAGGAGAACATCCAATTGCTTATATGTCCAAGAAATTGAACGGAGCACAACGGAACTACACCATTACTGAGCTCGAATGCTACGCAGCCGTGCTGAGTATAAAAAAGTTTAGAGCGTATGTTGAGGGACAGACTTTCACGGTCATTACTGACCATGCAAGTCTGAAATGGCTCATGAGCCAGAAGGAGCTTAACGGTCGTTTAGCCCGGTGGAGTCTTAAGCTTCAGGGGTTCGACTTTACAATCGAACATCGTAAAGGCACCCACAATGTGGTTCCCGATGCCTTGTCACGCATGGATTGCGTTGACGAATTGTCCCTGTGCTTCGACGTGGACTTAAATGCCCCGTCTTTCAAGTCCCCTGAATATCTTCGTCTGGGTGATAGCCTCAGGCAAGCCTCACCGCAGCTACCAGACCTGCGAGTTGAAGATGGGTACGTTTTCAAGCGTACATCACCACGTACTGGAAACCCGATTGTTGACGACCTGACATGGAAGTTGTGGATTCCGATGGAATTGACCGCGTCTCTCGTGGAGTCTTCTCATTCGCCACCCCAAGCCTCGCATGGTGGAGTAGGGAAAACCCTAGCCCGATTGCGATGCAAGTACTTTTGGCCAGGTATGGCAAAACAAGTTCGGGAATTCATCGCCAAGTGTGAGGTCTGCAAAACCACCAAAGCCCCCAGCTCAGTACTTCGACCACCTATGGGAAACCCCATGGATGCGTCGAGGGCGTTCCAATTTTTATACGTCGATTTCTTAGGTCCTTATCCCAGGTCGAAGAAAGGCCACACGGCAGTATTTGTTGTATTGGATGCATTCACCAAGTTTGTCTTCCTGCACCCCGTGTCCGCTGAGACCACGGCGGTGTCCGTCAAGTTTCTCGAGCAAACTATCTTCCATACCTTTGGAGTTCCTGAAACGGTCTTCTCCGACAATGGTCGGCAATTCACCTCCAAGGAGTTTGCTAAATTACTACAGAATTATGGCGTACAACATGTGCGCACGGCTGTATATTCGCCGCACCCCAACGCTTCCGAGCGGGTGAATAGATCCATTCTAACCGCCATTAGGGCGTATTTACAGGAGGATCATCGTGAGTGGGATAGACATCTGTCGTCCATTGAATGTGCTCTTCGTAGTACCCACCACGAGGCGATCGGCATGTCCCCGTATCAGGCCCTGTTTGGTAGCCACATGATCCTGCACGGATCAGCATATCCAGTCCTGAAGAAACTGGACGTTTTACAGGAGGGTGACATAGCTTTTCTACCATTGACGGACAAAATGCAGATGCTTCGAGAGCGGATCACGCTGAATTTAGCCGCCGCACACTCCAGACATAAAATTCGATACAATTTACGGTGCCGTGCGGGCAGTTTTCGTCCGGGAGATGAGGTTTACCGGAGGACTTTCTGGGTGAGTAACCGAGCGGGTCGTTTCAGTGCCAAGTTAGCACCCCGGTTCTTGAAAGCTCGGATACGTAAAAAAATTGGAACCAGCTTGTACGAGCTGGAGGATTTGGCCGGTAAAATCATAGGTGTATATCACGGCAAAGACATACGTCGTTGATTTTCCTCAAGGGGTCCTCTTCACCTTTTGATTTTTGGTCAGGCGTAGGTTTCCCTCGGCGAATTAGTTGCCTGTCGTCCTACTGGGGAACTCCATGCAATGTGGGATTGCGTGAGATTAACTCCATGGTACGAGGGGAAACTGGTTCGGGCGAGAATTTCTGAAAGATTAGAGGAGCCGGAAGGGGACAATATGGAATTGCCTTCAGCCGGATCCTTGTCCTTCCAGATATTCTTCCGAGAGAACCTGCAGACTGTCCAACGGTCAACAGGTTTGTATACACTCCTCACACTGTCCTTCCTCTTCGGTCAGTCTGGAGAATATCTCTCAGCAGACAGTTTGACTATCGTTTCACCGGGGGGAGTCAAAGGCAATGTGGTATTGCTGGAGACTGGCCCGGTGGAGCGAAAGCACCCGGAGTTTGTGTGAGAATGTTTGGAGACTTGTTGATATCCGTCGGGGGACAATGTGGTATTGTCTTCCGCCTGTTATTCGCAACTCCAAATATTTCTCCGGGAGTTTGTTCAGACTGGCCATCGCAACTTACGGTTGCAAGCATGAACCTAAATTATAGTTAGCTTTTCACTCGGTTCGTATATTATCTACTAGTTCACGTATGCCCGGCTAACTCACTAGAGCATGAGACTCCTATTCTCAGGTCGTGAGTCGAGACCCACATTGGCGCCAACAAATTAGGTCTTATGGCATAAAAACCGTCCGTTTTTTTCGGCTCCTCACTGCCTCGCGAGTCGGCCTTGTGGACCCGAGGGTATGTAACGGTCGGTCGGAAAATTTATTTTGATTGGGGAAATTAGTGTGGGAATCACCCTGTAGGCAAGGGGAAATTTACTGTAAATTACTTGGGATGAAAAGGAAAATTTAAACAGGATAGGCGAGAAAAAAAAAGGAAGAATGGCAGGAGTTTTTTTTTGAGAGAACAAGGGGAGAAAAAGTTCTAGCTGGTTGGTGAGGACGAATTTTTCATTAACGAGTCCTTAAAAATTACAAAATAATAATTTCGTGTTATAAAATTAATTAAACTGTTGATTAAAAGTTTAGGTTTGGACGGATATCTAATTAGAGTCTGGGAAAAAGTTTCGGTTTGGACGGATATCTAATTAAAGACAGTAGAAAAGTTTAGATTTGAACGGATATATAGAATACAATCTGGAAAAAAATTAAGTTCGGACGGATGTAGAAAATACCGTATGTAAAAAGTTTAGTTTGGACGGGTATATAAATACCGTATGTAACCAGTTTTTCGTCGGGAAAAGTACATTGAGAAGGACGTGGCTGTATCGACTAGAAGGACGATTTGGTGCTATTGGATAGAGGGAACTCGTGGTTGAAGAGCTGAAGGTTTTATTCGGAGAAGAGGACCAAGATTAGCAAATATCAGCAAATTAGAGCGAAGCAGGTAGTAATGGCTTTGAAAGGATAGAGGTGCAATAAGGTCAACGTTGCCAAGGGAAGTAGATAACGAACCGGCAATTACGTAAGTCTATTTTATAATTTAAATTATCTCCGGATATGACGACTGGAGAAAACTAAAATTCAATTGAGGGCCACCATCAATTGTACCTGCCATTTCATATTGCTTCCTGTCTACGGTTCGGTAGAGCAGGGCACGGAAAACCAAACTTAACCTAAACTAAGGAAAAATTATTGGCCAGTTTGAAAGGCTATCGAAGAGAACCACCAGCAATTTCCATAGATACAAGATACAAATATTGACCTTCACTTCAAATTTTCGCTTGCAATTTGAGGACGATTTAAATAACTTCAGGTTACTGACACTAAAAGACCATACCAAGAATTTTTTTGCTTTAATTTTAAATAAAATTTACTACTAAAATATTACTAAATACCGTCTTACTAAAATATATTGATACAAGTTGTTACTAAAATATTACTAAATAATTTTTTTCTAAAATATATTAATACAATTTATTACTAAATTATAATTTTAACAGTAGTTAGTCTTAACACTTCATACTCTTAGTTATCATTATTGATGAATTTGTTTTGCTCCACATCATTTATTCCTTGATTGGTTTCGTTAACTTGTTGTTTCATTAGGTTACGTTTGTACAAAGCGAGGAGTATTGGCCAGTACTGCGCGCTTTATTCTTATCTGGAGCGGCATGCATATGTACCTATAAATAAAACTGAAAGAATGTAACGTTGACTGAATCGAGTGTGATCAATTATTACTAACTAGTGTCGTTGTTGCTACTATGCCTTGTATTGTTTTGGGTTGTTGAATATTAAAGGATTATAAACTTAAAATGTCCATGTGGTAAATTTTTTTTGGTGGAATGGTTGAGGGAGGGATTATTCCTTTTCAGGGTTTGACGCGTCTCAGACGATGATCGGAAAAGGATGATGGCGGAATTCAAGTTACATAGTCACAGGTAAGTGGTGAACCAGCCTCGGTAAGCCCCGGCCACACACCCCACGACCCCTCCGGCGAGCTAGATAACTCCGTGGGGCCGGCGTAGGAGTTCCGGAAATTATTTTCCTTTCTTATGTATGGTATTGGCTCCTTGGTAATAGTTTTCCGGGCTTATGGCTAAGGGGGTAATACCTCGCATAAGTGGCGCCCATTATTTTATCGCGCCATTATGCTGGTACAGGCTTATGATCGCAGAAGAAAGTCTGCCAGAAAATATACTCTGGGCGAACTAGTCGCGATCAAAAGGACCCAATTCGGGCCTGGGCTAAAAGTATGTCCGAAGTTCCTAGGACCTTATGAAATAGTAAAAGTCAAAAGGAAAGATCGGTACGAAGTTAAGAAAGTCGGCCTCCATGATGGACCAGGTAATACTCATACATCAGCTGACTTCATGAAACCTTGGGTGAATGAGGAGGATGATAGTGAATTGTCTGAGGCAGACAATAGCCAGGATGGCCGAATGTAGGAACAAACACACTCTCAGATAATAATAAGCATCAACAGCCATGAAGGCTGTCGAGAGAGTCAGTCGGCAAAAAGGCTCACGCAACGACGCAACGCAGCAACGACCCGTGCTATGGAATAAACGGCATTATTAGATTATAAGAAAACATTAAATTAAAAGCCATTCATTACCTTACCAGTCAAAATTCATTTTGTGAATTATTTTTTTTATAAATGATTGTGAAAAATCGCATTAAAGGAATTTGTTTAGAAAGTGGTTTATTGGTCATTATTAAAACGGATTTCCCACATAAATAGTAAATAAAAAAGATAGTAACTAAAAGTCCTAAGGAAAACGGGAATATTTTGTATTGTTCCCAGTGTTAAATGATGAAAATAAATAGTAAATGAGAAAGATAGTAACTAAAAGTTCTAAGGAAAAAGGGAATATTTTGTATTGTTCCCAGTGTTAAATAATAAAAATAAATAGTAAATGAGAAAGATAGTAAAAAAAAGATAGGAAAAATCCCCGAGAACGTGGCGATTGAGCTTGCGCAACCGAAGTCCCGTTTTTTTTTATATGAAAAAACCAGGCTTAGGTGTAACCCTTTATACTACCAGTCCGTCATGTCGTTCATTTCCTGGTGCAATGTCTAGTAGTAAGCTTGGTTTGAAGAATAGAGGAGAATAGGAAAGGAAGACAAGTCATGTTTTGGTATTGACTTTTGTAACATTCGTGGACTTCATGCGAATTTCTCTTTTGTTGAGTGCCACTTATCTAATTATAAACCCCCAATCTTCGCACTTAGTGAAACCCAAATATCACCCGATAATGACTTAGGTCATTACCAGATGTCGGGGTACACTTTAGTGCACAATCTCTCCCCCCATAGGGGTATTGCCATTTAAGTTAGGGACGACGTGGCTTATTTTAAAATATATTCAAGCGCGACTTCAGATTTTAATTATCTTTGGATTTAAATAATTTTCCAAAGCCACATTATAATCTTCTGCTTCCTATACAGAAGTCCTAACATAAGTAACGAAGCCTCCACCTTATCTTTTGATACTATTTCCGAACAAATCTCGGGATTTTTGTCGTCCAATCCTGAATGTGAAATCATCGTTGCGGGTGATTTCAATGTTCACAACGTTAAATGGCCGACTTACTCAAATGGCACCAGTAGGACGTCGAGCTCTTTGCAGACATCAATAACTGGCATCAAATTGTGGATCATCCCACAAGAGTCCCTGATGTTGCTGATCAAGGAAGATATCTCCTTGATCTTTTTCTAACTTCTCATCCAGCGCGTTACTCCGTCGAAGTTGATTCACCTCTCGGCAATTCAGACCACTGCCTAATCAGCGCTAACTTCCCATTCGAATTACCCACCCCTCCCAAACCAGTTAAAAGAACTGTATGGCATTATGGGAAGGCCAATTGGCTGGGGCTTATTAATTTTTTCTAATCTACTGACTGGAACCTGTGTTTCCGAAAAAAAAACCTCAACTCTGCCGCTATCCGTATCTCTAGGATCATACAGGCAGGAATGCACTTGTTCATTCCTCATACTACTAAATCTGTGAAGCCTAGGACCAACAGATGGTTTAATCGGGAGTGTATGAATGCCATCAAAACTAAAGAAGCCGCCTTCCGAGCGTACAAGAGCTTCCCGAGTGAATGGCTCCGTTTAGAGTACATACAACAAAGAATTTTTTGTAAAACCGCCATCAAGAAAGTCAAAACCTTATTTGACAACAAATTGAGAAGTATACTCCTAAACGCAACCTCCGGTAGCAAAAACTTCTGGTCCTTGGTAAGTTCCATCAAGAAGAATTCCACTACAACTTCATCCCCTTCCTTTATTCACAATGAGAAGGTAATAACAAACAGCAAATCCAAGGCCAATTTATTAGCATCTACATATGTTCGCTTCGAATTCTTCTTTACCTGAAAATGATGTGTTACCCCCTGTATCCGAGCGTAACGGCCATTCAATGGACAGGGTTTCTATCAGGACTCGCGAGGTGTACAGGTGCCTCAAGGAGCTCGATGCCAACAAATCCACTGGACCCGATAATATACCCCCTATCGTCTTAAAACAATGTGCCTCACCTTTGGCTAAACCTCTGCGCGAATTATTTTCCCTGTCATATTTCTATGGAGATTATCCCGAAACTTGCCCATGTTCAGCCCATACCGAAAAAAGGTGATTCCAGCGATCCCTCCAACTACCGCCCAATAGCAATTACTTCTATTCTCTCCAAAACCATGGAGACGATAATCAACAAAAAGCTTATGGGATATCTAGAATCCAATCTACTCATAAACGACAGACAGTATGGCTTCCGACAAAAAAAGATCCACTGGCGATCTTTTAGTATGTCTTACAGAACACCTCAGCCGTAGTCTGCATGGATCCGGTGAGTCTAGTCTGGTTGCTCTAGATATCTCCAAGGCTTTCGATAGAGTTTGGCACTCAGCCCTGTCAGCTAAACTCAAGCTATTGGAGTTGACTCAATTCTACAGAAGTGGATCAAGAGTTTCCTTTCCGACCGTTCAATCAAAGTAGTATCGGATAGCGTCAAATCCGCATCCCATCCGATCTCGGCGGGGGTCCTCCAGGGGTCAATTTTATCATATTTATAAATGACCTTCTTTCAATCTCCTCCAACCCACTTCTCAGCTTCGCTGACGACGGTACTCTACGTTACTCGTACAGCTTCGATACAAGACAGACTCATGCCAGATCCTGTCTCGATGATCGCGAACTAATGTCCAAGTCGATTAATAACGACATTGAACTTATTCTAGAGTGCAGAAAAAAGAATCGTGTTGAATTCAACTCCGACAAAACCAAGTACTGTCTTACCTCCAAAAAGAAGTTCAATACCTCTCCACCCTTGAGAGTGGATGAAGTTCAACTAATGGCCGACCCATCCTTAGACATCTTAGGCGTGACATTAGCCAAAGACTTGCGATGGAATGACCACATATTCCAAATCGCCAAACAAGCATCCCAGTGCTTGGGAGTTCTTAAGAGGTGCAAGTTCTTCCTCCAGCCATCAGCCCGTGCCGTCCTACATTTGGCCTCTTCTCGAATATAACTCCCTCGTTTGGGGCGGCGCCCCAGTAACCACCTCGACATGGTTAGATAAGGTGCAAAAAAGGGCACTCAAGTTAATTGATGACGACACCGCCTGCTCCACCATCGATCCTTGAGCCACCGTAGGAATGTAGCAGCACTGACAAAATTTTATCGCTACTATCATAGTGACTGTTCCTCCGAGTTAAACGCTCTCCTGCCTCCACGGCAATCCTATATCCGCAACACCAGATTAGCCCACTCGTCTCATTCCCTTCACCTGCAACTACCCCTGTCAAGCACTCAACAAGATATGAATTCGTTTGTTAATAGAACAACTCGACTGTGGAATAATCTCTCGCAGTCAGTATTTCCGAGCTCCTACAACATCCAAGAGTTTAAACGCAGGGTTCATCACCACCTTCTTCAATACCCCCCGTACCTTTTAATCCTTAACCTATACCTTCCCATACCTCCCCCGTACTAAGCTTACTGCTAGTTATTGCACCATGACGTGACAAATGACATGACGGACTAGTAGTACAAAGGGTGACTCCTGAGCTTAGCACTGCCACATAAAAAAAAGGTAGAAATAGCTAATAACACAGAAATAATTTTACATATTATAGATCCATAGATCTAAATGTACACCCATGTAATATTAAACGAAAGGCAACATTTTCAGGTACCAGCGATATTAATACTACTGATTGCAACAGTACAAGGGCGGTTGCAGGCTCATCGCATAAATGAAGAAATTGGCTACGTTAAAATACGAATCCAACAGGTAGAAATAGCTAATAACACAGAAACAATTTTACATATTATAGATCCAGTAGAAATGGAAGTAATATTACAAGAATTACAAAACAATATAGCTTATTTAAACTTAGAAGGTAAAAGAGTATTATACAGAATTATAAAAAGTAAACTTAAAACAATTAGAAATCCAGCTCCAATTCGAAAAAGAAGAAGACTAATAAAGGTAATAGGTAGAGCTTCAAATTGGTTATTCGGGACATGGACAGACAGAGAAGAGATTACACAACATTTACAGACTGTCGAGAACCATAAGTTATAAACGAAATTAACGTTACTAATAATAACATACAACAATTAAGTTATAAAATTATGTTTTTGGAACAGGAAACCAAACTTAGATATTTTGAGAATAGAATAAACCAAATCTTAGATAATATAATGGCAATAAAAAACAATATTATACATCCTAGTATTTTGACACTTGAAGAGTTGGAAACATATTATGTAGATTTTCATAAACTAAAACTTTTAAAAGCTGGAGTTATGGAACACAAAAACCGATTTTTAATATCTGTAATTAAAATACCAACTGACAGAATTACAATTAATTAAATCCGTTACTATCTCAGAGTACTTTGAAATCACTAGCCCAGATGAATTAATAGTCGAGATAGACAATAATACTTTCAAATACGAAAAAAATACTTTACTTAAAGACTTAAAATTAAGTCAACACCAGAGGCGGCGTTAGGCGTGGGCGACGTGGGCCACCGCCTACGGCCTCGCGATCCGAAGGGCCTCGCGCCCCAAATATGCATAACTCGGGCGCAACGTAAAAATTTATTCGTTATTGTATTTTATTCGAGATAGCTAACTTTATCTTGTTTTCACTTGTTAACTTTTTTACTCAATTAATTTTAAATATCAAGTTAGCTTATAACTTTATTGTAGATGAAATTTTTTGGAATCAAGTTAGCCATGAGGTTTTTGTTTTTTCTATTATTCATTCGTATGCTGTTTTTTTTTGAGAAAATAAAACATACATACATATACTAAATTTTCCAAGACTTTATATTATAATAATAGTTTCGATTAAGGCCGCGTTCTCATGGGCTGCATGCCGCACGGCTAAAGCTTGATATCGGCTTATCTTCGGGTAGTATTCGAAAATTTTCGTGACAGGCTGCAAAAAGCTTGCCGCATAGAAGCATCCCCTCGTTCATATGAGAGCATCTGCTGGTTGTCAAAAATCAGTCTTTTGTGATTTTGAAAATGTGAATTGGATTACTTTAATAATAAAAAAATTATGTTAACGATTAATGTTGATGTCAAAATGTGAAATATTGTTGTTTAAACCACTTTAAACATCGCTCGAATCGAAACATCACTAGTTCCGTGATTTTGCAGCACGTTCACATGGGCTGCATGCCGCACGGCAAAAGTTCGAACTTGACAGTTCCGTGATTTTGCCGCATGAATAAGGGATTTTCCCTTGTTCGATTTTTGCAGCAAGGCTGTGCGAGAGAGAAAACATGTGTGCATACAGATATATTTTCCTGGCCAATCAGAAAACATTGAAAGCTTTTGTCGTGCGGCATGCAGCCCATGAGAACGCGGCCTAAAAGAAATTGCTGCCAACGGTTTATCGACCAGTCCGGTACATTGAACTAAAATTATTTAATAGTAATAGTTTTTGTTTGAAGTTTCTAGTTGTAGGTAAACGCCAAATAATAAGCAAAGGACGGTTTTAGTTCAAAACATTTTGAAATTTTGTGATGTGATTTTAAAGAATAAAGAAACACAACAGCACCTGTAGTAATTCATTAAGAATAAGGTAAGTAATAACTGCATTATTACTATAATTTTCTTAATAAAGTCATAAGTTACTATATTATATTTGTGTTCTATTTCTATATTTTTTACAAGCTTTTATTTAACTTGCACGTAAGTTGTCCTCTAGAAAGACTCACCTCCCGGTGTCCGATTGAACTGAAATTTGGCATAGCTATGTAAGTTTGTTGACAATGCAATAATATTTATTGATGGAGCCGGAAGGTGACCATAGGATCTTCGCTCTTGCGAACGTAATCGTGTGGGCTCATTACATCCGTCTCAATTATTAATTGATTCATAGCTAGGCCCAAAAAAGTACAGTCGGTGAAAAAAGCCTGTCTCGAAAATGATTTTTTTGACAAAAACAAAAAAACGCTTTAGAATAAATTAATATGTTGGCACTTAAGTCAAGAAAGAAGTACATATGAATGTTCTTATTGTTTTTGTTTACAGGTTACACCTACAATCTACGACATGTCAGGCAAGCGAGATAGAGATATTGGGAGGAAATGGGAATCAGGATCAGCAAAAAGAAAAAGAAAAGATGAAAGAGCCGTATCAAACCAAGTTTTAAGTTCAAGTATGATGAAGTTTCTTAACCAAACTGAATCTCGTCGTATAAAATCATCTCAATCGGTTGCTTCCACTTCTAAAATGCTGGGAAGTACTTCACTGAATACTGATATCGATAAAGAACGACAGTTGGAAAATGAGCAGAGATCAAACTCTACAAGTGAATCGGAATCAGACGTTGATATTCCTGATTATGAAGAAAAAATTGAATTAGGTTCTTCCTCAGTTAGCAACGACGCCAGTGATGAAGTTAAGCAAGCATTGGTAGTTTCTGATCCGGGAATGTGGAAGTTTCCCATAACGGACTCTCACCGGCATGATATAGTGCAAAGCGGCCCGTCACTGCAGCTTAATAACAGTGATGACGATTATCCGAAAGATGCCGATCAAAGGCACTTTTCCAATTTTCATTTTGCAAGAAAATTAAATAATGGCGAGACTCAACATCGTCGGTGGCTGATATACTCTAAAACTCAAAATAAAGTTTTCTGCTTTCCATGTCGACTATTTGGCCATTCACAAACACAGATGGTACAGGGAGGAGGATGTTGTGATTGGAAACATTTAGGCAGTATTTTACATAGGCATGAAAATACCAAGGAACATATGACCTTTATGTTGCAATGGTTAACATTAGAAAAAGCATTAAAATATGGAAAAACCATCGATCAGGAAAACGAAAGGCTAATACGTGAATCTCAAAAACATTGGCTTGACTTGTTTGAGAGATTAATCGATATCATTAATTTCTTAGCCTCTCATAATCTGGCATTTAGAGGTCACAGAGAATCTCTTAAGTTGGACGGCGACACCAAAAATTCTGGTAACTTCCTAGACTTATTTAAATTAATGTCCAAATTTGATCCTACTTTACGGGAGCACATGAAACGCATTAATGATAAACAACTTACACACCATTACCTAAGCCACGATATTCAAAATGAATTGATTACATTAATGTCAAAAACAGTTACCGAAGAAGTGATTCGTAGGGTAAAAGAGGCAAAATATTACTCTTTTTTGCTCGATTGCACTAGAGACTGTAGTAAAGTTGAACAAATGTCAGTTATATTAAGATTTTGTAATACATCAACCGGCACAATAGAAGAACACTTTATCGGATTTCTTGCTGTCCCTGAGACAACTGGGGAGTATTTAACTAATGCAACCTCACCGATGTATCTACACCTTGACGTGGTGGTGAGGCTTGTGTGGTCCCGTTAGGACGCCCTGACTAAGATAGATACTTAAAAGCAATGGATACAACAATGGAAATTTGTACCCCAGGTGGTAAACCTGCAAGCCAGGGAAATCCACCCTCTACGGAGGCCGGCCTCATGGATTCTGGGGGAGGCCATCTATTGCTTACGAGGAACAGGGAAGTGGACGACTCGCATGTCAACGCAGTCACGCAGGAAAGCGTAGAAGCGGCGGCGAGCGAGCTAGTGAAGCTGAACCTGGAGGTATGCTCAGAGAAGGTGGACAATGCGATGCAGCAATGTGTCAAGAGGTCAGCCGGCTCTGGGCCTACGTTACGTCGTCAAAATGCCTGTGTGACGGACACTTCTAAGTGGAGGGTCAGTCGCATAGGCAGATATGGTGACGCGAAAAACGCCGGTACCATTCTCACCGTATGGTGTCCGAAGGAGGAGGCGGAGGCGGTCAGGCGTGCAGGGGGGAAACTCAACTGCGGGCTGGACCTTGCCTACGTGCGATTCCAGAAGGACAAGCCGGAGGAAATGGTAGAGCCGGCCGGAAAGGCAGCTGAACAAGGGGACCAGTGAAATGGAATCCTCGTCAGCTGGGCGGGAGGTGGGCCAGTTCCGGCAATTAAAGGTTTGCCAGTTGAATCTACACCATAGCAGAGCAGCATCAGCAATGATGACGCGAGGCTTCGGTGAGATGAAGCTGGATATTGCTCTCATACAGGAACCCTGGATCTACAAGGGTAGGATTAGGGGACTATCTGGGAGCTTTGACACTCTGTACGTTCCCAATGCGAATGAAAGAGTGAGGACGTGTGTGCTGGTGAAACACGGAGTGCAGGCGGTTTTACTGCCGCACTTGTGCACACCAGATCTCACAGCAGTACGCGTAGGTACTGGAAGTGGGGCTTTCATTCTAGCCTCAGCCTACCTTCCGTACGATTCGCCAGATCCTCCGCCCACCAGGGAGTTGGAAATTCTGGTTATTACCTGTGGCGAAAAAGGCACAGGGTTAATAGTTGGTTGCGACGCAAATGCACACAACACGGTGTGGGGAAGCACCAACGACAACCATAGAGGAGAGGCTTTGCTCGAATTTGTGGAATGCAACAATCTAGTTATTGCAAATAGAGGGGTAGAACCAACCTTCGTCGATGCTAGACGAAGGGAAGTCATAGATATAACTCTATGCAG
Source organism: Thereva unica (assembly GCA_949987705.1). NCBI lineage: Eukaryota > Metazoa > Arthropoda > Insecta > Diptera > Therevidae > Thereva > Thereva unica. The sequence goes on along the minus strand of OX465282.1, from coordinate 74,464,747 downwards.
CAACCGGATGTTGACAAGATTGACCAACTGGGAGGTGATGGATCGGACGACTATGTCAGATCACAGAGCCATTTCATTTGAGATAGAGTACGGAACCCCGGGCAGGGGAGACGGAATTAGAACAACGAGAATTCCCCGCAACACGGACACGTCTAGATATACTGAAATGTTGCGCAGGAATCTCGGGGAGCGCGTGCCAAGAGCACCGAAAACCACAAGAGAAGCAGAGTCTCAGTTGCATGTCCTGCAGACAGCGATAGAGAACGCTTTTCGAGTGGCGTGTCCTCTTACGTCAGTGGATGACCATGATCCCACACCCTGGTGGTGTAGGGAGCTGGAGAAACTGAAGAAAGAGGTCAGAAGGGCTTTCAACCAAGCGATGAGGTGCAATGACCCGGTTGCCTGGGAGAATTACAAAGCCAAGAAAAGAGAAATGAAACAAACTCTGCGACGACGGAAAAGGGAGTCGTGGAGGGATTTCTGCTCGAGCATGGAGAGCATATCTGAGGCCAGCAGACTTCAGAAAATGATCTCCAGGGACCCGGTCTCCAAAGTCGGACTCGTTCGTGACCCGTCGGGGAGGATGACGGAGACGCTGGAGGAAACCAACAAGATCCTGATGGAAGTTCACTTTCCTGGCAGCTATATCTCGGGTAAATCTTGGACTATTCGTAACAGAATGGCTACAAGGATGAACCGAGAGGAGGCTAACGGGGTGGTGACGGAGGAAGGGGTGAGACGTGCAATAGACACATTCTCTCCCTTCAAGACATCGGGGCGTGACGGAATATTCCCTGCGCTGCTTCAATGGGGCAAAGATATCATTGCACCCAGGCTTAGGGGAATATTCGTTACCTGTCTAGCAACAGGATACATTCCGGCGGTGTGGAGGGAAACCAAAGTGGTATTTCTCCCTAAGCCAGGCAAGAAGGACTACACCGAGGCGAAGTCCTCCAGGCCAGTCAGCCTAACATCCTTTCTGTTGAAAACAATGGAAAGAGTGGTGGCAGACCACCTGGAGAGTACTATGCTAAGGAGGCACCCTTTAAGTAGAAGCCAGCACGCTTACCAGGCTGGCAGATCTACAGAAACGGCACTTCACCAACTGGTGCGAGTAGCCGAGGGGGAACTGTATACCGGAGGCATAGCGATGGCCGTTATTATGGACATCGAAGGCGCCTTCGACAAGATACAGTTCAACAAACTCAAAGACGCTCTGGTGAGGCGCGAGGTCAGCCCCATGATTGTAAGGTGGGTGGACAGCATGCTGGAAAACAGAGCGGTAAGGATTCAGACAGGAGACTCGCGGCTTCGAGGGAGGGTCAGCAAGGGATGCCCACAGGGCGGGGTCCTATCGCCCCTCCTGTGGAACATCACTGTGGACACTCTGCTCAGGCGGCTAGAGGTAATGGGCGTGCATACCGTTGGGTATGCAGATGATGTAGCGATTGTGGCACGTGGCAAGTTTATGAGCACTACGGCAGATATCATGAGGAATGCACTCCAAGTGGTTGAGCAGTGGTGTACAGAACAGGGCCTCACCATAAATGCCAATAAGACAGACGCGATAATCTTCACTAGGAAGATTAAAGATCTGGATTTTCAGCCCCTCATGCTTTTTGGATCGAGGATCAAGGTGTCTGGGATGGTCAAGTATCTGGGTGTATACTTGGACTCGCGACTAACCTGGAAATACCACGTTGAAGAGAAGATTAAGAAGGCGACAAGGGTGCTTCACCAGTGCAGAAGAGTATGTGGACTAAGGTGGGGTATCTCACCAAGGTTAGCATACTGGACATATACCATGATGGTGAGACCCATCATAACTTATGCCTCGGTGGTCTGGTGGACTAAAGCCACACAGAAAACCGTCAAGAGGCATTTGGACAAGGTGCAAAGAATGGCCTGCGTAGGTGTGAGCGGTGCTTTCCGCACCACACCCGCCGCGGCATTGGAGGCGCTGTTAGGGCTGCTGCCGTTAGACCTCCAGGTGATGAAGACTGCGGCAGCCTCAGCGATTCGGATGAGACGTGATGCCGCATGGCAGGCGTCAGGAACCTTATATGGGCACATGAAGATCCTGGATCGCATTAAAGGGATTAGGGAGCTCATGATGCCCATGGAAGGGATCACAAAAATGAGGGTGACCGAAAGGTATCATAAAACCCTCATAGGGAACGGAACGCTCCCGGAAGGGAGACCGGAAGACATATATATCTTCACGGACGGATCCAAGATTGACGGCAGAGCAGGTGCGGGAGTCTTCTCGGAGGACTTAAATCTGACCTGCTCTCTGGCTTTGGGGAATTACACCTCAGTCTACCAGGCGGAAATGCTTGCTCTGCTGCACGCGCTGGATCACATAAGTGAGGGTCAGGTGCAGGGAAGAAGTATCCTTATAGCACTGGACAATCAGGCTGTGATTAAGCGCATGAATCAGACAGAGATTAATGCGTCTCTGGCGTTGGAATGTGTCCAAAAACTGAACAGGTGTGCGAAACAAAACAACGTGACGCTAGCTTGGGTTAGAGGACATACAGGCATCGATGGGAACGAAAAGGCTGACAACCTGGCAAAACAGGGGTCAACCTCGGAATTCTGGGGACCGGAGCCATACTCTGCCATTGGCAGAGGGTTGGTGAGGAACTGCATCGAGAAATGGGTCGCTGAGGAACACCGGAGACGGTGGGACGCTATGACCACGTGTAGGCAGGCTAAGATGGTGCTTTCGTTGCCGATTACCGCAGCCAGAAGAAGGATCCTGCATATGCAAAGGAGAACCCTCAGATGGTTGGTGGCACTGATTACAGGACACGGATGTTTCAGGTATCACCTAAAAAGAATGGGAATTCTGGAGGATGACACCTGTCGGATGTGCCTGGAGGAACCTGAGACGGCCACACACATAGTGTGTCACTGTCCGGCGGTGGCGAGGAAAAGGGCTGCCATAACTGGACTCCATTGGATGGAGGACATGAGGCAGACTCCCTTCAATCAGCTGCTTGCGATAACTAGGGGAGTCGAAGTAAGGGAGCAATGGGACAACCCACTGCAACCCCAATAAGATGACTCTAGGCAGAGGGACGAAAAGGGACCCGCAAATAGTGGTCTGATTCGGTATCCCTCGAAAATCTATATATATAACTAATGCAATACTGGGAGAGCTAGAAAAAAATGGCTTAGATATTCAAAATTGTCGTGGCCAAGGATACGACAATGGTGCAAATATGGTTGGCGTAAACAGTGGTGTTAAAACTCGGATATTAAATATTAATCCCAGGACATTTTTTACACCTTGCGGTTGTCACAACTGGAATCTGTTGTTGGTAGATGCAGCTAGTTCTTCTATGGCAGCAAAAACATTTTTTGGTTTTATGCAAAAAAATTATGTGCTATTTTCAAGTTCCAGTAAACGCTGGGAATTAATCAAGGGCCAATTAAAGCTTACTATTAAGCCCTTATCGGACACAAGGTGGGAAAGCAGAATCGAGGCAGTGAAGGCCATATTGCTGCAATTCGATGATGTTGTTGAATGTATTGAAAGCTTAAAAAATCAAACAGAACAATCAGACACGCTCAGTGATTGTGATTCGGTTTTAAACGAAATGCTCACTTTAGAATTTATAGTATCATTGCATGTATGGTATGATATATTATCGCGTGTGAATATTATAAGCAAATTATGGCAGTCTGTACAAGTTAATTTAAGCATTTCCCTTGAACATCTGCGTACATTTTGTGACTGGATCAAAGAATATCGACAAACTGGATTTGAAAAATGCTTGTCTGACTCTCGTCAATTTATTGAAAAAAGCAGGTATGATTTTCCACAAGACTTTAAAAATAAAAGGGTAGCCAAAAAGAAAAAGATGTTTGATTATGAAGGCAGAGATCAGCCTATACAGTCTCCCAAAAGTCGATATGAGTCAGGTTTTTTCAACACAATGGTTGATTCTATAATAAGCAATATGGATTCGAGGTTTATGTCGTTAAATGAACATTTTGAAAATTTTGGTTTTCTCTACGATATGAGAAAATTAAAAAATATATCAAGAGAACAAATATTAAAAAACTGTCAAGATTTACACACAGTCCTGCGAGTGGGTGAAAGTAGTGACTTCCAACCTTACGAATTATATGAAGAATTACAAACAATGATCCTAAATGTACCAGACTTCATTAAAGATATGAAAGAACTTCTTCAATACATAGTAGAAAATAACTTGAAAGAAATTTACCCAAATATTTACATTGTGTATCGAATTTTGCTAACGATACCGGTAAGTACAGCCTCCGCTGAAAGGAGCTTTTCAAAATTAAAACTTATAAAAAATTATTTGAGAAGTACAATGGGTCAGGAAAGACTTTCAGCTTTGGCAGTTTTATCTATTGAAGCAGACATAGCATCTAAGCTTAATTACGGTACAATCATTAAGGAGTTTAGTAAGGCTAAAAGTAGGAAATTTTTGTTTCTTTAATGTTAGTCTAAGAAAATAGTTTGTATTGCATTGTCTTTATAATAAAGTAGTGAAAAGCTATTTTTCAACTGTTTTTTAATTTATAAACACCAAAGGGCCTCGCTAAATATGCCTCGCCCACATCAAGTTTTGATCTTGCCCCGCCACTGGTCAACACTATAACAATATTACAAGTATTGAAGAATTAGATGAGGAGACCATTTTTATAAAGAATACTTATAATGAAACCATAGTCCATAATTGCGACCAGAGATTGTTCAAATTAACTGGTAACTATTTGTTGTGTGTCGTTTCCTTTTTACCACAACAAAGGACTAGGGAGTACTTTCCTGTGAGGAGAAGTTCACCTGCCCTCTTTCTCACTGAATAGCTCGTACAGACCTTTTCACTGAGTCTTATCACTTCATTAAAACGCGCGGATAAATTTATACACTTTTATTTATTTCATTGGTTCAATGATTTTTTAATTCAGGTTTTACTTTAAAATTAATACCGCGGACCGTTCAACCCGGACCTCTTTTCTTTGGTCTTCTCAGTTCACTCTTTAAAAATCCACTGTCCTATTTTATGGGAAAAAGTCGCCTTTTATTTTCGACTTTTTCCACCAAAAAATTCATTAGGGGCGTACCCCAACCACGATGCATTTTCAGCATTATCATTGGTCAGTTCTTATATATTTTTCCGCAATGCATTTTCATGCATTTCTTGGATGTATTCCCCTTATCATGTTATGTATAGGGGCTTGAGCACGGTGTCACGATCGCTGGGGTGCTTGCAGTCGATCGGTTCCTATGTATTTCCCGCAGAGGGGAAAAAATCTCTCACCCGCCGGACTTTAACGAGAGAGTCCGAAAATTCTCAACCTAATTTGCTTAGTAAAGCATAATTGTATTATGCAATTAATGTTGGCCATATGGCGAGTCTCGTGCCGTGAAGGTCGGTTGTTTGTGTCGCTTGGACGCATCGAATTTCCTCGCCTTGAGTGCGGTTCATTCCGTTGAGGAATTTATGAGTGCAATATGATGCACAAGTTGCTTTTAGAATTTTTAGGTAAAGAAAGGAAAAGTCGTATCGAATTCGATAGACAATTTCCTTTCAATTGGCCACTTGTGGGCATTTGGAGTTTTTGGAGGAAACGTCGGCTCATGTTCTAGTTGGACAGTTTCCTCCGAATTCATGGTCGTTTGTCATGTTCATGTGGATATATTCCACATGTGCCCTTCGAGAATTTTTGCCTTTGGTTTATAAATTATTACCATTTGGCGGATGATGTTATGCACGTGGCCGTGAAGGCCTTATCGGATAACTGGGTGATGAGCGAGTGGACGCTTGTGGGTCTATAGGTGGATGCTCGCTCATAACATATTTAATAAACTTTAACAATTGCTCCTTAAAAATAAGAAATAACATATTTTTTAATAAAAAAGTTTCTTTTCTAGATAAGTATTATTATCCAGCTAAGGAAATTAATAGAACTATAGTATACGGAACTAGTGTGAGTACCATTATTTTGTTAACAATGTTTATATTATGTATCATTTTATATATGCTTTGGAAAAATAAAAAAGAAAGAATCAATGTAATAAACTTGAAGTCTGGCTCAAAGCGGGGAGGAGTTACGTATATCGAATTAAAATCTGACATAACAAAATTCGAGACACCGGATACATTACAAATTGCAACGAAACCAAAACCAATGGCATGGTAACGGGGAAAATTTCAAAGTTTAACTTCCCACATTTTTCGCTGCATCAACAGCATTCATAATAAAATAGGTGTCATATTAATCGCCCAACAAAAGTACAGACATGATTCTCAAGAAATCAAAATGCTTACTTGTCAGATTAATTGTAGCTAAATAAAATGTAATAATTAGAGAGCCAGTCTGTCGTTGGTCGCGGTGATATTAAAAACGTTCTCCCGAATATTGTAATTTGTTTTAAAAGTTCATTTTGTCAATAAATAGATAAACTATAATCTTTTTTTTTACAAAGGAGTTTTAGTGTTTTATTCATTCTTTTTATTCAACTCTATTCCGCTTCTTCTATTTACATTGTCGAAACATATGTATTTAAGTCGCGTTTTTCATCTAATTTTTCGAGTACACAAAATAAACGCTGAGTGGATTATTACAATACTTTTATGTTATTTATCGGTTTACTCATAGAATTTAGATGTTTGAAAATAGATTCATAAAAGGTTTGTAGTGATAAATCTTATAAGTAAGTTATTATGATGTTTTTTTAAGTTGTCACTTTCGGATAATCAGAGTCAGCTAACTCTCATTGCCCGCAGTGATTCCATTACCCGCAATATTTGTGACGTCCACATATTAGTAATTTTGTTTATTTTGTAGATGCCTAAAATACGTCCCAGGAATACCAGCAAAGCCCAGTAGTCTTCTGAGACACTCGCCAGAGCGGAAGATCTCATAAAAGGAGGTTCATCTATGAGACAAGCTGCCAAAGCCATGAATATACCATTTTCCAGTCTCCATAAGCGATTAAAGAAAAACGATTGCTCAGAACCACGTCTTGGGCGCCTACCTATATTTAATAAAGAAGTGGAAAATGACCTGGCAGACCGAGTTAAGTATTTGGCAAATATCTTTTATGGATGCACTGCAATTCACGTCAGAAAAATTGCTTATCAATATGCAGAAAACCATCAAATTAAGCATAATGCCAAAATGGTAGGTCGAGACTGGTTAGAAGGGTTCCTTAAAAGAAATAATAACTCCATTCGCAAGCCTGAAGCTACCAGTATTAATAGAATAACTGATTTAAACAGAAGAGAAGTAGATCTGTTTTTTAAATTGCTCGAGGAGTTAATGACAAAACATAAGTTTTTACCTAAAAACATTTACAATTGTGATGAAACGGGTGTCTCGACGGTGCAGGATCCTGATCAAATCTTAGCTCCCAAAGGTGTAAAAAGGGTTGGTTCTATCACAAGTTGGGAGCGCGGCAAAAATATTACATTGTGTGCAATTATCGCTGCAGGTGGATTCGTCCCACCGATGAATATTTTTCCAAGAAAAAGATTGACTCCACAGCAGGAGAAAGAAGGCCCAGCTGGAGCAATTTACAAATGCTCGGACAACGGATGGATTAACGAGAATCTGTTTCTTGAATGGCTCCAGCATTTTACAGCACATACTACACCGTCGCCTGAACAACCAGTTTTGCTAATACTAGATAACCATGCCAACCATACTTCACTACACATCTTTGAACATTGTAAAAAAAATAACATTCATAAAATAACATTGTCGTCAACGACTTACGGTTGCATTTAATGATTGCTTGCGTTATATCTTTCAGTTGAGACGGACAGATCACGTTATGACGTTTTTCGTCTTTTAGACATCATGGCTCTGGTCTTTTTATATAAAGTGTTCTATACCAAAATTCCTTGTTACCTATCTGATTTCTTATCCCCCTTGCACTCCACTAGATCAATTAAATTTCTTATTCCTGCCCATCTGTCCCTAATTGGTAGTCGCTCCTTCTTTGTGCATGCTATTAGGCTTTGGAATAGCCTTCCCAACGTGGTGCAAAGAATAGGCACAGTCGCGGCGTTCGAAAAGCAAGCATCTATTTTTCTCTCCTCCTCTTAATTTTCTCTTCTTCAGTCTCTCTAATATTTCTTTCTTCTATGCTTTTATGATCACAGAAATAGTTTTAATTAATTTGTGTAATTATCTAGTTAAGGTTAGTTTAAGCTGTGTACTCACTCCTGTATTAAATTAATAAATAAATAAAAAAAAAATGCTTTCACTACCTCCGCATACCTCGCACCATATGCTGAAATACTTGCACAAGATTGTTCTAGCTCTTTCAATCAATCAACTACCACATCACAGGATCCAGCAACCTCGGGGTCTTCTAACTCCTTCGCTGTTACGAATATACCACAAAAAAACCCTCCAGCATCGCTACCCACGCTTGCATCTGCTAGCTTCTTGGTTGTAACGAAACCACAAACATACAAACACAAACATTTTTAGATTAATAACTAAGTTACCTTATAAAAATATATTAATAAACGTTACTAGAGAAACTTGTGTTTTAGAAACATTTTTGCTTAAGTGACTTCCCTTACCCCTACATATTCTAATAACAGGGATGATAGTACGAACCGTATATAGAAATGTTACTTGATTGACTGCACATCCAATAACAGTTACATATAGAATAAAATACAAATATTGAATTTATATAAATAAATAATTTAATTCCATTTCCATTAACCTTTCCATGAAACGTAACTGCTATATTAGGAGGGCTAGAATGTTCATTCTGTTTCCGGATCACATGCAATATGTTATCCCTTCCAACGTGTGATCCTTATTACATTATTTTTGTTTGTTTAAGGTTTTATCAAGAGGGTCTTTCCTCCCGTCAGAGAGTTTCAATATGTTTGGCGGCTGTTGGAGATAAGAATATGCATATGAGCTCAATAGCCCCGGATAGTGGATTATTATGATACACGTACCTACAGAGGAAGAGTTAGTGAATCAACTAAATTTTTCTGTGTGGCTTCTGGGCATATAAATAATCTTTGTAAGATATGTTGCTTTTCAGAAATTAATAGATTACCGTTACGGTTACTTGCAATTGATTCAAAAATATTGTATAATTTCAACTCTTTAGTTAATGAACTTATAAAAAATAGGGAAAAATATTGTAAAAAGATTCTTGTTTGCAGTTGATTTTGTATAATACATAAACAAAATTACTATTTTCATTAATTCTTTCCTAAGAAATCTGAAAGTGATCCCGAACCCCCTTTGTTATACTACTAGCATTCAAACGGAAGAAGGAGAGAACTTCAATCGATGAAGTTTCGGTGGCTTCTGCGATATCTGACGTATTGGAAGGCAAATTAGCAATAAGAAAAGCGGCAGATAAATATAATCTGAAACTTGCAAGTCTACAGCACAGAACTGAAAAGCAAAAGAAGACGGTAGGAGAAGAGGTAAGTTTTTCATCTAAGTATATCTCCCAAACAAGTATTTACAAAATAACAAGAGAAGCAATAAAATGAATATATAATAAAATGCAGTAGCATATTATTTGTATTATCTTAATTTTCCCAATTTAATTTTTAACATTTTATGTCACATTTCAATAGAAATTCCCTGTTCAGGATCCACCTAAAAATCAATAGAAGAAAACATCAAGAAAAATCATTGCAATAAATACAGTGGGTGATCAACGAATTACGATCACTCAGATATTTTCTATAACATAATAAAACTAATTGTTTTTTGGTCAGTATTATAGAATAATTTGTTCCAGGTAGCTTCAAGGGGGAAATGCGAAGTTTTTATTGGCCTGTCAGCACGTAGAAACCCTTATTTTCCAAGAAATGATAAGTAATACCCATCCCACCTGAATTACTTTCTTACGTAGAACTACTATCTTTTTAGATAAGATAAATATACTAAAATATTGAAAATAAAACTATTCTGAGATTGGTCCTGATAGGTGAAAGTGAAGTTCTCTTGTAAAAAAAATTTGTAAAGTGCGTCAATTAGACGCTAAGCATCTTACAGTGAAAGTTAAGAGATTTTTTAAAAAGTGTTAATAATGGGACGTGCAAAGGACATTAGTGACTTTAAAAAGGTTGCCATTTCAACGCTGTTGAAACAAAAAATATTTTCTTATCGGGAAATTGCCGAAAAGAGTGCGTTTCTTACGCAACAGTAGCAAAAATAGCAAAAAATCTTAAATTAGGACTGTCTCCACGTGCAAATAAACCCAAAAACTGCGATGGAAAACGGAAGACAACGCCGCGTATGGACAGGAAAATTGTTAAAACCGCTCTACAACATCGCAACGCACCAATTAGAGCATTGAATGCGGCAATACAAGAAGAAGGCATCAATTTACCTGCAGTTACATTGCGAAGAAGACTTTACGAAGCAAACATAAAATGTAGGCGTCCCGCTAAAAGACCACGAATCACAGAATCGATGAAGAAGAAACGATTGATTTGGGCGATTTGATATTACATTTTTTTTGAATTTCCATAGGTTATCTTTAGCGATGAGTGCCGCTTAGAGGTCTTGACGGAATCAACCCAATTTGTTAGAAGACGACCGCAAGAGAAATACCATTTAGCCTGCGTGGTAACAAGAGTGAAACATCCCCCGCCGTGATGGTATGGGGTTGCATAACATCTCAGGGACCAGGACCGTTGCATTTTGTAGAAGGAAATCTTCGTCAAGACCAATACAGAAACATTTTAAGGGATGAGCTTATACCATTTTTGGACCCCTTACCCCTCGGAAGATCGGAATACATCTTTATGCAAGATGGGGCACCTTGCCATACAGCGGCATCAATAAGAACTTTCTTCGATGAGGAGGAAATTATGATTTTACCTTGGCCAGGCAATTCACCGGATATGAATCCTATCGACAACTGTTGGGCGGTAAATCCTTAGTTTATCAACGGCAGCATTCAAATATTAATATTTTAAAAGAAAATATTCGTGATACAGTGCGACCTCGATAGTTCGAACTCTCATTATTCAATAATCCGGCCAAACATTTCAATTGCAGTGCGTACTTTATAATCCGGATTTGATAGTACTCGGTAATCCGGACTTGCGTTTTTGGACGGCTGCTCATTCATACGTATAGGAAAATTAAATCTAGGGATTCCCCACACTTGAATCGAAGTATTCCCCTAACTTCCTAAATTCTGATACATTTGTATCTGGGAGTTCACATAAGCAGAGTGTGCCTTTGTTTTGACTGCTACTTATCGCGTCAGAGGTTTAACAAATTGCTTACCTGTTGGTTTAGTTGTTAGATAGTAATACATAGTGAGTGTTATTTTACTACATAATTATATAAAGATTTTATATACATACACACATATTAAAATGCCTTCTAAAAGAAAACATAATACGTTAAGAATAAAACAAAAATCCGAAATAATAGAGAGACTAGTCCGTGGTGAAAGTGGAAAAATGTTGGCAAATGAATACGGGGTTGGAACATCAACAATTTCCGATATAAAAAAGAACAAAGCCAAAATCAAAAGGTATGTTTTATTTTAAAGACCATTTTGCACTTTTACTATGTTATGGGTCACTTCTTTTAGATTTATTGACAAATGTAATTCCGGTCCCGGGGCCAGGAAAACCTTACGAAAGGCCGAATATTCAGATATGGAAACTCGTTTGTATGCATGGTTTTGTACACACCGATCAAGGCACGTCCCAATTTCCTATGAAGTTTTGTCTGCCAAAGCCAAACAGTTTTATACCGAAACATATGGAAATGATAATTTTAGAGCAAGCAGGGGCTGGATCTCTAACTTCAAAAAAAGGCATGGCCCGCGTGCTATAAAAGTGTGTGGCGAAAAACTATCCAATGATCAAAGTGCCGTCAATCCTTTCCTAACTGCATTTGTAGAGAAGATAAAACAATTTAACCTCGAACCTACGCAAATATACAATGCAGATGAATCTGCTCTGTATTGGAAAATGTTGCCTGAAAAAACGCTGGTTCGTTCTCAAGAAAAGACCGCGCCAGGTCGAAAAATAAGCAAAGAACGCTTTACATTTCTAGCATGTTGCAATGCTGATGGTTCCCAAAAATTAAAGCTGTTAGTGATAGGAAGGGCAAAAAATCCAAGGGCATTTAAAAATGTGAACATATGTCGTGGAATTAAAAAAAATATATCTATAATATAAAAATGAATCTAAATGTGTTGCTAAGCGCAAAACTCGAGAACGGCTGGACCTATTGGACTAATTTTTTTTTTCGAATATTCGTTGAACTACGAGGATGGTTCTTACGGAGAAAAATTTAAAAAATTGCCTGAAAAAACAAAAAAAAAAACACTCCTCTATATTCCCATACAAAAGATTCGTAATAATACTTAAAAGTGAATTTGTACTTTAATAGCATACCATAAGATTTAAATGTTAGTGGAGGGGTTCCGTGAAAGCAAAACAATTGAGTGACATTAGTATCGTATAGATATTAATGGCAATATTTGTCAATATTTATACGATGGTAACATTGAATCATTGGTTTGTGTGTAATCGATGTTTTGGCGGGGTACCACTTTCTTCACAACCCCCTCGACATGGGTATCAAATGAAAAGCTATGATAAGTAGAATACAATAAGCAATGTAGTATACAAAATATACCTTTAGATCCATGGCGGCCATCTTAGGAGGCCGGATTACCACTTCCTTCACAACCCCCTCAACATGGGTATCAAATGAAAGAGTATGATAAGTAGAACGCAATAAGCAATGTGGTATACTCAATATACGTTAGATCCATGGCGGCCTCTCAAGAGGCCGGATTACCACTTTCTTCACAACCACCTCGACATGGGTATCAAATGAAAGGGTATGATAATAGAATACAATAAACAATAAAGTAAACTCAGTCCATGGCGAACATCTCAAGAGGGCGGATTACCACTTTTTTGATATCCCACTCGACATAGGTATCAAATGAAAGGGTATGATAAGTAGAATACAATAAGCAATGTATTATACAAAATATACCTTTAGATCCATGGCGGCCGTCTGAAGAGGCTGGGTTACCACTTCCTTCACAACCTGCTCAACATGGGTGTCAAATGAAAGGGTATGATAACTAGAATACAGTAAGCAATGTAGTATACAAAATATACCTTTAGATCCATCGCGGCCATCTCAAGAGGCCGGATTACCACTTCCTTCACAACCCGCTCAACATGGGTATCAAATGAAAGGGTATGGTAACTAGAATACAGTAAGCAATGTAGTATACAAAATATACCTTTAGATCCATGGCGGCCATCTCAAGAGGCCGGATTACCACTTCCTTCACAACCCCCTCAACATGGGTATCAAATGAAAGGGTATGATAAGTAGAACGCAATAAGCAATGTGGTATACTCAATATACGTTAGATCCATGGCGGCCTCTCAAGAGGCCGGATTACCACTTTCTTCACAACCACCTCGACATGGGTATCAAATGAAAGGGTATGATAATAGAATACAATAAACAATAAAGTAAACTCAGTTCATGGCGGCCTTCTCAGGAGGGCGGATTACCACTTTTTGATATCCCACTCGACATAGGTATCAAATGAAAGGGTATGATAAGTAGAATACAATAAGCAATGAACCGCAATATACCGATCCATGGCTACCGTCGCAAGACCCATGTTCTTTGAGACACTTCATCTGTGTAAAATTGATATCTCGAAAAATACTAAGCCAGTGGGTGGTTTTATTGTTTACTATTGGCTTATTTGTGCAGCGAGGCGTACCGGGTCCCAGCTAGTATATATATATAACTTTATTAAGAAGAAGATTAATCGTATATAGGAAGAGAAGAATTTTTGGGCGGTTCCAACACACTCTGGCTAAGGACGCGCTCGTGATCAGACGTGTCTAACAAAACTGTAATAAAAGTAGAAATTATAGAGAATATAGATATGAAAAGAAAGAATAAGAGAAGTGTTTTTTTAAAAGGTTGTAATTAATTACACTACACATACCTGTTGAATACAAATCATCTGCCAATGCATGGATGACTACAGCAATTTTTTTAGACTGGTTCCATTGCTCATTTATTCGTCAAGTTAGAAGTCATTTAAGAAGTCTCAATTTGCCTGAAAAAGCCCTGCTAATCATCGATAACGCCTCGAGTCATGGAACCTTAGAAGACCTGACTAGTGAGGATGGCCAGTTTACAGCATTATTTCTTCCACCAAATTGTACAGCACTTTTGCAACCTATGGATCAAAATGCCATCAGACTGACTAAATTATTTTATCGGAAAAGTCTTTTAGCCCATATTTTATCTAATAACGAAGATAACGTTGCTAAGTTATTAAAAACCATTAACTTGAAGGACGCTGTATGTCTACTATGCAATGCTTGGGAAAAAGTCTCCCCTCAAGTGTTGCAGAAGTGTTGGCACAAAATTATGGCTCATAACGGCAATAACGACCCAGAAACTGAATATGATGCTGAAGATCTAATTCCTCTTAGCCAATTGCGGAACAATCTGCTTTCCTTGGATGAAGAGATGAAAGGTAAACAATGTACATTTGTTAAGCGCAAAATTTCTTGTTTAGTATTTTTTTTTTGTTAATCCAAAAATATTTAACAGATGTTTCAGATATGCTCAATGTTCTCACTGATCAAAATCTCACGAACGTGGAAATACATAATTGGCTTGAAAATGATGAAGATTTGTTACCACTGGAAGACGGAGAAGCTACAGACGAACATCATGATAGTGACAATGAAGGTCCAAAGTTAAATAATTCAAACAAGACTGTTAAGAATGACGAGGCAGGTAAAAATTTCAATGTGTGCATAAAGTGGGCAGAAGAAAATGATATCCCACTACATGATGTTCTTGTACTTCAAAGATTAAAAGAAACGGCTTTTATAATGAACCAGAAAATGATCAAGCAAACAAAAATTACAAATTACTTGACAAAATAATATAAAATTTAATAAGTTTCAAAATTTGTTTGTTTATGTACTATTTTCTATTTGTTTTCTATTAAATGTTTCTCTTTTCAATAAAAAAAAAACTGTCCCGCTTCAGTAATCCGAATTATTTGCTTATCCAGATCACCCCGGTTTTAATTAGTCCGGATTATCGAGGTCGCACTGCATATGGTTAAATAACGTCGACTTTAAGAACTTAGTGATAAGAAATGTGAAAAGTATGCCAAATAGGTGGCTTTACTAAATATCAGCATATTAAATAAAACTTGTAATGAAAATACTTAAGTAAGAATATACATTTATAAGATTAAATTTAAAAAAAATTGTTTTCTTTTCATTTTTGTGCATTTTTGTGATAATTAAAGTCGAAATTGTGAAAAATTTCATGGTGATCGTAATTCGTTGATCACTCACTGTACACTCACCTGTTTGGCAGCTATCACAAATGGATGACCTTCAGCTGGAGCACCTGCAGCTGGGGTACACTGATTCAATTTAAAAATTAATAATAAAGATTAGAAATTAATAATTTAACAGTAGACAAATAACTGTAGACAAATAAATGAAAATATGAACAAATTGGTAAACAAACACATAACCTCACATTTGATATAAAAAACACTTAAATGTAAACATTAAATATAAACATTAACGTACAGAAACTCACATCACGATTAGATTATACTGTTATCATGTTAGTAATTCCCAAGTATTTCCTAGTAATATAAAATAAGATTAAATTAATTATATTATTTATTCTTACCCTTATAACTTATTTGCTGCATCCACATCACAATACACAACAATTTATAAGGTGAGTTTGGCAGCTATCGATCGTGAGCTTTACCAATTTGTAAAGGCTCTCGATCAATAATTCTCTTAAAAGGAAAGAATGTCAAACAAAAATTCCTTAAAATTTCATCCAATACAAATCACCTACAACACAGCGGAAATTATGCTCTTAAAGGCCAACTGAATAACATTCAATTAAAATCCCACATTCAGGCAATTCCAGTACATAACCCCATTATAAACTACAGTGGGTTGCTGATAGCGGTGATTGTTTTAATCATCCTGATCTTAATCATGCGAAAATGGAATTCAGCTAACACTATGAAAAAACCTACACCTCGCCAAAGGAAAAAACATGACGCGACTGAAGAAGCGTTCGAGATCAAGGAGATTTAAAAACATTAAGGCTTTCAAAGGGTGGAGGATGTTGGATTTCATCACCCACCGCAAAATTTTTGTATTCTTGAATTTTTCACAAACCGCAATCAGCAGAAAAAGTTTATCAAGAGTGTCAAATTATTCTCTAGAATGAAATTCTCATACTTGGATCTCGCCTGGCAATAATTTTATCAAGAGTGTCAAATTATTCTTAAAAATAACATTCTCATGCGTTGGATTTCGTCTGGAAATAATTTGCACATGCACTTGCAAACTTTGAATTCTCACACAACTTTTCTTTTTTTTTGTAATAATTTTGTACTATATAAATCAGAAAGAAATTTTAATAAAGTTAATATTATTAGAGACATTAAAGCCTTTATTTCTTTACTTACTTGGCGTAAGGTTGCACCAGGACTCAAAACATTTAATAAGTAGCGGCTCCAGAGTCACGTATCAACTGAACTTATCTCCTATAGCTAGACTCTGTCGAGCCCAGTCACTAACGGTTATTTATACAATAGAGATGATACGGATTTCAATAATACCACAGGAGCTAGTAATCAATCGTTTTTTGTGTTATATAATATTTTTTGTTATATTTTTATAGTTATTGTATAATTTTTTTTTTTTATATATCTTGTTAACACTTCTTACTCACTTTGTTTTTTCTTCTCCCCTTTTTTCTTTTTACCAAATGTATATTATTTTCTCCTTAGCTAACGGATATTAACTAGGGATAATTAACACCACACTAATGAGACTTATTTTGATCTTTATTTCATTTTATCTTTTATGTCCTTTAACTTTAGTTGTTTCACAAAACAACAGGACAAGGAAACAGCGAGAACTAAATTCTATCTTAAACCATGGAACTTAACATTCTTATTTAATAATTGTTTCGCACTAAAATAATAGATTTCCTTGTGTTTAATAGATATTACTCAGTGATAATTTACACAACACTAATGAGATTTATTAGATCTTTTAAACTCTCGCCTCGCCCAAACTTTTGAAAAAAGAACACCCGCCGGCGCTCATGGTTTAGACAACACTCAACTAACTCAAATTTTCACCCGCCGGTGGTGGTATGGAAAATTGTCCGCCGGCTGGGAAAAACGCGCCCTTGAACTTTTTCCCACCTGCGCAGCTTGCCTACCGCGCGTTTCTCACGCGGCGCATTGCAAATTGCGCTAGATCGGGTGGGCAAAGTTACGTTTCCCCAGATTAAGGTGAAAAACTATCCCCTTTGGAAGGTGTGAAGGTCAACAATTCTCATGCGGATCGTGACGGATTTTTTGCTTTGTTTGGGTTTTGTTTTTGCTTTTGAGCCATGTGGGAAATATCTGTGGATATTACCATTTCAATGACTTAAAAGATGTACGTGCACTTCACCCAGCGTAACCCGATACCTTTGCTGATAAGGCGTTGGGTTTTCGTTCGGGACTTGTGCGATTTCGAGTCATTTGTTTTGTTTAGAGAGATTTTTTTTTTGTGTGTCTTATTTTATGTAACACTCCTTGGGGGTACCGAAAAGAACAAGGCGTCGTCGTGAAACAAAGGCGTCTTGTTCGTTTGAAATTCTTTGGTTTTGTTTACGTTGCCCTTTTTGGTGTGATAAGGGGCTCTAGATTTGCCCCGGTTAAGCCCGGTACCCACTTGTTGCAAACCGGCGTTTCGTATCACCGTTCTTTAAATTTTTTCTAAAAAAAAATTGCAACGCTTCGTTTCAAAATGTGCGAAATGATACAATCCAAACCCGATCTCTCATTTAGCGGTTTTTCTCCGTCACATCAAAGGAATGATACGATAGGCTTTAGGAGGAAGTGTGGACGGGCATGCGCGTATCCTGTTGCTTTATTGTTTCAAATCACACACTGACCAGATAACCGTATCGCGCTCCCGCATCAAACATGATACAGGCTGGATGATTCGAAACGTGTAGTGATGATACACGAAAAATTTGGGTTCCTGTTTTATTCGTATCAATCAACAATTGAAACGATACAGGGATACGAAACGCCGGTTTGCAACAAGTGGGTACCGGGCTTTATATTGCGGGTGTTTAGTTGGATTTTAAACTTTGAAGATGAAGTAAGTAAATTTTTTTTTTTTTATTTTATATTTATTTTATATACCATATTTTTTTTTTTTATATTAATATAGTGGTATTTTTATTTCATATTACTTGTTATATATTTTTCTTTCTTTTTCTTTCAGCGATTTTGCAAACATCGAAGAAGCGAAACGAAGTGAGACCCACCATCAACGGGAACTGGCTCGGGTGAGAGATGATCTGCGTCGGTTGTCCCGACGCGAGATTTTTCATCTCGACGAGTTGGCCCTGGCCCAACGATTCTTAGCTCGAATGGCTCGTCGCGCTAAGTCCAGTGGTTCTGGATCCCGGATGCCTAGCGGTTTTGGACCCCGGATGCCCAGCAATTCTGGGCCCCGGGTGCCCAACGACGCCAGGTCTCAGGTGCCCAAGGCTCTTGGGCCCTGGAACCCCTTTGCTGCAAGGAATCAGCATGGAATCATGGAGACCCCAAGTGCTGCAAAGAATCAGCTTGGAATCATGGAGACCCCACGTGCTGCAAAGGATCAGCTTCCTGAGGAGGAGGGCACTCCCCGGACCGGGGAATCAGCTCAACCGGATACCCCCGGGACCCCGGAGAGAGAGGCAGAACAATCCACCGATTGATTGTTGAAGAAGTGAAATAATTTTCAAATAAATATCTTTATCTAATTATCTTTTTTATTTGTAGTTAGATTGTTTCCTTTTTCTTTTCGTGTTAGTGTCGATTTGGGTTGTTCCCTTTTTCTTCTTGTTTTTTTTTTTTGCTTTTGTTTCAGGACTTTTGCTTTCAGGGCTTTTGTTTTCAGGGCTTCACGACGCTTAGGAGGGGGAGATTTTTAGGTAAGTATTGTGGTACCGCCGCTGGGGCGCGTGGTAGTTGGGGGGAGGGGCTGTTTGTCCCTCTCATTTTCTTTTTATCTATTTAACTGGGAGATTTCCTAGGGGTTTTAGAGGGTGGCAGTTTGTCCCCCCCCCCCCCTTTTTGTCTTTATATGGCTATTTCGCGATGTATTCCTGTGTATCATACAGAGGTAAATGCTGCGCAATGTACACCGTTATTTAGTAACCGTGCGAGGCCATTTTCATGAACAACAGGTAGTATTTTTACCAACGCTCTCAATAATACCATAGGAGCTAGTAAATCAATCGTTTTTGGTAGAAATACAGAGGTAAATGTGGCGCTTTCTACTTCGTTATATAGTAATCCTGCGAGGCCATCAGAGGCAAGTATTTTTACCAACGCTGTCAATACCACTGGAGCTAGTAATCAATGGTTTTTTGTGTCAATACAGAGGTAAATGCTGCGCTTTCTACACTGTTATTTATTAACCCTGCGAGGCCATCTTTATCAACTAGGCCTAGTATTTTTACCAGCGCCGTCAATAATACCACAGGAGCTAGTAATCAATCACTTTTTGGCGGAAATACAGAGATAAATGCGGCGCTTTCTGCACCGTTATTTAGTAACCCTGCGAGGCCATCTTCATCAACAACCGCTAGTATTTTTACCAACGCTGTCAATACCACAGGAGCTAGTAATCAATCGTTTTTTGGTGGAGATATAGAGATAAATGCGGCGCTTTCTACATCGTTATTTAGTAACCCTGCGCTAACTAGTTTTGTACCTGCTAATGAGGCAATTTTTTTGGGGGAGAATATAAACGCCGTCTGTAATCATACGAATTTTAAGAAAGGCCGACGAAAAAAGGTTCATAGAAAAAAGACGAGAAATGTCGAACTAAAAGTTCTAGAAGCAGTTATAATATTACATTCTCAATTAAGAGAAAAAATGCTAAGAGAGGAGAAAGAAAAGGAATCTTAATAGCAATTCTTTATTTCTACCGTATTTCGGAATTTGTTCTATAAAAGCTCCAATGCCTGTTATTTACCTCCAACGGTTGTCTTTTCTCTTATAAACGTAAGCAGCAAAACCAGCTACGGAAAATTGATCGTATAACCAATACACATATAACAGAACAACAAACAGACGGTAAAAGAACTACCGAGATGACGTCATCAACATTTAAAAACCCCCAGCGAAAAATTAAAAATTCATTGACCATTGAAAAATATTAAAAAACAATAGTGTAATGATGTCATCATCAACATATAAAAATCCCACGCGGCGGCACACTTCAAAAAGGAAGATGACACCCAAGAGATAACACACGTGCACAGGTAAGTCACCTCAAGGTCATCCAACCTAAAATAACCCCTCTAAACTTCTCAATTTATTTCCCACGGCCCCCAAAATGTTCCCAGGCTCAACCGTCCTATTACCTACTAAAATGCAATTTCAATGCGGGCTTCTCTGTAAATTCTTCGTCAAGCCTCGTTAATACGTTTTTCTCTGCGAAATTTTTATTATGTGCTAAGTTTTTAAAAAGTGAAGTTCGTGAGTCTTACGCATGGTTTAGTCCAACGTTTTATTGTAGTGTAAATCAAGTGGTATATTAGGTATTGTCATATAGAGGGTGCATTGATTAAAACATGCGAATTTCACAATCATTTGACATTCCCACTATCAATGCATCCTGTTTATGATTACAGAAATCATTAAAATATTAAAGTGTATTCCAGTTCAATTTTAGTAACTTAACACAATTTTCATATTCGGCTCTACTCAAACTTTTTGTTAACATGTCGGCCAATATCTTTTCACTCTGAATGTAATTTACGTTAATACGTTTTAATTGAAAAAGTAAGCAATGAAAAAGTAATCTAGCTTGTAATATAGAAAGTAAGCGATTGACAATTTTCTCTTAAGACTAAGAATTTCCGGGAAATGAAATAAATCTTTTTTAGCGAAAAACTAGCGAGTGTGGGTTCTAATTTTCATTTTAGCAGTGAAGTGATGTTTGGTTTAATGAAAAGTTTGTTTTGTTTTTAATTTAAGAAGTAAC
Source organism: Thereva unica (assembly GCA_949987705.1). Classification (NCBI taxonomy): domain Eukaryota; kingdom Metazoa; phylum Arthropoda; class Insecta; order Diptera; family Therevidae; genus Thereva; species Thereva unica. Next base: position 74,443,622 of record OX465282.1, on the reverse strand, counting down.
ATAAAATATTAATATGTATAACCGTAAGTATACTTTATATAATAAAAATGCTCATATTTTGTTAATTTGCAAAACCTATTTATGACAAGATTAAAAATAATCATGCAATGAACCGGATTAAGTAAACGAAATCTGAAAAGGCTCGTCAAAAAGAGCAGATTAAAATTTTGGAAAAAGTGGAGATCCTACCAGATAGGTAGTAAAACTTTGAACCTGAATGTTCCGAAAATTGTAGTAACAATCTTCCCGTCGTTGTTGAAAGTGAAAGCGCGACGTGAAACGACAAATTACGAATACGGTATCACACTCATCACCCTCCTAGAGAAACCTTTCAAGATCTCTTGCGAATATTAAACGAATAAAGGTTGAACGTGCCCCGTAGTTTGAACGGAGTTATTGGGAATAATAAAGAAAAAATTATCATTAGAACAGTAACGGCGGGCGAACATTGCCATTTCGGAATTAGGACCCAATTACAAGGTTTCTTCGCTTTTGAACTTGCGCCTTACCTTCTATCTCTTTGCGACGAAGTTGGCATACGGAAGAGCAAAAAATCTGCACTTATGATCTGTTTACTCCGACGGACGACAATGTCACTTCAGGAGATGTACGATATATCATAAACGGTGGGCACCTGCTTCATAAACTTGTATGGACGAAAGGCGACAGGTACGGTGAAATTTGCAAGAAATACGTCGAACACATTCGGAGACATTATGGCGATCATGTCACTGTTGTTTTTGACGGGTATCCAGAAAACGTCACAGCCGCCCAGGCAGAAAAAGCCCCATCTGGACCAACATTACAAAAAAAACAATGTTGGCCCAACGTTGCCCATTGGCAAAGAACGATGTCGTGTTATTTGTGTTATTAATGTTGGCCCAGCATTGGCAAACAACGTCAGTAAACAACAATATCGAACCAACGGTGGACTGAAACGTCGTTAGATAACCTTGAAACAACGTCGGCTCATTGCATGTGACCAACATCGACTCATTGTCGAGTTAGTATTCTGCAAAAAACTGTTTAAGTTTTAAACTTCTAATTCGATAATTATTGTGCCAAGATTAATTTTTTAATTGATAACTAACACAATTCTATATTTTTAAAATGTTTTTTATTAGTCAAAACAAGCACAGTGAACTATTAAAATTATCTATTTTTTAGTTTTCATGGACCCTATGTAACAATTCTATAACAAAAATTTTTTTGTCGACACTAGTCAATATACACTTAGTTTTAACAGTATTCAATTCGTAATCACGGCATCGGCGTTTCTGCGTACTAACGTGATAAATCCCAATCAACTGTGAGGAAACCGGATAATCAAATGCATCACCGAGAACGTTGATTTTTTTAGCGCGAAGAATTATGTCACCGCTCGGCGTGCCATTGTCTAACTTTATGAATATTTCAACAATTCTTATAATATTGCCATCGTTTAGTATGCAAACATTATTTGGTTGCGACGATTTTAATGTCATTCCGTTCAACTTAACTATCTTGAATATTCTCTTACTTTCGGTTTCTTCTTGGGTTTTAACAAACGGAATGAATCGCTGCTGTCGCACAGAACCGATCAATGGATACCTTTTTTTATGGACTCGGATGGGTTGTTTTTTAACTCGTGCACACGTCTTGCTATTTGAGCTATTGGTTTTGTATACCTATATCAGTAGGTGGCTGACTGGTGCTAAGGACCGAAATGGCGGACGTAAACAACGCGCGGCAGAAAAAGCTATTGAGAAACAGCAAATCAGAATTACCTAGAACGGCCGAATTCAAGCCTATTTTCAAACAGTAATTACTCGAAATTTATTTATCAAATCTTATTAACAATATATACCTACATTATTTTAAACAATGATTAAAGGAACTTTTTGTTTGGTTAAAATTAATTTTTCTTTATAAACAATTAAATGTTGTTACATTATATAAACAATTTTTTTTCTTGTACTAATTTACGGTGGACACTATATCTTTTACAATTTTTAATAAAATTTAAAAATTCAAAGTGATGTAGATGTAATTCAAAGTGATGCATTAGATGTAGTTCTAATGCAGATTCCCAACGTAGAGCGAATGATGACGCACGAAGTAGATCTGACGTTGGCATACAACGTCGGCGTTCGACACAGTATGAACGTTGTTATGCGATATGGGGTTAATACTGGCATGCGACACAGGGTAGACGTTGGCAAACAACGTCGTGATACAACTCTGGCGTTGCGTTTCATTTCGACGTTAATCCAACGTTGAAACGACGTTGTCGATCAACGTCGAGACGACTTTGCCGACGCCGTGCCAACGTCGATTCGATAGTAATTTTCTGCCTGGGCGGGAGTACAAAAACTGCAAAATGTCTACGTCGAATAAAAAGCCTGTCAACTGACGTGATTATAGATGAGTTCATGACACCAACAACAAACCAAAGCAAGTTTTTGAAAAACGATAAGAACAAGGCCAGGTTAATAACCATGTTGATCTCAAAACTGCATCGTGCTGGTTACAATGCTATACAGAGCACTGAAGTCGCCGATACATTGTTCGTTGCAACTGCTGTGAACCTATCTCCAGACTACGAGAACGTGATTATCGTTGGAGAAGATGTCGACTTGCTTGTTACATTAACGGGCGAGGAAGAGAAGGAACACAAAAATGTATATTTTATGAAGCCAGGAAAAGGAAAGTCCTCAAAATTTTTATACTCCAGTGACAGTCTGAAAAACAAAATTTAACACAGTAGATCCAGACGAGTCACGCGTTCACTGGATGCGATACAATTTCAGCTCTTTTCAGTAAAGGAAAAAAAGTGCCAAACATGAAGACATCCGTACTTCCCTCGACTGCTTCTAGGTTGCCAATGCAGATCCACAAACCATCGCTGACGCCGGAGAAAAAAATCTTTGTTAGGATGTATGGAGGAAAACCGTCGCAATGCCTGAACTACCTACGGTACGAAGGATTTGCACGTTCTATAATAAAGAGCAAATTCAACATTACTGGATTACCACCAACCAAAGCAGCCGCAGCATAATATTCGTATCGTGTTTATCATCAGGATCAGCAATGGAGAAGTGAGTTGAGATTTAATTGAATCAATTTGAAAAAAAATTTCAGGGAAACGCTCAACTGTTTATTAATGATATTTGTTTAAATTAATCTTTTATAGGGCGAAACATACCGGCGACATTATGGGGCTGGAAAGAAACTTCTAATGGGTTAACTCCGAAAGAAAAGTTGGATTGAAATGCTCCGAGATTTGCCACTTTTGTCATGGACGTTCGTGCACAAACGTGAAGAAAATTGAAATTGATGAAATGGAAGATGATCTCGACGTAGATTCAATTCACAGAAGCTTGTTGAATGCCGAAACTGACCGATTTGGAAAACCGCAAGATGAGTTTCTTGAGGATGAAGACACCGAGGCAGAACTAGACGAAGTGTTGTGAAGTCATTGCACATGCTCATTTTCTTTGCCCTTTCTATTATCCCACACGCGCATTTCAATATAATTTCCATGCGCATGTTGTTTTTTTTTACTTTTTAATACTTACCATGCGCATTCCAATACTAATCTCCATGCGCATGCCTTTTACCTTGTTTCCTGTATCAAATTACCTCCATTTAATACTTTCGTCTATTCTTTGTTCATTGTTCTATTCGCTTACTCTGCATTTCTTATCTTACTTATTGCAAGTAAGCGATTATAACAATCAAGTGAGGCAAAAGCTCAATTTAGATTGGCAGTCGTTCTATATCCTCCAAGTCGGTTGGTTCGTTATTCAAACGCAAGTTTTGTAATAAAATAATTAAAGTTTCAATAAATAAGTTTTGTAAAGTAACTTAGGTTTTCGTTTTTCACTTAAAGATCGAATTTAGTAATACCCCTTTTGTTTTACAACAGAAGAAGAACTTACAATACTCCTTGGAACTGACAAACCGCTTGACGATCCTAGTTCACCGAGGCCTTCTACTAGAAAAATCGCGAAGAAGTTTATGATGGTAAGTATTATGTTAAAACCAAAATAAAACACATAGAAAGGTGCCTCGTTCCTTAAAAACATTTTTTCAAATAAATAGTAAAAGTAATAATTTCTTATGATTTTCAGATGATTGCAACGGGGGAGTTTGAATATTGAATATTTTACTTTTTTTATTAATAAGAAATTTTGCAGTAAACAAAAAAGGTGGGAAACTTAATACAAGTTAGGTAATTATTTATTACACCATCCTTTGAAATTCCAACCTTCTACGACTTTTTGAATCAAAGTTATAAACAAATAATCTTTTTCACGCCCATTTAAGATTTAGCATTCACCCCAGAGGGTGGGAAGTTTAATACAAGTTAGGTAATTATTTGTTACACCATCCTTCAAAATTCCAACCTTCTACGACTTTTTGAATCACAGTTATAAACAAATAATCTTTTTCACCCCATTTAACCCTTAGCATTCACCCCAGAGGGTGAAAACTTGTAAACATTTATGGTTTTACGCCCCCAACAACATATCAAAAAACCAAACTCTTGAAAGAAATACTTAATCTACAGGCTTTATTGACTGGCCTATAAGGCCAGATAAGAGCGGCGAGAGGCACTTTAGTATTTGCCACTCTGTCGCTAGCCGCTCGTATCCTGGCCACGGCTCTACTCTTTGTATGCAGTAGTATGATAAATTTCAATTGTACATTTTATATAAGAAAATCTGTACATTGCATGTTTAGTGTTTCCAGATGAGGATATATATTAAGATTTTTCTTCTGATTAATCTTGATTTATTTAAATTAATGAAATTATGAAGTTGCCTATTTGTTCAAGGGAAGCAATGCTTTCTTTGCTTCCAAAGAGGAACCGCCACTGGTTGTTTTATACGGCAACATAAAGTTTTTACGTTTAATCCGCCGTCAAAGTTTCCGTGCGCGAGTTACATATTTCCCACAATATCACATCATATAAAATACACGGGCCGATATTTTAATTATTATTTTTTCTGTTTAAACATTTTCCCACCGGTCAAATGCACATTCCATTTGGTCAGTTCAATATAAACTGCTGCTGAACCCTGCCAAGTCGTCATGCCTTGTCGTCAGTAGAACTCCTATTCATCCAGAAAATTTGTTCCCAATTAAAATTAATGGTAATGTTCTACCCTATGTTGATTCTGTAAGAAATCTGGGAGTCGAGCTCAACTCCAAATTCAGCTGTTGTAATCAAACTAGAGTTGTGCTTCGTAAGGTTTATACCTGCCTTCGTCAACTCTGGGTATCCTCTAATCTATTGCCTCTTGCCTTACGTATACGATTGGCGAAGGCTTTGGTAATGCCTTACTTCATTTTTTCAAAAGTTGATGGTGATTGTTCAAGAAAAATACAAGTCGCGTTCAACTATACCCTTCGATTTGTTTTTAAATTGCATCGTTTTGATCATATCACGCCTTATGCTTCAGCTCTGCTGGGTATGACCTTTGTAAACTACCTAAAATATTACCGATTAAAATTTACTTTTAAACTGATACACAGCCGGTGCCCTGGATATTTATTTGAAGAACTTAATTTCTTGCAATTAAGCAGACAATCTACATAGCATATTATTGGTGCCTCGTAGACACACATTGTATGGTGAACGCTCTTACTTGTTCCAAATTGCTTGCATATGGAATAAACTACCTAGGTGTATACGGAGCGCATCCTCCTGTCGATTATTCAACAAACTCCTAAAGGAATATATTATAAATAATAATTTGTAGGGTCACACATTTTGAATTTATTTATTTATTTTTTTTTATTTTCTTGTCTTAAGTATTCTTTTTTTTTTAATATTATTTTTCATTCTTAACTTTTAGCTTTTAGTCTGTATCTTTTATCTTAGTGTTCTTTCATTTATTTTATTTAATTTTAATTTTATTTTTGTCAAATACTTTCCAACTCGCATTTAATTTGTACGCTTTTAAGAATTATGTATGTTCTTTTGTACAATGAATAAATTATATTTATTATTATTATTATTATTATTATTATTATTATATGTCTAGACAATTCCCTTTACAGTTTTTAGAATCAAGTAAAGTAATTTAACACTAACGTCCCATTTTACCTTATAGACCTTAAGTCAGCATTTTGATTCTTAATTTTACCTGTGCGACCGTTTTAATCTTGAGAATAATTGTCACTCTAGTTTTGTCAATTAAATCGTGTGGTTCGATGTAGCGCTTTTAAAATTAATAAAATAAAATTTGTAAAGTTTAAAGTTGAATGTAGTGTTTTATTTTAAATATATTTTTTTTAGTTTCCAAGGTAAATTGAAACTTAACTGGCGCGCCGCGTTTGTTTTACGTGTATTTACCTGTTTGTATGAAATTCATCAGGTAAAATCTAAGTGTCTTGAGTGCATGTAGTGTCTTTGCAGTGTTTTTAATGTTTAATTTAGTTAATTGTGTCAAAATGGCAGATAATCGGGTTTGTTTATAAACATAACCTGTTTCCTCGGTTTTGTATTTTAAGTTGATTTTCGTTATTAATGTGCTTATTATATTATACTTACAACTGCTGAAATGTACTAATTTGTGTTTTATAAGTTTATTTTATGTCGTATTTGTTGATTTATGTTGGTTTCAAAGTTAATTATGTGATTTTCCTTGTTGTTGTGGTTTTCATTCTTCATGGATTGTTGTTGCTGTGCCCATACAAATACGTTTTTGTTGTTTTTGTAATGTATAAAATTTATTTTGTGATATTATTTAATTCATTTTATTTAATTTATTATTATAATTTAATTTATTTATTTTTAGGTATTATATGTTCACGTAAGTATATGTATCATGTCTTAATATATTCATTTATTAATTCATTTTTCTTTGTATAAGCTTAATATCATTCATCACAATAAAAAAATCCACAAATGTTACCATTAAGTAATAAAAAAAAATTTGATTTGTTTCATGGTGAGTTTTATTTAATTATAATTTGTTTTTTTTATTTAGTGATTTGGAGCTAAGCAATTCGGAAATCTTTTAAAATCCACAAAAACAGGCACTTTAAAAGAGTGTTTGACAAAAAAATAAAAAATGGTTCAAAATAAGCAAAGAACATTCTAAAATTGTTAATGAAATATTTTGTTTTAATTCTCTTGGATTTTATTTTGCTTTTGTGATTTGTTGAAGTGTTTGTTTAATGACACTGTCAAATCTTACTATATGCAGATGATGCAAAACTTTTTTCCCCGGTGAACTCAGTCGATGATGCTCTATTGGTACAAGAAGATCTGAACTCTTTCATCACGTGGTGTCACGAAAACTGTAGGTCTGTAAATGCTTCAAAATGTAAAGTAGTCCGTTACACCACGAAGAAGGAACCAATCACTTGTGATTATGTAATTGAAAACACCGTTCTAGATGCACAAAAAGAAATTACTGACTTAGGGGTGACTTTTACTTTCGATGGTAAATTTCATGAGCATATAATCAAAACAACTAACAAGGCGTTGCGAGTTTTAGGTTTTATAAATAGAAATTCAAATGTTTTTAAACGACCGGCAACCTGCATTATACTGTTCAACTCGCTAGTCAGACCAATTCTTGAATACGCGTCACCAGTGTGGTCTCCTTATACGGCAACAGACGTGAAATTTCGGGAATCTGTGCGGTCAAAATTTATGAGAAGACTAGCTTATTTGAACGGACAACCTCTTGATTTTTATGATCACGATTATTCGCTCATTAAACAACAATTCGAAATTGGATCGCTCGAGAATAGAAGAATTATTGCTGATTGTCTTTTTTTATTTAAAATCTTAACTCATTTAATTGACTGCCCATATATTACCGCGAATATTGGTTTTCATGTACCGGCGAGGGCCTTAGTAGTATAAATATGGGGATTCTAACTCATGAGAAGAAAAGTGCAAAAAGTTCATATAAAAAAACTTGAGTGTGCAAAAAGCACTCGAGTGCAAAAAGTTCATATAAAAAAAGTGGTGAGTGTGCAAAAAGCACTTGAGTGTGTTTGAATTGTGTGTGTGTGTGTGCGTGTGTGTAAAAATAGTTGTGGTGTGGTGTCAAAATGTAAATTGTGGTGTTGAAAATGTGTATATAAAATACGTGAATTGATTGAAAGGAAAAATGTGGTGCAAAAGAGTGCGTATAAGAAATGTTTTGTTGGGAAAAGCACTAAAACAAGTTTTTCGTCGTTGAAGTATGCGTGAAGGGACGGACGTTGTTGATAAAGCGTTGTTGTTCATGGCGGTTGGGGTCAAGTTGATTTTTTTTGGCGGTCTTGACATTGGTTATTGCAGCCAATGGCCACCACGCTGTGGTGTTCCTATGAAATATCGGCGCGAATGATTATGATTCCGGTCTCGGAGAGGACGAGGACGATGAAGAAGAAGAGGAATGGGAGTAGATTTATTTGTTAGTTCCAGTTGTAGTATGTAGAAAAATGTATTTTTAATAATAAATAAATTTTTGTTAATTTTATAATTGCTGCATTTTATTTATAAAAAAGTAACTGTATAGCGGAATTGGTGATATTGTATTACCATACTTATGTACCTTGAAATACGTGAATTACTTGAAAGGAAAAAATGTGGTGCGAAAGAGTGCGTATAAGAAATGTTTTGTTGGGAAAAGCACTAAAAAAAGTTTTTCGTTGGGATGAACTATGCGTGAAGGGACGGACGTTGTTGATAAGGCGAACGTTGTTGTTCATGGCGGTTGGGGTCAAGTTAATTTTTTTGGCGGTCTTGACATTGGTTATGGACATGGGGATATTTTTTGTTCCGGTTAAAAAAAAGTTTTGTGAGAACTCGTGGATGGTGATAAGATGTTTACGAAAGTTTTGGCATTGCTGATAAGAGAAATTTTCGTCTTAGAATTAGTGATAAGATGTTAAAAATAATATTTCGCATTACATTTGTCGTAAAAATATTGTTGTTATGGTAAAGACGATAATTTTGTTGTCTATGACGGTTAGGATCAAGTTAATTTTTGGCGGTTTTGACATAGGTGATGGACATAGATATATTTTTTTGTTCTGGACTAAAAAATAGATGTTAAAAAAAATAATAATAATATTTCGCATTATCATTTGTCTTAAAAAATTAGTTTTTTATAAGTTTATTATCATTATTGTTTTCAATATTTTTCTCTTTTAAAGTTTACATTTTAAATTAATTGTGAGTTTTAGTTTAGTTCACATTGTGCTTTCAAATAGTGTGGTGCATTTTCTATTAAAAGTTATTTTAACGTCGTTCGGTTTTCAAGATGAATTTTATTTGTGAAATTTGCGATAAAGCTTTTACGAGAGCCTCTTCTTTAAAGAGTCATCGTGATGTATTACATGGTGATGGCTTTTTATGTGAAATTTGTGGTGAGCAGTTCACAAATATTCAGAGCTTTAAAAAACATTTATTAAAGGGTCATGTTGATATAGACAATAAACTTTCCACCTCAAGTGTACAAGAGCAGAATATCGAACGTGAAGTTTTACCAGGTATGAATAAAATTAGAAACATCGAAATAAGTAAAAATCCTCACTATAATTCTTTAGGCAATATTTCTCTTGCGGAAAAGATCTGGCAGGTGCTAGCACTTCTTCAGCGACAAGAGATTTGGCAATAGGTGACATTTCTTCTTCGAATATTACCAATACAATTTTTTGCGAATCGTGCGGAGTTCATGTTTTCCATAAATAATTTAAATACCATCTACGTACGAATAAACAAAATGCTGAGGAGCGTATTGATAGTAATGTAAAAAGTGTAAAAAGTTGTTTTGAAGAAATAATTGAAACATTGATTGTCGAAAATGGAGATGAAGCTCTTTTAGATCCTTTTGCGTTCTTCAATCAAAATGAAAAATCTATTCAAGAAATGTTGTCAAGCATATTAACGAAGCATGATTCGTATAAATTCAATATTGAAATGTTCGCTGAGTATATTAAGATGATTGAGGTTGAGGAAGAATTTGATCTAGAAACGTCCATTAAATCATTTCAAACGAAAATGACTGTAGTTCACAACGATGAACAAATATTTCAAATTTATAAAGATATGATTCAGAATATCGCATCCAAAATGGAAGAATTCCAAGAAAAAGACAGTGGGTGGGCACTGTTAAGAATTTCTCATTTAGAAATTAACATAAACCAGTGTAAGCCGATACGAGGATCACATTACTTACCTCTTCCAAAATTTTTAATTAATAAACGTGCTTGTGTTAATGTCCGTAATGAAGATGGTTTTGCTTTAAATGGGCAATTATTTCTGCTTTATACCCGATAAGTAAAAATAGCGAGCGTCCATTTTCATATCAAGTTTATGATATCACTACAAGCACCATTCGTTTGAAAAACAATTTTAAAGTAAATTTCGGAAACTTACAATTTCCTCTTGAGTTGGCAGACATAAGACTTTTTGAAGAAATGAATCCATCAGTAAGCATAAATGTATTTGGTTACGAACGAAGGATGACCGGTTGCTGTGATATAGTGGGACCATATTACGCTAACAAACAAGAAAAAACCAATCACATCAACTTGTTGCTGATAGAAAGTGAGGAAAGATCTCATTACGTATGGATTAGGAATATGTCAAGGTAATATAAATTAGATTTTATGTCTTGACATTGTATTTCAAATTTATTTTTTATTTAGGTTAATTCGTCAGCAAGTCACATTCAACAGAAATCAGATTTTTTTATGCAAAACCTGTCTGCAGTATTTCTACAATGAAAAAGCTTTACATATCCATAAAACTGAGTGCAGCAAAATTGTTACGGTGATGCCATCGCCCGAAAAAACAACAATTGAAGGTGCCTTTCGTAGTATATGCTGATTTTGAAAGCATCTTGCAAGATGAGGATACCAGTCTTCCAAACTCAAATTTTTCCTACATTGTAAATATTCAAGAGCACATTCCATGTGCATTTGCATATAGAATACAATGTACATTTAACAGTGAGTTAAATAGATTTAAGATACATAGAGGTAAGGATGCATCTATCAAATTTGTACATTCTTTAGTAAAAGATTTAAAATAGCTTTATATTAAATATTTAGATAAGGTAGAGCCTATGATTCCTTTAAAAAATGACGATATACGTAGACAGAATGAGAGTAATATTTGTCATATTTGTAATTTAGAGTTGGGTATTGATCGTGTTAAAGATCATTGTCATTTAACAAGGAAGTATCGAGGTCCTGCTCATAATAGTTGCAATTTGAAATTTCAAACTCCAAAATTCTTTCCAATATTTTTCCATAACTTCTCAGGTTATGATTCTCATTTATTTGTTAAAGCCCTTTCTCAAATTAAAGTTGAGATCAGCGTCATTCCTTTAAATAAAGAATTATACACTTCTCTTTCAAAACGAATATTTGTCACTGAAACCGATACTATAGAGTTGAGATTTCTCGATTCAAGTAGCTTCATGCAATCAAGCTTAGAATCACTTGCAAATAATCTAGCTCCTGAAGATCTTAAAGTGGTTCGAAGTGTATTTTGTGAGGAGGAAGCTTTTAATTTAATGAGGAGAAAAGGTGTTTTCCCATATGAATACTTAAACTCTTGGGAGCGATTGAATGACACTTGCCTCCCTCCTATAGAAAAATTTCACAATAAGTTAACAAATAGTGTGTGCTCCAAAGAAGATTATGCCTATGCAGGGAAAGTGTGGAATAAATTCAATTGCAAAGGTTTGGGGGATCATTTAGAGCTATATTTAAAAACAGATGTGTTACTCTTAACTGATGTATTTGAAAACTTCAGAAAAATTTGCAGAAACATCTATTCTTTAGATCCGTGTCATTATTACACAAGTCCAGGGTTGTCATGGGATGCGATGTTAAGAACTACGGCGGTTAATCTTGAACTTTTCACTGATGTTAATATGTATAATTTCATAAAAAAAGGAATTAGAGGCGGCATTACTCAATGTTCGCATAGAAACACAAAAGCAAATAATAAATACATGACTAACTTTGATAAAAGTAAACCATCACGTTTCTTAAATTATGTTGATGCTAATAATTTGTATGGATGGGCTATGTCGCAACCTCTTCCACATTCAGACTTAAGATGGGTAAAATATAAAAACATTGATATTATGAACATATCTGAAGACTCAGAATTTGGTTTTATATTTGAAGTCGATTTAGAGTACCCACAATCAAAACATGACGATCATAATGAATTGCCGTTTTGCGTTCAAAATAAAAAACCTCCAAATTCTAAATTTCCTAAATTACTTGCTGACTTAACAGATAAATCGCGTTATATAATTCATTATGTAACGGCGGGCTTACTTTTTGAAAAGAAATACACCTTGAATATACCTGAAAGCATTTGTTGTGGAAAATTTTTCTAAACCGGTAGGCAGGGAAAAACAATTTTTTGGAAAAAAAAATTAAGATAGGCAGTTTTTTATGAATAATTGGAGAATAAAAAACGAAAGAACAAAAAATTAAGTAAAATTTTTTTTGTAATACCCCGGGTTCGCGAAATAAAATAAAGTAATACCCCGCGATAGCAAAATTGAAATTTGAAAGACCCGACACGTATAGATGTGTGTAAATCGGGTAACAGTCTAGCTAAAACAGCAAAGTTAATTAGTCAACGAAAAATTGTAGAAACTGGAAGTGCTGGAAGATCTCCCTGGAAGTGGTAGATACGAACAGAGAGCCCCCCTGGCAATCATTATTCCTTCAGGAAACATCTGCTAAATATTAGCATCAAGAAATGGCCGCGGGTGGACTACTAACTCAAACCTGCATTAGAAGATCATTTTACATGGTGAAGTTCCTGTTGAAGAGGAAGACCAAAATATCAAGTGGCATTGGTAGGAAGAAGAACCAGGATACACCAGGTATAGTTTTGTGATAGATAGTTTGGAGTTAAGAGGTGTTGTGGAAGAAGAAGTCCCTAATAAATCCGCTGTCCACTAACGCGGATCAAGGAAATAGTTTGGTGCCCCGAAGGTAGAAGCGTAAAGGAGTACAAAAGACCCTAGTGTCCCGACGATACGGCACGGAAATGCTGATTGCCTTAATGTTAAAATTCGTATCAGTTTTGTGTTAAATAAGTCACATGACAGCCACTTAATTTTAAGTTTTTGTCGATGAATATTTGTTTTTTATTACTTAATATACTTGGTCGAATGGCTTTGATGAGAGATGATTGTGTAATGTTTGACTCAAATTAATACTCCATAGGTTATGGTTATTTTGAGAGTTTTTTTTTTGTAAATTGTACGGTGGATGTACACGAACCTATGCTATGCTTGATTTTTCTCTCATTTATATTCTTTTAGTGGCAAACAACACGTCATGGATCCAGGGCGGGTGGTTTTTTTGTGTTTCGCGTATCCCGAGTTTAATTAATTTATGGTGAAACTGGCATTGCTTCGGGTGCATTTCATGTTACTTATATTGATTTGATTATGTTGTTTTAAATCTGTTGATTTGGTGATATTGGTTTAAACATATTACCTTAAGTATATTGTTTATATGTATGCATAATTAAATATTGACACGATACGAATATTATTAATTATTTAAACCGAATTGTACGTTTTGGAGTATATTGAGTCACCTTATTTGTTATAACGAATGTTGTATATCTACTTTTTTGTTTGATTTATTAAATAATGGTTATGAAAATACTTGAGTTTTCGAAAGGGGTTATGGTGATGGATTTGAGGCTTTGTTAATTTTTGTTCATATGCAGTATTAGAGCGAAAGAGATAATGGCGCAGCGGCCAGTTGGGGTCCCGCCCCGAAGAACTTTTTTTGTTTCAGATGTCCTCCTCATAGTCATGATGATTAGCCACGGTTCCTTTTGGGGAGCGCTTACTTCCAGGTAAGTGATGATGCAGTAGTACAGGTGGTACTTCCGGAGTCTCACTAACCCACGACCCCCGGCGAGCCAGTCCTATTCTCGAGGCCCGGGATGCCGCCTTTATGGTTTCTTTCTTTTTATAATTTTTTTTTTGTTTTTGTACGTGAATCAGAGGGTGACTACTTCGGGCAACCACCCTAGGGCTCACGCAACAATTACAGAAATCTTCAACAATGCCTCAAACATGAGTTGATAATAAAAAAGGTTCATAGAACACTACAGTTTAAACAAGAACATTGGTTAAAAAAAATATATAGACAAAAATACCTATTATCGCAGTATTGCGAAAAATGAGTTTGAAAAAAAAATTTCAAATTGATCAATAATGCTGTTTATGGAAAAACAATGGAAAATATTGAGAAACGGAAAGATGTTAAACTCGTTACGAAAGGGGAAAGTGATGGTAAACGTCTTGGAGCTCGGGCTCTTATAGAAAAACCAAATTTTCATAGTTGCGCGCATTTAACTGACGATTTTGTTGCGATACAATTAAACAAAGTTAAAAACTATTATAATAAACCTCTTTATTTAGGGTTTTGTATCCTTGAATTATGTTAATGGAAAATGTACAACTTTCATTATGAGTGGAGTCTGCGTTCAGCACTCTAGGTGGTCGGACGTGTTCTTTCGGGTTCGTTTGAGTTTCCGCGAGTATTTAGCATCGCTCTTATCAATTACTAATTCACCGATCCGCATAATCATTTAAAATATATAGTGAATAGCTACTATTTTATATCTCCAAGTGAGTAAAAATTGGCAAGAGAAGTCGGGAGAAGCTTTCCCCGGGAGCCGTATCGGCTCAACCGGAAGCTATGGCCCCTACCAAGAACAATAAGCACCCTAAGAGGCTTAAAAACCAAAAGGATTTGGAAAAATCAACATTGGAGAATTCAAAACTCCTCACAGAAGGTATGAAAGCCACGTTGATAACGGGACCCTCTTATCATACGCAATCAAAGTCTACCAGTGCAAGTTCACTGCAGACCAACGAGTCAAATAAACAAAATTCCCATGTTGAGAACAATACAAGTGATATTCATTCACAACAAAATATGAGTGCGGCAAAATCAAGTGAGACGATAGTGGATTTCCCTCCTAGCATTTACGAAGCAGATGCAACCGGCATGGAAGCTGATCTGGATTCACATCTCAATGCTGCTGACGATGACGGCTGGAGAATAGTGGGATTGAATATCAGAAGAAGGGCATCACCAGCCCTCAACAAAAATAGCAATTTAGACAACCGCCCGAGTATTAATAATGAAAACAGGTTCAAAGTTTTAGATTCTTCCAGTAACCTGGAAAGACCAGATAACTATACTAAACAAAAAACTAATAATTTTGTAAATGTACCTAGTAACCCTTCAGGTTTTTCTAATAATAATAACAGGTCTCCTCTTAACAAAAATAAGCCTAATGTAAACAAGTACTGCCCGCCAATAATTATCTCTTCTATTAACGTGGTGGATTTGAATAAACAAATCAATTCTGATTTCCCTAATAGCAACCACAAAATTATTAAAATGAAAGGTGGTGCTGTAAAGCTGTTTATGCGTAAACCTGATGAACATAAGTTCATATTTGAAAAATTAAAAAAATACAAAATTCCTTCTCACACATTTACTCTACCTGAGGAGAGATTTTCTACATTAGTTTTAAAAGGGGTCGACTCCGAATATTCTCCGGAGGCTATTGCCGATTACCTTAAAACCAATCATCCCAACATCCAATTGAGGAGTATTAAACGATATTCGACCCCTTGGTCTGTTCGCAACGGAATAGATCTGGACATGTTCTTGGTACAGTTCCCCCCTGGGATGGATCCTAGGGAGGCCGCCAGCATTGATTTTATCCTCTCCCAGAGGGTTTCCTGGGAAAAGCTAAAGAATACAGGAATATTACAATGTAGAAATTGTCAAAAATTAGGGCACTCCGCCACCAATTGCAACTATGGTTACAGTTGCGTCAAATGTGATAAACCGCACCCACCGGGGAGCTGCGCCAAGACCGACGATGATAGCCCATACTGCAGAAACTGCAAAACCATAGGACACCCTGCTAACTTTAAGGGCTGCCCTGCTTTCAAAAAAAAGGAGGCGTCCAGAAATACTACCATTAATACTCGTAATAATAAATATGTCCCGTATGACAGGCCAACCACTAATAAACAATTCCCTACTCTCCCTGGTCATAGACCAGTGAATAATATTCGAACTAACCAAATGACCTTCGCCGACTGTGTGACTGGCCGGCAGCCCCAAAGGCCCAGTAATCCTACTAGCAATATTAAATCAGGAATGGACGATTTTCTAACCCTATCAGAAATTCATTTCGGTTTATCCTTCCCGGATCTAATTAGAATAGTGGATGATTTTTTACCAGAATATAATGCGTCGAGTGATGAACTTATGAGGAGTTGCAAGCTTATGGCCCTTGTTGTAAGCCTCCGCCAAAACAGCGGTGGCCACTGAGGGACTCAAGCTTGCGACTCTAAATACGGGCTCACTCGTCGCTTCTAGTAGGAAGTGGTTCTTTAAAAACCTAATCCTGTCTCATGATATAGATATTCTTTTTGTTCAAGAAACTCATCTCAAGGACAATGCAGCCCTTAACGCCCCGGGCTACAAGATATATCGGAACAATAATTTACAAGGCACTGCTCTTGTCTGCAGAAGTAACCTTACATCCCGTCAACTTTTCTTACCGATTAACCAATTAATCACATATGTTGCGGTGGAAATATGCTTTACGGACGATAGCCACCAAAGAACAAAAATTCTGTTTATTTCCATATACATCCCTACTGACATTCGTTCGTCAGAACTCAAAAACACGATAGCTCAACTTAATTCCCTTGGTCTTAACCCCGATTTCGACGGCGTAATCATCGCCGGTGACCTTAATGCTAAACATCCTGACTGGGCTAACTCCTGTACTAATAGTAATGGTAAAATTCTTTCTGATTGGTTTCAAAATAACCCCCTCGATACTTCTCTCAGGATTGTTGGCCCTAACGGCCCTACGTTTCCTAGATCTGCAAGTTGCTTGGACCTTTTCCTGCTTTCTTACTCACTTTTGGGAGTTTCCGACATTGATACCTGTTCCACACATCCGTCCTTTTCGGACCACTACCTGGTAATATTGAATATCTTCCTTCAGGGACTTTCCCCACTATACATTACTCCAATTAAATTCAGATCTCTTCACAAGGTGGACTGGGAAAGGTTTGGTTCTGACTTGACTGATGAATTGTTCTATATATTCCCTCCTATGAATAGAAACCTCACTAATACCCAAATTGACGGCGCAATTACTGATTTTACAATGGTGTTAAACAACCTCCTTGACGCTAGTGCGCCGGCTGCCCCCAATGTGAGATTCCTTGATAGGCTTCCACCTGGGATACAGCACCTATTTAAGGTCCGCAAAAAGTGGAAGGCAAGGCTTAAAAGAATACTCGAACGAAACCTCTATGTTCACAGCACGTTTTCACGCCAATTAGAGTCTCAAATTAGGCTTCTATCTAGAATCGTTGAAGCCCAAGTCAATCATTTTCTAAATGTTAACTTCCAAAATAAGCTTAAGTGTCTAAAGCCAGGCCCCACACTTTTTAAAGATATCAACCGCATTATGGGTAGGGTCCGCAGAAAACTCCTTAGAGAAATTCGCTATAAAGACAGAATTTATGATTCCCCTGCTGGAATCGCGGAAGCTTTTGCCTCTCATTATGAGGAGCTCTATCGTTTTAGGGAACCTCAATTTAATTCAACTAACAGAAACTCAATAAACGAAACTTATAATGCGCTCAATCTCCATCTTACCAGCCTGCCTTGTTTTTTTAACTTCGACACGGAAAACCCCTCTGTAAGTAACTCTCTTCCGCCGCCGTTTACCTCGCCCGGGAAACTTAAAAACATAATCTCCTGCCTTAGCAATAAAAAATCGTCCAGTTTTGATGAAATCTCGAACTTTATTATAAAAAAACTTCCCCATAGGGCCTTAGACTTCTTAACGTGCATTTTCAATAATTGTTTAAATAATGGTTATTTCCCTGGCGGATGGAAGAAGGCTATGCTCATTCCTATTCCGAAAAACACCAATAGCGACAAAGATCCGGAACACTATAGACCAATTTCATCCTTATCTAATCTCGGGAAGCTGTTGGAACGTCTTATCGCGGCGGACCTAGATGCACACGCTTCAATAAACAATTTAATCCCTGAGGAGCAATTTGGGTTTAAACAACAACATTCCACTGAACACGCTCTGCTAGTCTTACAGAATGATGTTATCAGAGGACTTAGGCGAAAAGACGCCACTATTGTATGTTCATTAGACATGAAATGTGCTTTCGATTCCGTCTGGCGCAAAGGGCTACTAGTTAAGCTACAACGGCTTAACTTCCCTCCCCATATTATTAGTATGGCTAATAGCTTTTTGTCACACAGAACTCTCCAAGTACTTGTTGAGGGCTCCATCTCTAGGGTTATCCCTGTTCAACAAGGAGTGCCGCAGGGCTCTGTCTTAGGCCCGAAATTATTTAACCTTTATCTGAATGATTTTCCCCATCAGGTCCAAAATCTCAACTCTAAGGCGCTTCTGTACGCGGACGATACAATCGTTTATTTATCAGGCCCTGACCCACTTGCATGTACTGAGCGGCTCTGTAAACACCTAACAATTATCAATAACTATTACAACACTTGGGGTCTGACAATTAACGAAGGTAAATCTAAACTCTTAGCTATCAGGAATGCCAGTGGAAAGTGCAAGGCTAAAACAATCAGAAAGTGCAAAGACTTGAAAATTACCCTGAATAATATTGTAATACCTCTCTCTAGGGAAATCAAATATCTTGGTATCAATTTTAACCAATTGTTTAAATTTAATCAACATGTTAGAACTTCCATTGCCAAGGCTCGTAGGGTCACTGGCTCCTTATTTCCTGTTCTTAAATTTAACAGCAAACTGAACAAGTCCTCCAAAATCCTGCTATATAAACAACTGATTAGGCCTATATTGACCTACGGGTTTCCCTGCTGGTTCTATATATCTACCACATGGGCGAACAACCTTGAGATCCTCGAGAGGAAAATACTCAGGCATTGCTGTTCCAAAAGATTCAAAACCAGGCATAAATACTATTCTAATAAAGAATTGTACGACGATGCCAACATTACTCCAATTATGACCTATTTATTGCAACTATGGGACAAGAGAGCATGCTTGATCCGGACACATCCTAATAAATTAGTAAGAAACTGCATACTGGAGAACTCGAGTGTGGACTCGAGAAATACTTATTATCTCAGTCCCTTTAACATTTTAAACGGCAGCATTACCCCCAATACGGATAGGTACAATATTGCCCCTTTCTATCATAAATTAGACTCCAGGCACCACAGGGGATGATTATTGGTGTGCAATAACTGATTCTACCCCGATATACTATATATATCATAAAAAAACTATTGAAAACTTTGACAGTAAGCTATCATTAGACATTAAGAAAAAATGTATAGTTGTTTACTTTTTATTTTTTAATCTACCTAAGATATTATATTATAGCCTTCTATATTAAGAAATTGCATCCAATAATTTACATTAAACTATTCTATTATTGTTGTACGTAATTAGACTTACTCTCTTAATCCCCGATGGGGCTATATTAATAGAAATAAGAAATTAGAGAATAATTTATTAAGTTTGTCTGAAGACCATTATATTTTTTTTTCATTTTTATTATTGCAAGAGTGGCAAAGCCAGACTCCCACACTGCTATCGCGCACAAGCCTGTCTGTGTGATTGTTTTGCATTGTCGACTCAGGCCACAATTTATTTGCACCTGCTTGGGTAGGGTAGTGTCCGGTGTGCGTGGGCCCTACTTGTACCCGAGAGAAAGCGTCTAGCAGCTGTGATACCTCCGAACTTAGATAATCACCACCAAAATATTCAATTGGTTGTGCCTACCAATCCTCGTTTGTACACTGTGCAATATACATAGGTAATCACTTATAATTTAAGTATACTAAAAAAAAAGCCATTGTTCCACAGTTGACTTATGGTCTAGTGAAAAATATTAAGTTTAACTCTATTATATATGTACATGTTATAATTGGAATAAACATTTTTGAGTTTGAGTTTGAGTTTCATTATGAGTATATGAAACCGAAATACAACAAAAATTTAATTCTTAATTATATGGATACTGATTCATTCATACATATGTATATACAATTGATACAGAGGATTTCTATAAAGATATTTTAAACGACATAGACAATTCCTTCGACACTTCTGATTACGCAATTAATAATCCCTACAAAATACCATTAAAAAATAAGAAAGTTGTTGGTTATATGAAAGATGAAGCTAATGGTAAAATTGTTAAAGAATTCATAGGACTTAGAGCTAAGATGTATTCAGTAGACATTGTGAAAGCGAGAAAGCGAAGGGCGTAAAAAAATGTGTTGTATATAATATAGACTTAGAAAATTACAGAGATTGTTAGTTATTATATGGTAAAATGAATATTTTTAAGGGAATGTCTAGGGAGACCGTAGACGGGGATATAACGTAGCTATAACGCATGCGCTAAATTCCTCTTACTTATCCGTTGCGCCGCCGCTCTTTTATCAGCTGTTCCATTCAACTCGCTCGTTTGCATCAAAGTCTAGAAATTAACAAGTCTTTCATCTTCATATGGTTAATGAGTGAAAGGCGAACAGCTGCATGCACAAGTTTTTCAAATGACGATGTCAGGCTATCAGAGAGAGAATGCAACATTTTTATACGCGCTGGAATACAACCATAAGTCGGAAAATTTTATGAGTTTATAGGGGGATGTATTGGTGCATATTTGCTCGTTTGTTTTGATTTATGAAAGAAAACAGCTGATTAAATTTTTCTTCCTTTTCTGTTATGCATACTTTATCGTAAAGAGAGAATTTGGCTTTGTCTGGCCGAGTTCACGAAGTATGCGTTGAGTTTTGCTCAGCAGTGATGTTCATATATGCACGCACACAATCAACGGTCGGAAATTTTTGTATGAAGATGAAAGACTTGTCATTACTAGACTTTGGTTTGCATCCCCGACATTTCATACGGTGGTTGCTCGCACAACCGCCATGTCAACGTGATCGCGGTGTTGTTAATCCCGGTTTGGATGCTCCAATTTGCTTGTGATTGCAATTGAAATGTTTTCTCGTTTTCCGCCGTTCCTCAAAATTTTAACCTATCTTTTATTTCTCTTTATATCTACTGTAGTACCCGTACCGTGTTTATTTCCGGTACGCGGCAAATAATATTGTTATTATGTATTTGGTTTTTATTTTTTTTTAACCCTTGTGTGCCCAACCATTTTAGTGAACGTTGTTGCCCAACCGGGGTACCCGGGTACCCATATACGAATTTTATGTTAAAATATCACTTTGATCGGAATTAATGTTATGCAGTGGATTTTGTCTGTTTATTTATGTTTTGTAAGGTAAATTCGAACAAAAAAAATAATAATATTATTATATCTAGCGTTGTTTACAAGTATAATATACCCAGCCAGCTATCCTATACATTCCTTTATTTTGTAAATGCTCGATGAGTCGAACTGAGAAGAGAAGTGGACGAGCGTTCTGTGTTTACATGCATATCTCCTGTGTTCGTCTTAGAATATCGCAATTAATTTAAATCAGGGAAGCATTTTGGCAACACTTATGCACAGCCCGGGTTCTGCAGTTTCTGGATTGAAAGCTCTCTTTGAGAGCCATACAATAGATTGGGAGCGAGAAATTCGCTTGAAATTCTTGAGCCCAGATGCTTCCCTCGTGTACATGTACGCTATGTTCGGTTCCTTATCTTCTCTTTTCAACGGTGTTCGTATATAATGTATACCTAGAAAATATTCTATGGCTGCATTCGTAAATTCAGCCAGCCGCGCAGATTTGCCAGCAGATCATTCAAAAAATCAAACCGCTGCAAAATATATGAAATTTCCCTGCAGTCGATACTGCGATACTGCCAATTCTGGGAGCGTTAGTCGAAGTTTTTGTGAATATTTTTACGTACTCCTGATAGTTTGAATTTATACGTGATACAACTACGGAAAAATGGAAGAGTTATCAAGAGTAAAATTCCAGAGGTAAGACCTAATGTATTATTACCTCTCTGATGTATTCATTTGTGTTGAACATAAATTTGATACAGAAATTTGATAAAAACAAATTAAATTATTATTCAGATTGAGTCAAGAAGAAAAGGAAGAGTACCTGACGCGGTTATTGGGCGAAGAAGAGACGGAGAGTGTGCCTTCTTCTGACAGTGAAGACGACGACTGGCTCCCGACAGATTGTTTATCGCGAAATTGTCGCAATCCTTTTGCAGGATCTGATCACGAAGAAGATGATGAAACAGAAAATAATCATGGAGAAGAGGTTTCTGGACCCGTTGATAGTGATCAAAATCGGGAAAATCAACAAGAAATAAGTGGCGAAAGCGAGGATGAATCTGAGGATAGCGACAACGATGTCGAAGAATTTCAAAGTTTGGAGAGTACCAGTACAACATTTGTAGCTAAGGATAAAACTGTTTGGAATAAAACAAGGGAAAGAAATCATCAACCTCCAAAAAGAAATATTGTGAGGCAAAGGAGTGGACCTCACAGAAGTATAGAAATGTTATCGAGTTCTGATACATTCAAAATGATCCTGACGAGAGAAATAATAGATATCATTGTACGTTACACGAACAAAAAAGCACAAGCTGAATATGAACATTACAACCGTAATCATCCAGACAAAAAGCCATGGGTATGGAAAGATGTTACGCTTCAAGAAATGTATGCTTTTCTGGGAATTTTAATTTGTGCTGGTGCAAACAACTCGAATACCGATCATGTACCTGAAATGTGGAAAAAAACGTCCTTCCCTTTATATCGTGCTACAATGGGAAGAGAACGTTTCAAATCAGTTTTACGGTTCATACGATTTGATGATGCAAATACTCGTATTGCACGAGCACAGACAGATAAAGCTGCACCAATTTCTGATATATGGGCCATGGTGAATTCTAACTTGGCTGCAATCTATAAACCAACAGAAAATCTAACTGTTGATGAACAACTCTTTCCATTCCGAGGGAGAACAAGGTTTACTCAATACATGCCCTCAAAGCTTGCCAAATATGGCATCAAAGTTTGGTGGATTTGTGATGCAGCAAATTGTTTTCCGCTCAAAGGAATCTTATATACAGGCAAGAAAGGAAATACCCGGGATACAAATCAAGGAGAAAGGGTTGTCAAGGAACTTGCGTCGAGTTTTAGAGGATCTGGTCGAAACATAAGTACAGACAGATTTTTTACAACTTTACCTTTGGCTAAATGTTTACTTTCTTGGAATCTCACTCTTGTGGGAACTTTGAAAAAAAACAAAACATACATTCCTGCAGAAATGAAGGCATCCAAATTGAGAGAACCACTGTCAACGATTTTCGGTTTTCACGAAGAGGTAACAATGTGCTCGTGTGTACCAAAAAAAAATAAGGCTGTAATTCTAATTAGCACAATGCATGATGATGCTGCAATATCTGATACAGCGCACAAAAAACCGGAAATAATTTTGTGCTACATATAATAAAACCAAAATTGGTGTTGACACTATGGATCAAATGTGTGGAAGGTACAGCACTCAACGACGAACGTGCAGGTGGCCACTAGCTTTCTTTTACAACATCCTTGACGTCGCCTGTCTTGCTGCCTACTTGACTTACTTTGAGAATAATAAGATGATACCGAGAAAAACAAATCAACGCCGACTTTTCTTGAGACAACTTGCTGAGGAATTGGCTATTCCCTTGATTGAACAGCGAGCCTCTAATCAGCAAATCATGCGCCACCATGCATCAAAGCTGGCGATTGAAAGCTACTTTGACCCATCAATTACTGTTGATATACCTCCTGATAATCAACCTCGAGATAGCACTGGCAGAAAAGTTGTCGTTGGCGTATGCTTCTTCTGTAATAATCAGCCCATTCGAAAGCGGAGGAAAACGAGGAAATGCTGCAGTGTATGCGCAAAACCTGTTTGCGATGCCCATGCCGTCAAACTAACGAAATGCGCAGAATGCCATCAAGGAAATTGATTTTTTTTTACTAAAACAATGCGATTTGTTTATTGTGTAATCATTATAGTTATTTATTTTTTCAATTATAGTTATTTTCTTATATGTATCATGATAAAACATCGAAATTTGAATTACTTTTTATTTTATATAACTTTATATTTTATTTTCTATTATTCACTATTTTTCATAAATAAATATTTCACAATTAATAATATTAGTTCTATATTGTTTATTTATAATTATTTACTTATATTTTGCATAAACCCGGGTACCCGGTTGGGCATAACACGTACTTTTTTTCAATCTTGCAATTTTTAAATAAAAATAAAAACAAAATCTGACCAGAAATCGATGGGGAATTAATCAAATCATGGGGATCCGGGAGCTTTTTAGCTTATTTTTATTGTTAACGTAATAGTCCAACAAAGAGCACGCTTGCGGGTACCCGGTTGGGCCCACAAGGGTTAACTCATAAACAAAAATTTTGTTTTAGGCTTGTTAAACTGGAGTCGTTGTTCCTCACGGCGGTTTAGAATTTGAATCTCGAGAGGCTGTGAAAAACTATGTTGAAGCGTACGGAAAAGCAACTAAACAAAATTTTGACATAGATCGCAGTGAAACACTCGAGAAATGCAGATTGGTCGAAAAAACTAAAAACTCGATCAAAAAAAGAAGAGTTATATGTACTATTATTACGTCATTTATAAATGTTTCTTTGGTCCTCCAAAGTGCCCGCCTCGTGGCACAGGCGAAAGAAACACCAGGTATACTCAATTCGTTAAACCTTTTTTTTGTTCGATGTTTTTCATCTCTGTCATTCAGAAAATAATTACATTAAATTATTTTGTAATATTTCAGAACACACAAACTGTTTTGTGGCTTCTCCATGAAATTCAACTTGTCAAAATGCAGAAGAAAGCTGGTAATAACGGAACTTAATCTGGAGCACAACAATCACGACCATGTTGTATACGAAACTCTTGTCCCTAATAGAAAAATGTCACCAGAGACAAAAAAAGACATGATCTATAAAATGATTGATTTGCGTTCTGAAAAAAGTTGCCTACAAAGAGATCTTAAAGTAAAAAAAAACATATCTGTGACTTTGAAGGATCTGTGGAACTTAGAACAATCAGCGAGGGCCATTTTGCAACGCGTCAAAAGTGTGATGGGAATAATTGAACAACAAGGTATATATAAGAAACAATTATGATATTTTTATTATAAGATGCAAATAAATTTTATTAAAATCGATCAATATTTTGTCATTCAGGTGCAACAGGGACGGTATTCCGAGAGGGCGAATCTTTCAAAGGTCTCTACATTTCGACTTCGAGCATGAAAAAAACCTTTGCAGCTTTCCCAGAGATTGGCTTCCTGGATGCAACTTACAAGGTGACAAACTGCGGTTTGAAACTGCTGTTCATGGCCGTGGAAGATTCAAATCGCGAAAGCGAAGTGGTTGCGATGTGTTTTTTAGCAAAAGAAGACATGGAGTCTACGACTTGGTTTTTGGATACGTTCAAAGCGGACAACGAAATTATAATGACAGATAAAGATGCTACGGAACGGGGAGCTATCAGACAGGTGTTTCCGCATGTAACTTTAAAACTTTGCATATTTCACGCCCTTCAGGCTTTCAGTAGGGAGGTGACAAGAGATTCGATGGGGGTAAATTCTCAAACAAAAGATGAATGTTTAAAATTGTTTCAAAATTTTGTATACAGCGAGTCGTCGGAGCATTTTGACAAAAATTATTTGAAATTCAAGAAATCTGTGCCTGCTAATGTCTTGGCCTATTAGGATAAAAATTGGCATCCTATCAAAGAAGATTGGGCGGTATTTTCACTGAAACATGCAAC
Source organism: Thereva unica (assembly GCA_949987705.1). Taxonomy (NCBI): domain Eukaryota; kingdom Metazoa; phylum Arthropoda; class Insecta; order Diptera; family Therevidae; genus Thereva; species Thereva unica. The sequence continues at coordinate 74,417,759 of OX465282.1, read as the reverse complement.
TTTTCTCAATTTTCCAAATAATAGAATCGAATCTTTAAATTGTAAAGCAAAAGACTCCACGGGGACAAATAATCCTCTCGAAACCACTGTCGAAAAACTTTTGTTGTGGCTTGAAAAACGCGAGACTGAAATTGAAGAGCGATATTCCAAAACGTACTAAGTCAATTTTTGTTTAATTTTAATATTGTATTGCTTTCGAATCTATGACGTAGTAGTTATGCATTCACATAAACATTTATCACAAATCATACTCATTCCGATGTATAATGGGTCATACAAATGAATTTTCCATCAATTTCAATAGCTAGTATTCATATTGAATTTTTTAATGTTTTTTTTATATTAAAAATAAAGATTTCTTTTGCTGGGCTGAACTTTCTGAGGACCGAAAACATTTACCATAGTATCATAATTTTACTATGAAATTTTATTTCAAAATGTACTAAGTAATTGACTTAGTACATTATGAAAATGTACCACCATAAATAAAACCATTTTTTTCATATAAAATGTAGCAAATTTATTTATATTTTTATAAATAATAGTTTCTTTTATCGTTTTTTTGAGAAAGTAAATAATATTACAGCCCTTTAGGCGAGAGTGAAAGTGATATTCAGTTTTTTTTTATTTCCCACTAATTACATCATAAGAACTTAGCACGTTTTGGAATATCGCTCTTCAATTGATCTCAGAGCGAGCAAAACAACCTCAACGCGAAGAATATTGAACGTTGCACATGAAGTTGTACTCCGAGAACCGCTCGAAAAGTACAGTCTTTTGTTAACAGATGGTGCGTTTAAATATGTCGAAGATGAAATCAAAAAGTTCCAATACCTCACATTGGAAAGAAAGAATTCAGGCAACTTTTTGGTTCCATCACGAAATATTACTTATGCACGTTAACTTCATTCGTGCAATTGTAAACATTGGGTTTCTTTGGGACTTCCATGTTGCCACATTTTTGCAGTACGATATTATTCCAGTGCGAATTTGTATGACTCGAATCTATATAGGCGTAGGTGGACACGCGAGTACTATGTTCTTTATCAGCGAATTTTTCAAAACAACAATTGTACCTTACTGCAAAAAAAAGACATGATATTAGTGAGCCCCCAAATTGAAATTGGAAAGCTTCCTCAGAAAGAAACATTTTTAGGACGATCTCCAAGAATGATTTCCTGCATTCCAAAGATTAAAAAGAAAAAAATTCAAATTTACTCTGATAAAAGTGTCGAAGACCAAAAAAAAAAAACATTGTTGAAATGGCTCGGAATACCAAATTTGTTTATCAAATCCATTTTGCTTGGTGAAATGCTTCTTAAAAGAGAGGACTTGTCAGAAGATATTATCAATGGATCGATTAAAAACTCGTTAAAAGATGAAAATGTTTGCATTGAAAGTCTAAAAATGTATTTTGATGAAGAGGCTTTTCAATTCCTATTATCTAAGGTTGCAGCCATAAGAACGGAAAAAACTCAGCTTTGTGACGCTTGTAAAATTGTGTTAGATGAAACTCGAAACCTACGCTGTGATGGTTGCTACTTGCGATTTCATTTATCTTGCTACAAATATGAACGCAGGCCTCCAAAAAACAAACCTTGGCTGTGTAATAACAGCAAGAAATTTGTTGTATAAAATGTAACTATGTACCAAATGTAAAATGCTAAAAATAAATAAAATGATAAAAGTAACAATCAATGGTCGACAATAAAATTCACTTGTTTTGACAATAATATACAAAAAAACAAAACATCATATCATTGTTTTGTCTCCTACAGCATGTAAATGTAACGTAACTAAAAAAGAATAAGAAGACAGGCATTCTAAAAAAAGGTAGAAAAAAAAGTTGTACTTTGGTTTTTATTAGAGTTACTGTATAATAATTTATTGTTAATCGTTGGTTTTTTTAAATAATATATCAAATAAAGTAAATTACTAATTACAATTTTCAGGTTATCGTAATCTAAAAACAAAATAATTTATAAGGGATAGAATGATTCGTCGACAGAAAGTTCTTTCTGATAACCAGCTACAAGCTATTATTGAAAATTGGTGTGTTGGAGATAGTGATGAAGAAGAGAACTTTGGCAAACACGCAGACGCCGTTGATATTATCATAACGACACCTGATACCGTCGATGTGATTAGTGATAATCGAATATGCTTACGATGATAGGAACGAACACCTACCATCGGGTGCTGATGATGATGAACAAGAAGAAGAACATGATACACCGGTGGCCTCAAGATCAAGGGGTCGTGGACGTAAATCAACACCGAAATCGTGAAAGACATCGAAGCGACCCTGAATCGCTGAAGGAATAAAACCAAAATAGTCTCGGTTGGAAAATTATCTATTCGATAAGATTCCATTCGATGATACGGCCACTTCATACAAAGCGTTGTATGAGCAGATTGGTGCCATGAATCCCTCGCAGCTTTGGGAAATGTTAATCGATGAGGAGGTTTTGGACCTGTTGGTCACTTCCACCAACCAATATGCTGCGGCCAACAATTGTCCATCATTCATTACTTCAATTAGCGAAATGAAAACGTTTTTGGGCGTGTTGTATATCACCGGTTACCACACCTTACCGCAAACACATGGTTATTGGTCAAACCGAGAATCGTTGGGATGCGCGCTGATAAAAGAATGTATTTCGAGGGACAGATTCAAACGAATCAAACAATTCCTCCACGTGTGCGACAACTCCGTATTGGAACTGAAAAACAAAGCAAAAGTTGCACCATTGAATGATTTATTGAACAAAAAATTTCCTCAATTCGGTGTATTCTCTCACAACCTTTCGATTGATGAACAAATGATTGCCTACTACGGCAGGCATTCGTGCAAAATGTTCATCAAGGGAAAACCAATTCGTTTCAGGTACAAGTATTGGTGTTTGGCGTCGGCAGAATACGCTGGTGCATCGGAACAGGAGGACCCAGGTTTCGGGCTGGAAGAAAGGGTTGTCCTATCGCTTCTGTCACATCTGAAGATCTGCGCCAAGCACACTGTTAGGTTTGATAACTTTTTTACAAGTCACAAACTAATGACTCGTTTGTCGAACGATGGGTTCTTCGCTTTGGGAACTGTTCGTGATAATCGGACAAATCATGCCCCATTGATGAACGTCAAGGAAATGCGAAAGAAGCCTCGCGGGACGTCTGACTTTTGTTTCGATATGAACAATCCTGCACAGTGGGTGGAAACGCCAAAAAACTGGCCAAAATACAAAAAATGAAGATTTTTTTCCCACTTTTAACGGCTGGAGTAGTTCTAGTGGTAACCCTGGCAGTACGAATGACGGTTAATAAGGGCCCGGGACCCCTACCAGGAACTGGAATTCATTTTTCGCCGACCATTTATCGTGACGCATCGGCCGCTCGCTACGCATTAAAAATAACGTTCACGTAAAAGTGCCAGGAAAATTTTCAAAATACAGTGATTTATGTTTTAAAAAATGGATATTGTTCCGGAAAGTAAGTACAATTAAAATGTCTAAGTAGCGCTTTATTTATTTCATTTGGCAATTAATTAAAAAACCTTAAAATCAAGCATAATTTCGTTTTTTTCGTGGTCAATTATAGTAACTAAAAAGGCAATAAGTTACACTGTTATCAACCTATACCTATAAAATTAGTTTTAAATTGTTTATTGTTACTTCCTTCGTTGATGTGCCAAATTGTAGCTGCTACTTTTTGCAACTCTCGGAGTTTTTAAACATTTTGTGCGCCGGTGCACGATAAACTGTGTTATTTTGTGTAGGTTTGTACTCATTAATCACAGATTTGATATTTACATTGTATGTATATTGTAACCATTTTTTGTACTGCGTTTTTTATTATTAATAATAATGTTGTAAATAGAGGAATTCAAAATATGTTCAAAGCAATGTCTTTACAACATTTTTATAATAACTATTAATAATTAACAATTAAAAAAATTGCATTACGGAATATTTTTAATATTTAACAAATTATAAAATACAGCGAAAAAAACGTATAAAAAATATTTTTGTGAAAATTTTCAAATTTTTAATTATTTTTCAATGTTTTATCTTTTCAGGCTCAAATACAAAAAAATAGTGTCCTATTCAAGAAAGGACATTTTACAATTGATTCAAAATGAGTTGAATTCCAATAGTACAAAAATATTCAACATTATTGAGGAGAATATTACAACCAAACTTGGCCGCCCATACACTTTGCCGGACAGTTTGAAAACTGTGCTATATAATGTCATAGTCCAGTTTAGAAAAAACTGGAAGAAATCACATCGAATTCAGGCAAGATTGTTTTCCAAATTCGAGGAAAGTGGACATAATTTTCCTGGACGAAAATGCACCTGGGAACACAAGCACAGCAGGGCGCCCTTCATCAGAGTGGGAAGAACTGAGCGACCGCTTTAAACGGAGAAGGACGGAAGATATTCGAGCCGGGTATAATACAAAAGAATTAGCCTACGCAGCGCAGATGTCAATGAGGGCCTCGGGACAATTGGATGCTTCGAAAGTACTTAAAGACGTTACGGAAGGAAGTCCGACAAAACCGACCAGGTATCTGGACGCTATGAAGAACAATAAACCTGACCTACTTTCAACGGATGAAGCATTGTCTCTTTTAGTCGAATGTAAATTGTCTAAAAATCAATATAATCTTATTCGGTCCACGAGCTTAGAGAAAAATTCCAAATTTTACCCCTCATATCAAAAAGTGCAGAAATCTAAAGAAAAATGTAACTCTGAAAATATTTTTGCGTCTGAAAGTGGAGCTTCAGTGCCGCTTCAAGATTTGTTGAATCACACAGCCGAAAGGTTATTAATGTTGCAGTCTGATGTTTTTAGCAGGCTATGTAAAAAAGACATTCTTGATTTAGATTTAGTATGTAAATGGGGATGCGATGGTACGTCCGGTCAAAGTGCTTACAAACAAAAATTCAGCGATGCAAGCAGCACAACATCCGATGAAAACATTTTTTTTGTTTCGCTCGTTCCCTTACAAATTTCATATATTGATAAAGAAACGAATCCACAAATAATCGTGTGGAAAAATCCACGAACTTCTTCCACTAGATTTTGTCGTCCCATTAAAGTTCTTTTTCTGCATGAAACGGCTGAAGTAACAAGAAAAGAAGTTGACTTGATAAAACAAGAAGAAGCAAATCTTAAACCATTAAAAATTATTATGCCCAGCAAAAGCGTTACTGTCAGTTACAAACTTGCATTTACAATGGTAGATGGAAAAGTCATTAATTCTATAACCAGCACATCATCTATGCAAATCTACATCAAAAGACTTTAACGACATTGACAAAATGCTGCGGAAACCCATAGATGAAAATAATTTGCAATTTGGTGTTTCATCATTACCTACATGCTTGAGTAGTATAAATATGGGGATTCTAACTCATGAGAATAAAAGTGCAAAAAGCACTCGAGTGCGAAAAGTTCATATAAAAAAAGTGGTGAGTGTGCAAAAAGCACTTGAGTGCAAGAAGTTGGTATAAAAAAGTCTTGATTGTGCAAAATGCACTTTAGTGCAAAAAGTGTTGATGTGCAAAAGATCAGTTGATGTTGAAAGTGTATATGAAAAAAGTGTATGAGTGCAGAAAGTTGATTGATGTGAAATGATTGTTTGGGTGTTTGAATTGTGTGTGTGTGTGTAAAAATAGTTGTGGTGTGGTGTCAAAATGTAAATTGTGGTGTTGAAAATGTGTATATAAAATACGTGAATTACTTGAAAGGAAAAATGTGGTGCGAAATAGTGCGTATAAGAAATGTTTTGTTGGGAAAAGCACTAAAAAAAGTTTTTCGTTGGGATGAAGTATGCGTGAAGGGACGGACGTTGTTGATAAGGCGAACGTTGTTGTTCATGGCAGTTGGGGTCAAGTTGATTTTTTTGGCGGTCTTGACATTGTTTATGGACAAGGGGATATTTTTGTTCCGGTTAAAAAAAGTTTTGTGAGAACTCGTGGATGGTGGTTTGGCATTGCTGATAAGAGAAATTTTCGTCTTAGAATTAGTGATAAGATATTAAAAATAATATTTCGCATTACATTTGTCGTAAAAATATTGTTGTTATGGTAAAGACGATAATTTTGTTGTTTTTATAATTGCTGCATTTTATTTATAAAAAAGTAACTGTATAGCGGAATTGGTGACATTGTATTACCATACTTACCTATCATTTCTTTGGGTGGGAATCGAACCTGCGTTTTTCTTGCTAAAACTTTTGAATATTACCTAAGTAACAATTTTACCCATTCAGCTATACAGCTAATTTTAGGTTCATCTGCAAATTTCTTTTAGTTATTTTCATGAAAAGACAAATGTTAGGTTTATAAAAAAAGATATATTTCAGTACAAAAAAACAATAAAATAACTTCATATTATAAAAACGTTTCTTATTTAATATAGGGTTTTTAAAATTTCAGCAATTCGTCGGTTGAAAATCAAACTAGATTGGTGGTTAAGAAATGTTCATATGATATATTTGCTTCATTTCCTTCAAATCAACAAGTTCAATATCGCTTTTGTAGTCTGGAACACGCTGCTTTATTAACTCCACTTCACCATTACTTAGAACTCTCTCAGTTTCAAATTCATGGTATTCATAACATGATATTTTCAGTGTACGTCTTTCGTAACTGCTATCATATGTACAGCGGATGCTAATTGCCTTATCTTCATCAAATTCAAGTTTGAAATGTCTGTAAAAGATATCTTTACTTTCTATAATTCCACCAATTTCTACTTCTTTTCTTATGAGGTCTTGCCTAAATCCTTCGATAGCTTCTTCAACACTCACAAACTTCTTATTATCGCGAGCTGTAATAGGTGTAGTAGTAGTAGTAGTCTCTGATGAAGTAATATTTTCATTTTCAGTATTTAAAATAGGTGAATCACTTATTTCTATATCATTATTATTATTATTAGTAATATTACTATAAGTCAACAAACGAAAAGACAACGCAATTTGTACTGTTTGATTATTCGGAAGATTTAATGAAAAATCTAAATTACTGCTATTCTCATCAGTAAGGTTAACATCTACAGGTATTGACCGACAATTATTGCATAAAGCAATAAGTATGAATATAATATATTTAATCATTGGTTTTTTACGTCTGCACACTTCGATTCAAAGATTATAACTGCAGAGATATTCTATTGCGATTTTTCATAAATATTGATTTCATGCACCCGTCTCTTTCTCAAATCTAGCACTTTCATCCCAGTAATTCTTACCAAAGGGACAATTTATTGGAAATAAATTGTATGATATCCCGCGTTTTAAATTGGTAGAATTTATAGCTTCTCCAACGATAGTCATTTGTCCTATATATACTTCTATTTTCACATGGTCATAATTTTCGAATTTAAAATCAAAATTGAAATGTTTCGGAAGGTTTTGGTCACTTTTAAGATCTATCAAAAGTATTGATTCTCCGTACTGAGGAGTCACCCTTAAATTAAAAATAGGACCATTTACTTCTACATTAATAATTCTAAACCATTTCCATCCAACTGCACATGTACAGTATTTTTGACCATGAGTGAGAGTCTCAGTCCAAAACATAGTATATGATGTGATGAAATTGCGTAGAGAAATTAAGTATTTCCTTACTTGTATAGTAATTTATATAACACTTTCTGATCTTTTATTTTTATCTATCCATTCAGAGTCGTTGTCAAGGTCAGCAAAGGGGCAATTCTTTGGAAAATCGTAAGTTTTAAGTTCACTTCTAACTGTATCAACAACTTGTCCAATCAACGTTATAATTCCTGAAGTAACTTCAATTTTAACATGTTGAAAAGGATCAAATATGAAATCACATTCTAATTTTTCTGGAAAAGGCTCTCCGTTTTTTACCAAATTTAAATAAAATATATAGTGAAAAAGTAATCGCTGTTATGTCGGAAATAGTGTGGTTACAGACCATGTGCTGAGAAATTTATTGGTTATGATAAGAATAGTATTATTATTATTATCAATTCTAACTTCAAATTGTGGTTGCCAAATTCTAACTTTTTTTTTCGCGTGAGAATAATCTGATTACTTTAAGAAACAGAGGTTTCATATAATTTATCAACCTTAAAGAATTTTAGTTAGCAAAATGTTTCTACAAAGAATAATTGAAATTTTGAATGCTCCCAGGATTGTGCAGCCGGGTGTGGAATGGCCCACTTTGTGTGAGGAGATAGAGGAATTTGTCTCCACATCGGAGGGAGCCATGGTGCTCTTGAATGAGTACAATAACAATTGTTGGCTATTGTACTCATCATATGAGTGGGGAATGGATATTGGTGGTTTTCCCCTACAGACGCGTAAGTATATAAATTTCGCTTTAAAAAAAAATAATAATAATATAAATATTTTTTTCTTTGTTTTCAGATGCTGTTGTTGAAAACGGACACCATGCCCTAGTTTTTTTGTGGAGTAATAATGACAATGACAGCGATTCTGGGATGTCGAGGAGCGGGAATAGTGCTGACGGTGATAGTGGTGATGATGATTGGGAGTAGTCTAATAGTAGTATAATAGGAATAGTCTAATAGTAGTATAGTAGTATAATAATAATAACAAATAGCGTAATAAATAAAAAAATAAAATCATATGTATTGTTTATTTCTTTAAATATTGCCTTTACAGTCAGTTTTTCCCATTTCGAGGTGTCGTGGCTTAATATACGCTGGTAAGAATAACTCACCAGTAAAACTTGACAAAAACTCCGGAAAACTAAAGTATTTTTTTTCTCTTTAGACATTCATTCATATATGTATATACAATTGATACAGAGGATTTCTAGAAAGATATTTTAAACGACATAGACAATTACTTCGACACTTCTGAATACGCAATTAATAATCCCTACAAAATACCATTAAAAAATAAGAAAGTTGTTGGTTATATGAAAGATGAAGCTAATGGTAAAATTGTTAAAGAAGTCATAGGACTTAGGGCTAAGATGTATTCAGTAGACATTGTTAGTTCTAAATTGCTAAAGAAAGCGAAGGGCGTAAAAAAATGTGTTGTAGATAATATAGACTTAGAAAATTACAGAGATTGTTTATATAGAAAAAAGTTATTATATGGTAAAATGAATATTTTTAAATCAAAATTGCACAATTTGTATACCCAATCAATTAATAAAGTAGCTTTAAGTTATTTAGACGATAAACGATTTGTTAAGGAGGATAGAATTAGCAAATATGCATGGGGACAATATAAGATAAGTACAATGAATGTAAATACAGAGTAATAAAAAGTGTAATAAATGTAAAAAACAAAAATCTTTATTTATTCTTCTACAAACTGGTTTCACTTACAGGAATTATCAAGAAATTTGCCTTAACGAAAAACAACAGATATTTTTTTTTTTTGTTATACAGGAACTTTCAAGAAATTTGCGTTGAAGACTTTTTGTTTAAAGCATTTCCTCTTATCATCAAAGATAAGCGTAAGAACTTACAGGAATTATCAAGAAATTTGCGTTAACGAAAAACAACAGATATTTTTTTTATTATTTGCGATGAAGACTTTTTTTGTTTACCGCATTTCTTCTTATCATCAAAGATAAGCGTAAATTATTTTTGCAGTGTTAAATAACCAAAGTTTTGAAATATATCATTCAGTTTAATTTTTATTCGACTAACAAGTGTTAAGAAGTTTTTAATTACGAATAATGGAAAACGCAGAAAATTTGATGATTAACATGGGTGATAGCTTCGAAATATTAGAAGAATTAAATTCTTTAAATCCTAAACCAATTTTACCATATAAGGATATGACGGAATATGGCGCTTATAAAATAATAAATTGTAAAAAAGTGCAAACCAAATATGGTTCGAAGGTGCGTTTGGAGTTAAAGGACTACCATTTGTTTCTTCCAGAAAGATACAATAGGATGACTTCGTCAACAATGGAAAAAATTAACGAGGGAGGATTTGTAGTGACCGCGTAAACTTAATTACCAAGTTTACGCAAAGTCACACAACAACCTCCCACACGATAAACGTGATCGGGACGGAACACTTCATCGATCACCGAACTCAAAGTTCAGTGATCTTACCGTTTTCCGTTCCGTTCCCATCGTGTTTGTCGTGAAATTTCGTGCTATAGAGGGTTTTCGAGGTCGCTGATTACGAATATGACGTCAAATCAAAGTTTTGCAACATGACAGCTGTCAAAAACGCTGTCAACTATGAACAAAATACGTTTAAAAATCGTAAATCTCTAAAACGAAATGTGCTCGGCGGCAATGGTTAGTGTCAATCAAAAATTCTCCGGTTGCCGCCAAAAATCATCATTTTAAATGAACTTAAAGATAGGGGGTGCACGTTTTTTTGATTTTTTTTGCCATTTTTGAACCACCCTTTATATATATTTGATTATTAGAATTAAATATCTCAACAGTTTTATAATAATAAGAATAAATATATAGGTAAGTGATATTTAACATAAAACGTGTTTTTTAATAAAACCGCATGGTGTAGTAACACACATTATATCATAAAACGGGTATTAATAAAACCGTATAGCTCGGTATACAACAGTGGTGACCCCGACGTCAAAAGCACGCGGTATAAAAGTGCATTCCGCATAATATAAAAATAAAAGTGCATTCCGCATAATATAAAAATAAAAGTGCATTCCGCATAATATAAAAAATAAAAGTGCATTTCGCATAATATACAAATAAAAGTGCATTCCGCATAATATAATTCTCACAAAAAAAAATACCGATAATAAATAGCAAATAGAAATAAATTTGCACACTCATATTTAAAAGAAAATTTGTCGCCAAAAAAAAAATCCCGATAATAAATAGAATATATAAATAAAATTTGTTTTGTTTGATAAAACGGTGCATTACTCATAATATAAAAGTGCACACTCATAGTTAAAACAAAATTTCTCGCCCAAAATATAATATAATAAATAGAAAATAGAAATAATTTTTTTGTTTGAAAGAAGTGCGTTCCGCATGATATAAAGGTGCAAACAAAAGTTTAAAAACATTCCACGGAATCCATATTGGAATTTCGCAACACAAAGTGCAGTTGAACTGCAGCAGAGGAGGCCTATATTATAAAATTAGAGGAATTCAGGAAAAAAATAGGACCATTTACTTCTACATTAATAATTCTAAACCATTTCCATCCAACTGCACATGTACAGTATTTTTGACCATGAGTGAGAGTCTCAGTCCAAAACATAGTATATGATGTGATGAAATTGCGTAGAGAAATTAAGTATTTCCTTACTTGTATAGTAATTTATATAACACTTTCTGATCTTTTATTTTTATCTATCCATTCAGAGTCGTTGTCAAGGTCAGCAAAGGGGCAATTCTTTGGAAAATCGTAAGTTTTAAGTTCACTTCTAACTGTATCAACAACTTGTCCAATCAACGTTATAATTCCTGAAGTAACTTCAATTTTAACATGTTGAAAAGGATCAAATATGAAATCACATTCTAATTTTTCTGGAAAAGGCTCTCCGTTTTTTACCAAATTTAAATAAAATATATAGTGAAAAAGTAATCGCTGTTATGTCGGAAATAGTGTGGTTACAGACCATGTGCTGAGAAATTTATTGGTTATGATAAGAATAGTATTATTATTATTATCAATTCTAACTTCAAATTGTGGTTGCCAAATTCTAACTTTTTTTTTTCGCGTGAGAATAATCTGATTACTTTAAGAAACAGAGGTTTCATATAATTTATCAACCTTAAAGAATTTTAGTTAGCAAAATGTTTCTACAAAGAATAATTGAAATTTTGAATGCTCCCAGGATTGTGCAGCCGGGTGTGGAATGGCCCACTTTGTGTGAGGAGATAGAGGAATTTGTCTCCACATCGGAGGGAGCCATGGTGCTCTTGAATGAGTACAATAACAATTGTTGGCTATTGTACTCATCATATGAGTGGGGAATGGATATTGGTGGTTTTCCCCTACAGACGCGTAAGTATATAAATTTCGCTTTAAAAAAAAATAATAATAATATAAATATTTTTTCTTTGTTTTCAGATGCTGTTGTTGAAAACGGACACCATGCCCTAGTTTTTTTGTGGAGTAATAATGACAATGACAGCGATTCTGGGATGTGGAGGAGCGGGAATAGTGCTGACGGTGATAGTGGTGATGATGATTGGGAGTAGTCTAATAGTAGTATAATAGGAATAGTCTAATAGTAGTATAGTAGTATAATAATAATAATAAATAGCGTAATAAATAAAAAAATAAAATCATATGTATTGTTTATTTCTTTAAATATTGCCTTTACAGTCAGTTTTTCCCATTTCGAGGTGTCGTGGCTTAATATACGCTGGTAAGAATAACTCACCAGTAAAACTTGACAAAAACTCCGGAAAACTAAAGTATTTTTTTTTCTCTTTAGACATTCATTCATATATGTATATACAATTGATACAGAGGATTTCTAGAAAGATATTTTAAACGACATAGACAATTACTTCGACACTTCTGATTACGCAATTAATAATCCCTACCAAATACCATTAAAAAATAAGAAAGTTGTTGGTTATATGAAAGATGAAGCTAATGGTAAAATTGTTAAGGGGAGGTTCTCATCTAGCGACCCAAAAATTACATGATTTTCTCGATTTTTTTTTTCGTGGAAGGAAGCTGAGGAAGCACTCAAGTTTTTTTGTAGTTATCAAGTATATATTCAAGTATGTTTACCAATTTTTATAGAGCAGAATATCGAATAGTTAATTATTTATTTACATGTAAAGCCGTTCGCCTAAAAAAAAAGTACCTAATCGGGCGCCACTCTACCGCTTCCAAACATCACCCGAGATCAACAAATGAAACCTTTTTATAAAATACATGACATTTACAGGATCTTGAACTATCCAACTAAGGAAAAGTCGAAAATTACGAAAATGGTGGACTTTCGAAAAAAAAAATCCTCTTTTCGTCTATTTCTCTGCTCTTAAAAGTGCTATAAAAAACAAAATAATAACAATAGCCATCTGCGATTAAGTTCAGGATCCGCTAAATTTAATGAACTTTCAAATAAAAAAAAAAACCAAAGCGATATATGCAGTAGTTTTTGAGATACGATGGCGCCCATCTTAAAAAATACGGTTTTCTAAAAATACGGTTTTTTTACCTTCGTGTAAAAAGGTGACTCCGGTTTTTTTACTATACTTTAAAAAAAAATGAATTTCGTCAAAACGGTTTTTGAGAGCGAATACTATAGGAAATTTACTAACTTTTTAAACAAAAAAAAGAATCGATTTTTTTGGTTGAGCTTGATGAGAACCTCCCCTTAAAGAAGTCATAGGACGCTGGACAATCATCACCAAATCATAATCTATTTCATATAATTATATATATATATATATATATATATATATATATATATATATGTGTGTGTGTGTGTGTGTGTGTGTGTGTGTGTGTGTGTGTGTGTGTGGGGAATAAGTTTGAATTATTGGTAGTTTTAAGTTTTGTTTTGGATTCGAAGTAGTTTTAAAAAAATTTGTTTTTTTACATTAGTGGTAGTTTCATATAAGTGTTAAAATTTTGACGTTTTAAAGAATTTTTTTCCCGAGTTTACAAAGAACGAAAGAAAATTATACTCCTTCATTGAGATACAATTAAATTACTATTAATTTACTATATTTATATACATTTCAAAAAAAATCATATTCTGCAAAAAAAGTTATAAGCCCAAAATCGCGATTTTGTGGATACGCCCTTCTGACAGGAAACCCTTGATATAATTTAAACACATATTTTGCATGCTTTTATTGATATTATTACATACGCATATAAATATGGGTCATTCCTTTTTTGGACGACCCATGATTTATTCGAGGTCCACCGATTGGGCTGAAATTTTTTTTACAGTTTCCCATTATCAAAACAATAACAACAATAATTTAGTTATATTTTTTTGATCACACTAGAGATGTGTAACTCGCGAGCGAGTCATTCAAAGTGAGCGGCACAATGTGGTGTGCGCACTGAGCCAGCTCACTTGAAAGGAAATGAACGACACACAGCACGCCAGCACACAGCACAGTTTTCACAATTTTTGCTCTTCCTTTTCTCTCTATCTTTTATTTCAGCGTGCTGGTAATGCTCATTTCCTGAGCATGACACCATGAAGATTGTGAGCTAGGATATTTTATGTGCTCTGTGCTGTGCCTTGTGTCGAGCATTTCAACTATGCGCTGTGCGTCTTCGAGTTGATTATCGCCTTGTTGCGAATTGTGGAGAAAAGAGCTGTTTGGGAGATAGTGTGCTCTATATTCGGTGCACTGTGTTCATTCAGTTGCGGTTTTTTTTCGCATGCGACAAGAGATAAATAGAGTGTTTTTTTTCTGATTCTAAGAAATCCATGAAATTGATTTTACGTCAATATTGATAATTGATTTACTTTTACACAACTGGAATTTTTTTATTTTTGTAAGTACAATCTCTTCGAATTATCGAGAAGTTTTTAAAATGTAGGCCCAATTGAAACAAAATAATAAGTGACCTTTTATGAATCGTTATTACTCATGTTTTTGTTATTTTTTAAATATGAATTGTGATTTTTGTTTATAATAAATAATTATAATATATAAATTTAAAGCTAATTTTCTTAAAAATGTTATTTCTGAACGAATATAATATGCTAACCCTGCTTCTGTAAAACTCCTTTTCTTTATGATTCTCATTATCCTCTCTGATTTTTAAACTAAATTTGCGCTGTAAGTATTTTGTGTTAGCTCACTGTGATGGCTCAGTGTGTTGACTCATTCAAGTGAGTGAGCGCGAGTGTGCTGGCTCAGCAAAAGGTGTTATTTTGCCCATGTCTAGATCACACTATTTTGTTGAAAAAAATATAGTTTTAAATTGTTTTAAAAAATGCCCTTTTCGACCTACAAACTTTAAATCGACATAACTAATTAAGAAGGTCGACAAAAAAATCGCAGTCTTGCATTTGTTGATAGGTCTATGTTTGAAATTCATGAAACAACATCGACCAAAAATTAAAAATTAAAATTCGACTTTTAATCTATGCGATTAGTGAAAAACGGACCATTATGGGAAAAAATTAATTTCTCAAAAACCATCACCGATGTTAACTTTATTAGTCTCAAAATGTGCGGAAGATCTCAAACTATCATCCTAACAATTTTCGTCAATGGTTTTTGAGAAGATTGATTTTTATCATGGTTTTATTTTTTGTGAATATTTCTTTGAGTTTGAGGACGATTATCATGAAAAGTATCCAGTAATTTTGGAAGGAAAGAAGATTTGTTCTAATTGCCGAAAATTTATTCGAACAAAAGATAATACCAATGCAGATTGTTACAATGCGGTACTCATATGGATCCATATGGATGCCTATTGATCTCATATGGATCATATTTATCCCTATCGATAGTTTCTTTGCTTTGTCCGCAACTTTTTTTAGTTCTTTGTCTTTGCATTATCTACTTTTTTTTTCAGCTTCCTAATGCTGTTCAATCCGAAAACTCAGATCAAGGTTCTGCAGGTTACTGTACACCACCTGAGATATTGCTAGAACAGATCAACAGCAGCTTAAGAATGTTGAACATCGAGCCTGTTTCCAAATCGCAACTAATAAACAAAACATACAGGGCGATAAAAGTAGGTGAAATAATATCCATTTATGAATCATCGTTCATTAAAATTCTTGGTATCGAAACTTCTGATTATATGACAGGTTCGTTAACTTTCTTATATTTTTTTGCATGAAATGTTCCGTTTTTTGTTTTTTTTTTAATAATTTTTATAAAAAATTACTCATTTGTTTTTCAGATGTTGTTCAAAAATCAAACCATCAGTTAACTGACAGAGAAATGATACAGCAATTGAAAGACAAGTTTAAAGAAAAAGTTAGAATTCTATCAGTCTTGCCAATTTCTTGGAGTTCTTACAAAATTTGCGAAAGAATTTCCTGTTTCAAAATGTCTTGCAAACAGAACCGAGCAACAGGTCGCAGAAAACGGCATATTGTGCGTCCCAAAAACAAAGCCGAGAAACGTACTACCAGAAGAAACGCTACTACAAGTGAGAAATTTTTATTTTGACCCGGAAGTATCGAGAGAAATGCCTGGTATGAAAGATTGCGTATCAGTGATGATCAACGGAAAAAAAAGAACACCAACAAAAGCGACTCATTTTGGGAAATTTGAAGGAAATTTATCAGTTCTTTTTAGAACTATTTCCCGCCACCTTTCCCGCCAAAATATAAACCCAGATTTTACATTAATATATAATTTTACGCCGCAATCGTTTAAATAGGGGATTCTCCCGTGAAATGTTATAGATATGTATATTAGGTGGGCTACAATCATGTTTCCGCTTGTAAATCAATTTCAGCTTTTCATCCTATAAATAAGTTGAATTATATAAATAAGTAGGTACATATGAACAATATTAATTTTTTTTTTCATACACGTAATAAGGGATATTTTTGCCGCACAAAGGGTAAAATAGTTTCACGGAAAATTCTTTCGCTTGACATTTTTCTGTTTTTACAAAAATTTTAATAAACTCAAATAGTTTTACAAACGGATTTTAATAACCAAAATGGCGATTTTTTTCGAATAGTTAGAATTTAGTGGGTAAAAAAAGAGGAAGTTTGGTCAAACGATGATAAAAACCTCACATCTAACAATTTTTCTATTATTGAAAAATAAGCGTTTTCCATATCACCAAATACACAGGGCTTAAAGCGGAGTTATCAAAACTTTTTAAAAGCCTTTTAAAGTGAGTTTTGATAACAGAATGTGCGTGGGAAAACAACGAAGGCAAAAAAGTCTTCATCAGATCTCTAATTCAAGAACTAAACTGTAAACGCGTGGAAGAAATCGCGATCAGTTCTTGAGTTACCATTGTCGCGTTCAAGTGAATTGTGAATTATAAACTGAGGAAGAAAAAAAAGTGATGAGTGAAGTTTTTGAAAAAAATCGAATGCAATATCCTCTAGTAGGGGTATGTCGGGTAATGTGGGAATAACTTTTTGAGGCCTTATAAATCCTAAATAAATAACTTTTTCCGCTATATCATCGTTTTATCCTCTAGTTGAGTTTATTAACTTTCATTATGTAATATCCATTTAGTAAAAACATCATTTTTTTAAACATTTACAGTCGTTTTAAAACAAGTGTAAAATCTGATATTTGAAAAAGCGTCGGGTAATGCGGGAAATTGCTTACACAGTGGGTAAAACTTTTCAGAAAGTAATAATACAAAAGCAATACTTGTTTATTTATATGAACAATTATTCATTAAGCAATGCGCAAAAGTTGAAAAAAAAAAAATGAAGTTATTAATGAGTTTTTTATTTTGCAATGAAGGGACACATTTTAAGTGGAATGGTCTTTCACAGGATGCAACTTCGGCTGTTTGTATGTCACACTTTATAGGAAAATTTTGTATGAAAATTATGATCTTATGGCCGATATAATTTGGCGCCTATTTAGACGCGGGAGTTAAGAGAAACACAATTTTAGTTAATAAAAACACAATTTCTTTTGATATTTTTAATTATTCTTTAATGTGCTTCTAGTTTGAGATGTAAAATTGAACTGATTTATTTTAGATCAAAATTATTACACGAAAGCTTTTAAGTGCAATTTGCATGGGAAAAAGAATGCAGATGGATGCAGGTGTTATTCTGGGAAATTTGGTTGTGGGAAAGGAAATGACTTTTGTTGTGGGAATAAAAATGTTGAGGGATACTTATGGGAATGCAATTTGTGCAACATGTTTACATTTAATTAAACAGGGTTCGTAACTCCTCCATCCCCAGAGGTCAGCGTGGGCCAAAGAAATTTTATCCTGGGTTCACTAATAGGTGCCACTGCTGAGATAATCGGTGCGATTCGATCTTGCTGAGCGTTGAGATTTGATTGTAATCTGCGGCGTATGAAGTAGCAAATAATTATCACGATGAGGATTAGAATTATGATGAAACTGGCCGATGGTTTGTAAGGACTTCTTTGAATCAGGAAGGTTTCCGTAACTTCGCTCCTCTCTGCAAATTGGTAAGTGTCCAGGGTTTTCAGGTAAATACTATTATTTGATGTTGTGGTGTTGATTTGGTTAAAGATGGTAGGATAAATGTTAATTTCATCCCAGACGATGTTTTCTGCTGCCATGTAGGTGATTCTGTTGGTTGTGATCTCGCAATTGGTGAAGTGGATGAGTACTGTTCCTTCTATTTGTTGATTGGGTCCGCAAGTGGTGAATATAGTTGTCTTCGGGATATTTATCAGGACTATGTGATTTGGCTCTGGTTGGAAAATTTCTAGAGTGGTTCTTCTTTCTTGTACTTCGCAATTAGCTGGTTTATTATTTATGAGGTTGCCTAAACAATTAGAATCGAGGATTTCTTCCTGTTGTATTGATTCTCGGCAGTAATATATTCCTTCAATTTTAGTGCATTTTGTGTCGTAATACTGAATGTTATTGTTATTAAGGAGAATATAAGGTTTTGTTTGGATGATCTTGGTCTGGTTTATTGGTAATGGTATGACATGGAATAGGGAGAACGTTTCATTGGATAATATAGATATTTGGATATTGAAGATAATATTGGTGTTGTTGAAGTAAGCCTGTAGTTCTAGTAGTTCGTATATATGTTCAAAAGATTTAATTTCTATTTTCTGGTTTTTAAAAATCAGGTATAACTGTGATAACTCTGTTGGACTTAAAATTTGTTTGGAGATAATATTTAATTTTGCGAGAACTATAGCTTCGGATATACTGTTTAAATGATTAGAGAGCAAATCTATATTGTAGTTTATCTGATTTAGAAATTGGAAGTATCTGAAATGTATATTTTCATTTTTGATTGTATTTTTAAATTGACTTTGGGTCTTCTTAAGATAGTCTGTAATCGTTTCTTGTTGGGTATTAATATGTTTTGTTATATTCTCAAATCGTGCAATCATTTGCCTATTAATTTTTACTTGATCATTAATTTCTATTTTTAAAATATTTTCGTTAGCCGTTAGGCTTTCGATTTCTTTATTAATTCGTATGGCATCATTAGCGTCCATATTTCCCGTAATAGTCTTCAGTACTGTACCTAAACCGTCAATTAATCCTCTTTTTACTCTGTTTCTAGGCATTAAAGTTTTAAATCTGTGTTTTAGTTCGTCTAACTTCAAGTTGGTTATCTGTAAGGAGTCTGCCATTTCCACAGCTTCGTTTGAGTCTGAGAAAGTCTTTAGTGAGTCTGTTATCTTTTTTATGTTTTCTTCATATTTGTCCAGTTGTACTATATGTAGTAGGTTATTTTGTCCTTTTATAAGTCTAGCAGTCCCTAGATTCATTGGGAGAATTCCCTTGCTGTTCGTTAGGTCTTGGATTTCTATTCTCTGTCCTGATGTCAGAGTTATGATCCTGAAATTTACGAGGTCTTTTTAGTTTTGATTTATGAAGTTTTTTGTTTGCACTAGTAATAACAGTTACTTTATTATTTTTATTGATCTTGTGTTTGCTAAACCTATTAGTTAATTTATTTCTTCTACACTCTTTTCTGTAAACTACACTACCTTCATTATATGGTTCTGGGTCTTCCCGATTTTTGTTAATTTTCTCTATATTTTTAATGGCTTGCTTTTCTATTTTAGATTTTATAGCAGGATGTATTTGTTCTTGGAATTCATTGAGCTTAGCTAAGTATTCATGTGCATTTCTATTTTCTACATTATTACCAAATTTATATGTTCTGCCGTAAAAGACTTCATAAGGGGTCAATTTTGTTGCAGAATGGATGGCATTGTTATATGTAATAAGGGTTTCGTTGATAATTTCGTCATGATCCCTTTCTTTATGTTTATTATAGATAATTCTATATATTTCTGTTAATGTCGAATGTAGTCTCTCAACAGGTGAGTTACTACTGCTTTGTTGATATGATGTAGTGTGAAGGTTAATGCTATATTGTTTGCAAAAGTCTTTGAAGATCGTTGCCGTGAATTCAGTACCTTGGTCGGTGATAATTTTTTTTGGAATGCCGTGTAGGCTTTGTTCAGAATTAGCACTTTAATTTCTGACTCAATAAAAAAGGTGCCGGAAGGGTGCGATTCAATAAAAAGATAACCTTTTCCACTAATCAAAATTACTATTTATTCACAATTAATTCTTAAATTTTCTCAACTATAAATTCAAGAAATTCAACAAATTGCCAAAATACAAAATAATTCAATTCAATCTTTAATTCGTTATTTATTACTTTAAATTTCGTATTTGTTTTGTAAATAAAAATTACCAAAATATTGCTTGCTCTGGCAACTTAAATGAATGACGCCACCTATCTGTCAGCGTGATGATTGATGTTTCGACTGATGTGTTCTGCAATTAGAACAGCCAGGAATAACCTTTGTGTTGCTGCACTCTGGTTTCGTTTCTTGGGAATCGCTTGGGATATGCTTGCTGTTTGCTGCCCGGTTGCTGCTTGATGGACTACCTTGCCTTGTGAAGTCGTCCCTCTGTGGTTCGATAATTGCTGCAAATCAATTTTTGCGTATTAAGTTGATGCTGTATTAAGACTTCAAGACGGTCTTTCATTCAGGCTTCGCTACGAAAAGACCTCAATTCTGTCTTTTCAGACTGTCAAGTTCAGTACTTGAGCAGATTCTTGAAATTGTTTGAAAAAGACCTCAATTCTGTCCTTTCCAATTGCCAAGTTCGATACTTGGGCTGATTTTTTCGCTTGCTTAATTTCTAGTTCAAGACTCTAGAAATGTGAAGCAACTTCTGATCTTTCTTGAGACTGTGCTTCGGTATTTATTTTATCTACGAATAATGGTTGTGATTGCGTGTGGTGGGGCTTCGCCTTTTGAAGTACATAATTTTGGGTTTATGTACTAGATGTCCGATCAGCTGTTCTTTTCTGACTTGTAGACGTCAGATGGGTTTTTTTGCATCTTGGTAAGTATATTATTTGGCTTTTAATTTATTTACTAATTTTAAGATATATTTTCAGGATTTTAGTGGTGGGTGAACGAGGGGGAGCCCGCGATATTGGGGTTGACAGGTAAGTATTTTTTGTGGAACCTGTTTGAAATTTTTATTAATCTTTTTTGTTTACAGACTTTTGGTTTTTTGCCGACGGCTTTCTTTTCATGGATTTGCAACTTTGGAGTGATTTCGTTGTTGGATTATTTTCCAAGCAAGGTAAATAAATTTTAATGTTTGTGTTTAATACGTAATTAATTCGTTCTCCCTTTTAGGTATGTTTAATTAATCTTTTTTTCCTTTCAGGCGAAGTTTTCTTCTGTGTTTTCTTTTCGTGTAGTGTTGTCCTCTTACCTGTGTGTTGTTTTTATGGAATAAATATTAGGAAAATTGAATTGTGTTTTTTATTCGCTTTTAGGATTATTTTGCATGTTTTGATTTTTAAAATAAAATGAAGAAAGTAGTGAAATTGGTTGTTTTATTTAATCATTCCTTTTCCTATGTCATTTTTCAGGAGTTTTTTGTTTATAGGTACGTTTTTTGTAAGTATGATTTTGTTTGGGATATTTTCAGGTTTTATTCTATTTTAGCCTGAACAGGCTTAAGAAGTGTTTTAAATTTTTTATGATTGTTAAACTGTTTCTAAAGGGTAATGTATATGCAGCTGCAAATTTGGAAAATTTGTCTATAATAGTGAGAATTTGTTTACCGTTTATGGAATATATATCGATGTGCAGGATATCAAGAGGCTTGTTAGGAATTTCCGGTATCATATGTTTTACTTTAGGGGGGTTTCTATCGTATTTAAGAATTTGACAAGTCTCACAATTGTTAATAACTTTAGTAATTTTGTTCTT
The DNA here is from genome assembly GCA_949987705.1 of Thereva unica. Classification (NCBI taxonomy): domain Eukaryota; kingdom Metazoa; phylum Arthropoda; class Insecta; order Diptera; family Therevidae; genus Thereva; species Thereva unica. The sequence continues at coordinate 74,395,930 of OX465282.1, read as the reverse complement.
TAGAAATGGGAAATAGTATTCTCTTTTAAGGTGTAGGAGAGTTTCATTTATACCTCTATGGTTGAAATTAAGATGGTATTCATTGATAATCCTGTCTTGTTCGTCATTCTCTTGAACGTCGGTAAGTAGTTCTGTGCATCTGACTATTTTAAAGGTCTTAGATTGCGAGAAGTACTTTGAGTACACTGATTGAACAATTGCGATTATGTCGTCACTGGTGTAAATAGCACTTAAACGGTTGGGTGGAAGGTACTTTTTTAGTATTTCGGTAATTGTTTGTTCGGACAGGTCAGTTATCTGCAGAATTCTTCTCTGTTTATTTTTAAAGGGCATCTCTAATATTGTTTGGGGTATGCTATTGGAAATCTTTATAATTAATTGTAAGCAAAATTCGTTTAGGGGTCTTTCGGAGATAGGGATCCCGTCATCCATATTTTCTCTCGCAGAGTGAATGGTTGGTCCGTTATTGGTCAGTATCGAGGTGTTGGTACCTCCAGAATTCGACTCAGAGATATTAACTTCTATTCGATTATGTTCGGTTTCTTTGGGTCTGATTCTACTCAAGGCATCCGCATTTGAGTTTAGTGACCCCTTTTTGTAGGTTATTTCGTAGTCAAACTCTTCTAACTTGAGTCTCCAACGTACTAGCCGGGAGTTTGGATCTTTTAAGCTCATGATCCATGTCAAGGGTTTATGATCCGTGACTATTTGAAATTTCCTTCCGAACAGATACGGTCGAAAGTATTTCGTTGCCCATACTATCGCTAGGAGTTCTTTTTCGATAGTTGAATAATTTATTTCGGAATCCGTCAGTGTCCTGCTTGCATAGCACACAGGTTTGTCACTTCCGATAGGTCCTTGAGAGAGTATTGCGCCAATAGCGTAATTGCTAGCGTCTGTTGTAAGGACAAACGGTTTTTGGAAGTCTGGATAGCTAAGAATTGGATCATTCGTTAAAAGATCCTTGCAGCTTTCGAATGCTTTTACATACTCATTATCGAATGTGATTTTCATTCCCTTTTTTAGACACCTTGTGAGCGGTTTTGTAAGTTTCGCGAAGTCTCGAATGAATTTACGATAGTAGCCTAAAAGGCCAAGAAAAGATTTTATTTCTTTAGGTGTTTTGGGAATAGGAAATTCTTTGATAACCCTGATCTTGCTTGGGTTTGGTTTTACCCCTTCTGTGGTTACGATATGTCCTAAAAACTCTATTTCCTTTCGGAGGAATTCTGATTTGTCGATTTGAACTTTTAGGTTTGCTTCCCTAAGTTTTTGGAAGACTTTCTTAAGATTTTCTATATGCTCCTGCAAAGAGGTGGAGAAAACGATAATATCGTCTAGATAAACTAGACAGACAGTTCCTTGCAGTTCTTTTAGGACATTGTCCATAACTCTCTGAAACGTAGCGGGGGCATTCTTCAGGCCAAAAGGCATACGAATGTATTCGAAGTGCCCTCCTTCTACGGTAAAAGCTGTTTTTTGTATGTCGTCTTGTTCCATCTCGATTTGATGGAACCCACTGGCTAGGTCTAATGTAGAAAAATACATACATTTTCCAAGTTTATCTAGGATTTCTGTAATATTCGGAATGGGGTACCTATCACTGACGGTTTTCTCATTGAGTTTTCTATAATCAATGACTAATCTCCATTTTTGTCTGCCGCTTGCATCGGGTTTTTTGGGAACAATCCAAACTGGAGAGCTCCAAGGAGAATAACTAGGGCGGATAATATCATGATTGAGCATATCATTGATTTGGCGACGAACTTCGTCCTTATGGACGTATGGGTACCTGTATGATTTAGTAAAAATAGGGGTATCGTCTGAAGTTTTTATTTGGTGTTTGATTTTATTTGTGAAGGAAAGTTTTTGTCCTTCTCTAAAGAAAATCTCGTCGTATTGCTTACAGATTTTAAGAAGTTCTTTAGTTTCTTCTTTATTTAAATGGTCAGTACGAAGTAGCTTTGTAATACCGGTAGTCTCTTCAGTTGTTTGTTCATGTGGACCATTGCTAATATTAAAGTTATTTATTTCTATATAGTTTTCGGGGGAGAATTTCTCAACTTTTATAGGATGTTCTACGAGAAGGGTTTGGTTATTGTTTGAAAGATTAAGGACTTCGATTTGGCTGTACCAGTTTTCAGCTTTGTAAAGTCCTTCGGAAATTAATATGTTGGGATATAATTTTAAGGTCGTAATATAAATGTCACCATTCTGTACATCGACTGGTAATGTGACAATTTTTCTCGAGTTAGGAGGAATAATATATTTCTCTGACATTAAATTTGGTTTATAATGCATGGGAATTATGGAATTGGCAGTTATTAATATGTCATTTTCAAGATCGACTTTGCTCTTTAATTTCTTTAATGCATCAAGTCCTAAAAGACCGTCGAAATAGCCGTGAAATCGAAAGACTAGAAATCTAGTTTCTCCTGGTTGATTGAATTCAAAAAAATTTGATAAGACTATTTCTTTGTCTAGATAATGGTTATTCAGAACCGTTGTTATAACGATGGGTTTTATTCTATTGAGGTCATTGGGGTTTACATACTCTGGATTTATAAACGAAGAGGAAGCACCTGTATCGATTAAGAATTTCAAGGGACGTCCGAAAGGTGAAGAAATATTTATGTAAGGAAGGATAAACCCATGTCTATTAACATCTAAATATCCGATTGGTTCGTCGAGGCTAGTGATTGAAAATTTTCGTCTATAGCATTAATCGATTCAAGGTGTTCGGCAATGCTTTCATAAGTTTCATATTCTTCATTGCTATCTTCAAGGTTTTGATATGTTCTAGGGTCAATGTAAAAATTGTGGGGGTTCTCGATGTTTTCTTCTACTGTAAGCGGATTTGAATTGCTACGAACTATATCCTCATTTATATTAAATAATTCCTTGCTAATGAACCTTGGTTGAGGATTTTGTGGGTATATTTTTTGTGTTTGAGCTTGGAATGCTTTGGTATTTCCTGATGATGTGTCCATCGGCTCAGGTTTTTGAAAAGAATTTTGAAAATTTTGACGAATAGGGAATTGTGGTCTCTGTGGTGTATTAAATTGGGGTGGTTTCGTTTGTGGAAAGTTATAAGCTTGTGGGGGTCTTGATGCAAAATTTGACTGATTAAATCTTGATGTAAAATTTGGTTGGTTAAATCTTGATGTAAAGTTTGATTGATTATATCTTGGTGTGAATACAAAATTGGGAGAAATCCTATTTGGGGACATATTTTGTTTCGGTTGTGGGATTTGCATCCCATGATTACTGAAGGGATTTTGAAATTTTGGCGTTATTATGTCTTTATTAATAGCCGACTTAGCATAGAATATATTTTCTTCTTTGATGCAGAATGCGAAGGCTTCTGCTAGTGATTGGGGTTTCATTGCTCTAATAGTTGATCCCAAGGGCTCCTTAAAGGCCGTGACACAATGGCGACTTCGGCTTCAGCTTCGAAAGCGACGTTGAAGCGCTGAAGCGCTGAATTAAGAATCGACGCCGAAGCCGAAGCCAAGTATAACACAATAACGGCATTCGTCTTCGTCTTGCAAATCGCGGAAAATTTGTTACATTAAATAAACTTTGTTAAATTATAATGGAAAATAAACGGGAGGAAGTTATAAAATTAATGGGAGTAGCAACATATGTTTATTTAAAATTTAAAAAAAAGACAAAAACAAAAAAATAGGCGATTCCACTTATTTTTTTCCATTTTGGTCTTTTTTCTGATTATTTTTATAATCTTTGCACCCTTTTTTATATATACATGGATTTTCCTTTACTAACTCGATTAATTTTTCCTCAAAATCCATGTTAAACACGTGTTAAATTTAAATTACCGGACAGCCCACTTCGATTTTCCAAATAAATTTCAACCGACGCCGCTTCCAATATCAAATATCATTTGATTGAGGCTTCGGCTTCGAAATGGAATCCGAAGCCGAAGCTGCCATTGTGTTAATAAGTACTGCCACGCTTACATTTGATTTTGACAGGCATCGGCTTCGAAATCGAAGCCGAAGCCGAAGTCACCATTGTGTCACGGCCTTTAATCCCGTCAAAAAAGCGTTTAAACACATTTCCGCATATAACGATCTTTTCGCACTTATTACGTTTCTATCTATTTCGTGAATATTAACGTGATTATTCATACTTGCTAAAAGTTCGACTACCTCACTATAAAACTTTTCTAACGAATTATTACTCTGTTTAACTCTATGCAAATCTTTTATTAAGGAAGTTTCGTTCCTTTTATCAGAATAATGTAGTATGAGGTTTTCTTTAATATTATCCCAGACCAACGGGGTGCCGTACATATTGAGGACTTCATTGGCCTGTCCTGTTATTTTATTTCTGATTGCTCTAAGTAATAATTGATCGTAGGGTGTGCCACTAACAATTGAAATTAGTGAAAGGATTTCATCGACATTATCGAGGAAATCGAAAAGCAAACGGGGATTCCCGTCAAATTTCGGTAAGTCTTTGATAGCGTCCGGAACTCTTAAAGAGTTGAAAATGTCTACACTTGTTATGGTCGTACTTTGGGGAGTTTGTTCACTAGGTGACGTCATACTTCGATTTTTATTAAAAATTTCTTCAAGATTTGCACAATTTGAAAAATATGGAAAAATTTTATTTTGAGAGAAACTTGCTAAAATTTTACCGTCTTTTTTCTTAAAATTTTTTATGTTAAAACGATCACTACGATTTGATGTATCTTCAATCTTATTTATATCCGAATCTTCACTATCACTTGAACTAATAAAACTAAGGCTACTTTTTAGTGGGTATGGGTTTGAGGATGATCTTTTTTTGGAAAATGGCATAAGGATTTTAACAATAAATTCAGAAATTACTTACATGCACAACAATTTCAAGATCATCTTAATATTTTTTATCTTCCTTCTATGTATATTCCAACGATGTACTCTCGTTGTGGGTGTGATTGTCCTGACGATGTTCCTTCGTTGCAAAACAATCCTGGTGCTGGTTCTTCTGCTTGTTGCTTTGGATCACTCACTTTCACTTTTCAAATAACCGATAAAACTTCGATTTTCGATCCGTGTTAAAGTTGCAAACCGTACAGCGTTAATTATCGATAAACCTTCGATTATTCGCTTAAATTAACAACAAACAAAGTTATCCGTCACGACTGCGCCAGTTAAGAGAAACACAATTTTAGTTAATAAAAACACAATTTCTTTTGATATTTTTAATTATTCTTTAATGTGCTTCTAGTTTGAGATGTAAAATTGAACTGATTTATTTTAGATCAAAATTATTACACGAAAGCTTTTAAGTGCAATTTGCATGAAAAAAAGAATGCAGATGGATGCAGGTGTTATTCTGGGAAATTTGGTTGTGCGAAAGGAAATGACTTTTGTTGTGGGAATAAAAATGTTGAGGGATACTTATGGGAATGCAATTTGTGCAACATGTTTACATTTAATTAAACAGGGTTCGTAACTCGGGCCCCTAAGATGTTGTCTCCGATATCTTCTATTCATTTTGCATTAGCAACTTGGCGCGTGAATCCAAATAAAAATTATTAAATCACCATCAAAACCAGGCAGGGGGAGAGGGGGTACATTGATACATGGGGCACATAGATACAGTCGTTATAAATTTGAATCAAGACGGAGTAGCCGAGTCATTCCTGCACAAATCGGAAGGTTTTTGTAGACACAAACAAATATCTTTGCGGCAGCAGTGTTCATTCGCCGGGTTGGGCTCGACATATAAAAACATTTTTTTTACTTTCGCAACAAAAATTTCGCGTGTTGTTTGAAATCTGATTCTTCGTATATAGTTCGTGTTTACTGTGACATATCAAGTTATTTGGTAAGTACATATTTGTTATAATATTATATTAACTTCAATTTGTTTGATTATATATTGCTTTAATTTTATTAGATTAATTTTTTGGCTTATAGTGTGTTGGGGCGCAATGATACAAACGCCCTCGGGGTACATTGATACGTATTAATGTACCCCATGAATCTGCTGTGCACTAGTAACATTTAATATTTTTCTGTATTTAAAGGAAAATGGTACGAACATTCAAACGCAAGACTGAAAGAACTTCAATCGATGAAGTTTCGGTGGCTTCTGCGATATGTGTCCTGTGAATGATTCTAGTGCTGCCAATGCTGTCGATCCCGAAGGAACGATAGTGCGCGAGCGATGTGTAACACCACCTCCTGCTAAAGAGCTTTCAAAAACCACGAATGATTTTGAGTATTATAATATGCCTTCCACATCAAGAGCTTCTGAGGGTATTGACGAAATATCAACGACAAAACCGTACATAACTCCGGAAGTTGTAAGGCCTTACCCGAAAATTTGCCAAAAAAACATAACCAAAAAAGGAAAAAGGAAGGGCAAATCAAGAATTTACACAGATACCCCTGAAAAGAAAAGAATAGAAGAACTGAAAAAGGCTAAAGATGAAGCAAACTTAAAAAAAGAACAAAGAAAACGTATAAAAGAACTAAAAATTGCTCAAAATTTGCTAGGCATAGTTGTAAATCCGACCAAAAAGCCAAAAAAGAAGACTAAGGCTATGACTATAGAATCAGACTCTTCGAACTCTTCTACGGACATTTTATTACAAGAATCATTCGATTCTGAAGAGTCTAACATGGAATTAACTGATGATGACACTGTTGATACTGCTCCACCTGCAGCAAATGATCTTCAGGATGGAGACTATATTGTAACAAAGGTAATAAACGTAGGAAGGAAGCAACCTTTTAAGCATTTTGTTGGAAAAATAATATTAAGATACGAAGAGGGCCAAGGAAACGATTTTCTAGTCTCTTTTTTGAAACTTAAACCGACTGGAACTTTTATATTCCCTGATATAAAAGATGAAGCTTCGGTTAATATCACTGATATTGTGCTGAAATTACCAAAACCTATAGTGAAGAAAGGCACTAGCCGAACAGCTTCTCTATTTAATTTTAAGATTAATTTGTCTCCTTATAACATTTCAATGTAAGTAGGTGTTTGTCATAGAAAAGTAAGCTGATTAATTTCTAAAATATTAAAAGAATTGGTATGTTAATAAATGATAAAAAAAATAATTAAAACTTGTTTGATTTGTAGAAATATTTCAGTTGATTGGTAATGCATCGAAGTGCCCCGTGCATGTATCAAACTACCCCGCTCGTGGGGTAGTTTGATACAAATTTCATTTTTTATTAAATATGCTCTAATATTTTTTATGAATATATCTAAGAGTAAATTTGACTTATACAAGTTAGTTAAATAGTAACTGAAATACCTAAATACTTTACTTTGGTATTACTGCCAATATGTCATTTTTTTTTGGGATCAATAAAAAAATCGTATCAAGGTGCCCCAACTCCCCCCATATTGCTTCCGAAATAATATATATATATATGTGTGTGTGATATATGTATTTATACAACTCCCAAAGTTAAACTGAAAATTGCAGGAAAATATTTTGTATATATTTGTTTACGTTTTGCTATTATTAATAAAATCGAGGAAAAAACTTCCGGATTTGACGACGACGTTATGACAAGTAAAAAAATCTCGTAGGGTTAAAAATTATTATTGCTTCGTAGTTGTTGTTTTATGTTGTGGGTTGTTTTAAAAAAATTATTAATATTGTTAAGAATTATGTTGTTGTGGTGGTGGTGGTGATCTTGATTTTCCTATGTTGTGATTTTGTTGTTAATGAAGAGAAATAATTAATATTTTTTTGTTGTTGATTTTTGTTATATACTTCTTTTTTTAATAATTCATGTTGCAATTTGATTGGTTTTTGCTTACTTTGCTTTTAAATATGCAAATTGTTGTTTTTGTATGGGGTTTGTTGTTGTTGTTAATGGTTTTTGTTTTAATTAAGTTTTAGCAATCCATTTTTAAATCCAAAAATTTGAGACTCCTTTTAAAGATGACTCCTTTCCTTTTGTTTCTTAAACAAATATTTTAGCTTTAGCTTCGACTGTTTATATGTCGCGGCATTACACTTAAACAAACCATACAGAAATCAACTCTACAATCGATATATGTAGATTAGTTTTAGGGATCGAAAGATTTGTGGCTACTGAAAAAATTGTCAATAAAAAAATCATTTTAGTCAATAAAAAAATCTAAAAAATAACTTAATCGTATTTTTCGGTTGGTTCGGAAGATTAGTTTTAGGGATCGAAAGATTTGTGGCCACTGAAAAAATTGTCAATAAAAAAATCATTTTAGTCAATAAAAAAATCTAAAAAATAACTTAATCGTATTTTTCGGTTGGTTCGGAAGAAGTTTCCCACATTACCCGACACACCTGGGATTTCTTCATTTTAATTTCTCGATTATTCTGTCTGGTGATACATTATTGATTGGAACTGGATCAAAATTGTCACGGATCCACGTTTCAGTCAATACCAAATAATCAGATCTTGGTATCACGGGATCCGTTTCAATATCTGCAAAGTGCGCAGACAAACTCTGAACATTAAGGATTATCACTACAGTTTGCCCAGCGTTGTTACCGTCATCACAAAATTTCACTGCTTTCGAAGTGATTGTTTGAAGGGCGTATCCGCGGAGTCGAATGTATTCGTTACGGATATCTCGCGAAGTCTGTGAGCCGTTCCCATCCCGTCCATGTTTGAAGATTAAACTTTACCGTAATTTTTTAATCTTACATTAATGAGTACGCAAAATTATTTTCTTTTTATAAAGAAGAGAAAACTTTTTATTATCAAACATTTAATCTATTATCAATTATATGAATCATCATCATTTTTTAGTTAATTGTAACATAACCTATTATTACTGCACTCGCCGACCGATGCTACTTTTTTAATTATCCCTAGTTCTTGCTTTTCAGTATATTTTTCTATATTTAAAAAGCAAATTATAATTTCATTAAAATTTGTAGGTGAATCGCTGTAAAACTAAAAAGTAAATAAAAGAGTCGGGATATGACGACATTATTGAAGACATATTGAATTATTATTATTTAGGAATTAGAAGAGAAGGTAAAACACTGTGCCCAAAAAAGCAGGAAATTTACCCAAATTTATTTCTCAATTTTGGACAATCAACGCCAAGTAATAACAAATTTATCTGATATTAAAAGACTGTTATATATTTTCTTTTACTTCATAGGAGTTATCAACTCTATACTCAGACAACGCCCTGCTAGTTTGGAATGGCAATGGCACTATCGGCAAACATAATATCCAGAAGTATGTCATACAACTTCCAGCTTGCGCTCTCTGGATGCGCATCCAGTAATCGATGAGACTGCTGCTGCTGCCGGTAAGTTTACATATATAATCCAAATCGGAGGAATCGTAATATTCTAGGGCCATCCTGAAAAGCCCTTTCAACAAACCATTTTTATCACTGCCACCCAAGAAGACGGATGGAAAATTGTGAGCGATTGTTATCGACTTCAGGACGCGTTAAGCAATAGTCGTGACACTGCTTGCGCTTCCTGGATGTGTAACTAGAGCATAAATAAATAAAATTGAGATTATTACAAAAACTTTTTATTGAATTTGCATAATGAATTTGTTTCTACAAAAATGGACTTAAGTTTGTTGATGTTGGTAATTTAGCCGTGGCTTCGTGCCCACAAAAAATAATAACAATAAAAAATAAAACACTCTTTTTCTGTTTTCACCTCGTCTTTATTTTGATTATATTTATTTGAATTATATTAAGGATTTGAAACGATTTTATTATCTGAACCGGGGTGTTGTCACTTCGATCACTTGCGAGCGAGAGAGAATGCCGGAAGCTGTTTTAGCTCTAGATAACCGATCGTCGATCTGGCCGATTTTGGTTGATCGATCTACAGTTTCGATTACAGTGGCTTGTGTGAACTTATAATGGCTCTGTTCTACACGGCCACTACAGTAACATATAATAAAAATAAACGTGACGTGATTGATACTTTTGTTGACTATAAAAAATGCCTCAAAATATGGATTCAGTGTGTGTGTGTGTGTGTGTGTGTGTGTGTGTGTGTGTGTGTGTGTGTGTGTGTGTGTGTGTGTGTGTGTGTCTCTCTCTCTCTCTCTCTCTCTCTCAAGTCCGCTACAATTCAGCATCAATTCCTGTAATAGGATCTGGGAAAAAAGGAGGGAGAAACCTTGTCAGTTTCAGAATCAGTTCGGATTATCGCAACTTATACGGAATTAGTGTGGGCGAGTACTGAATAAGTTCCGGTTTTCGTAACTGTAACAGAATTTTTTTGACACATGCAGTGAATGTTAGTCATTTAAATTTGTTTGCGTGGTTAATTATTGTTTAATCAAAAGTGAAAATGTTCAAAATTTATAAATTCACAACGGATGATTCCATCATGGCTTTACCGGTCTCATGGGTGGAGAATGGAAAGGTAAATAAAATCAGTTTAAAAGTGTATAAGGTGAAGAAGCTTTATCTTTTCTTTCTTAAATGTAGGTGAAACTTGGCCCAAGTGCTCGAACGCATATAAAAACAAAAAAGAAGCCATTGAAAAGCTGGCCACTTTTTGAAGTATTATCAATAGATGATAGAGTATATGGTAAATATTTTAGATTTGTAATTCTTCTATAAACGTCATTCTTCTATATTATTTTTTAGATTCCTATGATGCGGCATTAAAGGCTGAGACGCTCTTATTAGAGCAATCAGAGGTTGGTAGCTCAGACTTTGAGAAATGTAATACAATCGAAGCGCAAAGTCCTAAAAGATGCATTAAGAAAAAAATTAATGCAAATAATTTATCATCGAGTGAAAGTGAGGATGAATTTGCAGAGCTTCCTGCTGTGCCAATCCGCAGGACCATATCTTGCCACGATCAAGAAGCAATGTTAGAAGGTTTTGCTTATTCTTACAATGATAATTGTGGAGGTAAGAAATGTTGCCAAAGTTACTTCTTTGTAGGCATTAAACCTAAAATCTTAGGACCTCCAATCGAGATTGATACAGGAATAAACGTTGTATCAATATCATCATCAATCCAGCAAAATGTCCCTACTACTGCAAATCAGGAAATTGCAGAAGAAGTGATTGCCGTACCAGAAACGGTGGGAACGCCAGTATTAATTTCCGAACCAGCATCATCCAACAATACAGCGATGCTATTGTATTCAACAGATGCTGATTTAGTAAGAAGTATCTTTAGAGAGGAGTTCGAGAAATTCAAGACTGAAGTAAGAGAAATAGTTCGCGAAGAACTGAGACATCTACAAAGTGTGCAACTGCCTAAACAAGTCTGTTCTGATTTTGAAGAGCAAAATAACTTGCCGTTGAAAACTGTACATGAATTAAAGATTTTTGAGGATAAAATTAAAAAGGAGGAATCTCTACGTCTAAATTTTGTATGACTATTTCAAAGATACTGAGAAGAATATATTTATAATTTATATATTTCCAGAAATCATACATTACGAAAGTTGGTGGTCGTTCAGCAAAAGAAGCGATGAAAGTTCTAAATAGGATATACGACTTAAGCGTCCAAAAAGAAATATCTTACACTGGCCGTGAGCAAAATAAGTTTCCAATCAAAGATTTAACCCATATAAAAATAATTATAGGTATGCAATATAGCATGTACAAGTTGATAAAAAATGTTGATATTTCGCGTTTTTTAGAAATTTTGGGAGGAATTTATTCTTTGACTGAGACGGAAACAGTTCTTCTTTTGCAAAAATACTTGCACCAAACGTGCGACCGAGTACGTTCTGCGGCAAAAAAAAGTAAAATATCAAACAGTGATAATATCGAATAATTAGAAAAATATATTTTATAACAATAAATGAAGATTTGTTTTTTGCTTTAACTTTCTTTATTCTGAATTATGTACCTATTTTAATAAGAAAAATATGTTTTAATAAATATACAACTATTTTGTGCTATATGTAGTTTATTTATTGAAATATTATTTATAATCTTCTCAAAGTGTGATTTAATGGCGCGACAAAGTATATATTATTCTTGTGTGGCATGCAAAACATTTTACATAGAATGTCATATTGCAAATTGTTTATTCTGAATTTCACCACATCTTCTTCAAATTGTCCTAGTAACATAAAGAAGTTGTTTAAATCTTCGGGTTCACTATGTATGCTTTTCGTGTTGCTAAATTTTTGTCCATAAATATACACGGATTCGACGTCTTTCTCAAAATATTTTACTCGTATAATCATATGATTTTGGCGCAACATAAGACAATTATCATTCAGGGTGTTTGCTCTTATTATATAATCCGAAAATTTGCAGATCTTAAAAATGTTCGATCCAGCGATTCTTTTATTAAGTAAAGGTTCTTTTATAGACAGCACAGGAACATCTTGATTACGTATGGAATTTATTTCTGAAATTCTGTTGAAACATTGCTCAAGGGGTCTATAAGAAGAACGTAAGAACGACTTAATGATTTTTATATAGGCTTCAAATTTATAGCAAGAATTTTCGTCAAGTGGACCTAACTTATACGCATCTTTTGCTAAATGAATGAGACCGTGTACGTTGTAAGTGGTATTACATAGGCCATAAACTCTTGGAAAATGTTTAACGAAATACTTAAGTAAGTCTTCTGCATATTCGTTATAGATACGATAGTAAACTGGTGAAGTTAGAATCCTTATTGCTAAACTTAGGCATAGAAAGTGTTTGTATGCAGAAGAACTTATTACCCCTTTGAGTACTGCAGGGCCGGTATATAAAAGAAAAATCCTAAATTCATGCGCTTTGAAAAATGAGGAAAATTTAAGAGTCCTTACATTTCTTTGAAATTCTGAACATGAATACTTAGAGCATACTTTTAAGTGTTCATTTATTTTTAGAAGCTGACTACTTTGTAGTTTTTGCTTACTGGGTTTTCCAATCCATATTTGAATTAGTTTTTTGCAAACGCCTTCGTCAACAAGGTGCATCTTGTCTAAAGAAAAATGATCCACCATATCAATAGGAAGACGTTCAAGAATAGAACGAGAAATTTTATGATGGCCTTCGTCAATTTCTCCAACGAAATTTATTCTTTTTCTAAAGTTCTCGTCGCTACGTAGTGGCGCATTTAATTCAGGATAAACTACTTTATTTCCTGTCTTTGTGATCAATCTGCTGCCTTTAGTGAAGCACTTTTGGCAAGAAAAATAACCTCCATGAGACTTTACTTGTTTGATTGCTGCCATTGCAGGCGCATCGCATACAAAAGAATGAATTTTTATAATGTATGATTTAAATTTATGTGTTAGTCCATTTTCCATTAAGTTTTCCAGCTCATTAACAAACTGTTTTAAAAAGTTGTTGTAGTCATCAGGCTTTCCACAGGATTCAAAAATTCCAACTACAAATACCTTGTTTTTCAAATTATTTACACATCCTAATATAAGCCAAAAATTATGTCCCCCGCTCATTGACGTGGGTGTGCCATCAACATTAAATGATAAGTATAAAGTTATTTCACTCACATTTAAACAATCTAATATGGATTTTAGCGATGATTCCACCCCAAAGTGAAGGTATTGCCCATTATCTAAAGGCTGAATATATTTTGCTTCACTTAATTTAGGTGTACATAGCAAGGTTCTTGCATCTGTACTACCATGAAGGCAACCTTCCTCCACAAGCAACTTTAGCAACCAATTCAAATGCACATGTTTAATATTGCATGATGTAGCCCATAATTTTAGTTTTGTTAATAGTGTTTCTGTGGCTTGGTTATTTTCACATGAAAGTAAATGTTCTTCTGAATTTTCTTCAAACGCCTCCTCGAGAAAGATTGCATTTTCCTCAACTGGAACAATTTCTTCTGTGACTTCATGTTCATCTTCATTATTATCATTATCTAAAAGGAAGCAAATAATCGATATGTTTTGTTATTAAATGCATATTAAGAAAAACTCTTTTACCTTGAAAATAATCCTTATTTGCCAAAATAGTCGGAGGCATCTTATATTGACACCCTGTAGGAACACAATAAGTGTGATCCGTATTGTTTTTGTTACTTCTGTTTTGGTTTTTAAATGACACATTTAAGTTCTTTGTAAATTTGTAAGCTCTTGGCATTTTTATATTTAAAACTAGAAATCTCTCAAATACCTTAATGTCAACTTCTTAGGAATATGTCACTTTTGTGTCAAGTTAATATCAGCACTGCTTCAGTACTGATCACACTGTAGATTGAAGAAAAGCAACATTTTTCCTACTCTCAATGACACGACGAATGGTGTAATGGATAGGATGACTGCCTTTCAACTCTAGTTACCCGGGTTCAAATCTCAAAGGTATAACGATTTATATTAAATAATAATAACAAAATAAAAGTTAATTGGTAGTCTTGCAGGAATAAAACATATGTACATGTATGCATGAGTTTATATGAATCAAAGAAAAGGGGAATTCGTGTTAGATGTAAATAAAAAAATTTTTTTTTTATTTTGATTAAATGTATAAGAATCGAACTTCAGTACTGTATAAGAGCCGATTTTCAGTACTCTATAGGTGCTTATAATCAGCAAAATTTAAGTACTTATTACTGAAATCTAAACAGTACTGTTTGAGTTCCAAAACTCAATACTGACTCAAAAACTGAATCAAAAACTCTTTCAGTACTTGTTAAATTCATTCAGTTTCAATTCGTTCAGTACTTAAAATGTTCCGCTGGTGTTCTGCATGTTTCAGTACTCGGAGGGGAAAAAATGTCCGGTAGAGTTCCGCTGGGGTTCTGTTTTGTTACCCGGGCTCTCTCTGTGTGTGTGTGTGTGTGTGTGTGTGTGTGTGTGTGTGATTGGTAGTTTTAAGTTTTGTTTTGGATTCGAAGTTACTTTTAAAAAAATTTGTTTTTACATTTGTAGTAGTATCATAAAAGTGTTAAAATTTTGACGTTTTAAAGAATTTTTTTTCCGAGTTTACAAAGAAGGAAAGAAAATTCTATTCCTTCATTGACATACAATTAAATTACTATTAATTTACTATATTTATATACATTTAAAAAAATCATATTCTGCATGCCTTTTGCTTATGTCATTATATACATACACATATCATTTAAACACATATTTTGCATGCTTTTATTGATTTTATTACATACGCATATAAATATGGGTCATTCTTTTTTTGGACGACCCATGATTTATTCGAGGTCCACCGATTGGGCTGAAATTTTTTTTACAGTTTCCCACTATCAAAACAATAACAAAAATAGTTTAGTTATATTTTTTTGATCACACTATTTTGTTGAAAAAAATATAGTTTTAAATTGTTTTAGAAAATGCCCTTTTCGACCTACAAACTTAAATCGACATAACTAATTAAGAAGGTCGACAAAAAAATCGCAGTCTTGCATTTGTTGATAGGTCTATGTTTGAAATTCATGAAACAACATCGACCAAAAATTAAAAATTAAAATTCGACTTTTAATCTTTGCGATTAGTGAAAAACGGCCCATTATGGGAAAAAATTAATTTCTCAAAAACCATCACCGATGTTAACTTTATTAGTCTCAAAATGTGCGGAAGATCTCAAACTATCATTCTACCAATTTTCGTCAATGGTTTTTGAGAAGATTGATTTTTATCATTGTTTTAATTTTTGTGAATATTTTTTTTCTTTGAGTTTGAGTTTTGAGTTTGAGGACGATTATCATGAAAAGTATCCAGTAATTTTGGAAAGAAAGAAGATTTGTTCTAATTGCCGAAAACTTATTCGAACAAAAGATAACACCAATGCAGATTGTGACAATGTGAGTCAGTGGCGTACCTAAGACTTTTGCCGCCCGGGGCAGTATCCAATTTTCCGCACTTTATAAGTCAATCAAATGGTGGTTTATATAAATTAATAAAAGTAAAAAAAAACTCAACAACAAAAAAATTTGCACGAACTTGTATTCGAGCCAGAGAGAAATGTATACAATTTTCTGTGCGATAAAAGAGCTCCAATTTGCGTGTGGGATGTAAACAGGCTTTTATAGATTTGATTTATATCCCACATCGTATTAAATCAGACTCGCCCGTTCTTAGCCTGCCACATGCACGTATTGAAGCGTCTGCATGGGGCCCGCACAGTACTCCTGAGTAAAAACTCTCCTTCTCTACAAGCATTAACGGTGTCCAAACGAAGCGCGGGACGCTCCCAGTGTTTTATAATAATGTGAGCAAAATTGGGGGTTTAAAGGGTACCATTGAATATATTCAGTAGGCCGGTTCTCGTAGGCTTGAGTAGGTCATTGGACGTGGTGAGTACTTAGTTGGGGACCGCTTGGTAAAGCGATACTCGCAGTTGGAATGGTCGATTACGAATATTTTGATAATTGTAAAAGAGGCGTGCATACATCTGGCGAGCGCATTTTTAGAATTTCTTGCCTGTAGCGGGAGCGTGCATATCCGTGCGGCAGGCGCATTTGCAAATGATGCGTGTTTTTTCAGAATGTAAGCTAGATAAGTATTTGTAATCTGTCGCAGCCAAAAATCGGGTAATGCATACTCTAAGGTAGTTCGCAGAAATGTCAAAAAAGTACTAATCGATTCTCAAGGAATGGAGTACTTTTGAACGTTTCTACTCATGAGTATTCTCCGATTCTGTATCCCTACTTAGGGAATTATGCCCCCTCCTCGTAAGCCTGTTTAGGTTGGGGGTTTCACGGCTAAGGATAGAGGTAATGGGTTTCACGTTAGGGTTAGTGATTTTGAGATGATGGAGAGTCACGTTCGAGGAGGCTCCCACTACCACCGATCAACAAAATGCAGTGGTCACCATCCTGACATTTGAGCAACTTACATCTTACATTTTCGGGGCAGAGTGAGGCTTCTGTTGGCATTTCTGCTTAATTGGTGATCGGAGCAGAAAGGTTAAAGTGAGGGGAGATTGTAAGTTTGTCTGGGGCAGCTTTGGTCATGGGCTTTGAAGCCCCTCTGATCCTAAGCTGTACCCAACCAATCTTGTAGTCAATTTGGCCTCCCGCCCGCCAACTCGTCAAAAGACCTTCGTTTCACAGAGAACGCCATCTATGCAAATGGTGGGCGATGTACATTTAGGATGTACTCTTCACTACCGCATACTTAGGGTTCTGTTATAGACTTCTATACATAATGTCAGTCAGATGTTCTGTTGCTACGAAGAAGTACCCAGCCACAATATGGCTGCGCTGTTTAGAGCGATAAGCTTGGGCTTGGGCTGTTCTGAGCCCTGTCCCAACTCAGCCATCGCCTCAAAAAGACACCCTTGGGCACCATCTAGTTGTTCCGTGGTCATGGGAGTCTCCGTATAGTCAGTCGCAGCCCATTCGGCCGTTCTAGGCTTCAGTATTGGTGCGTCGGACTCTTCTTTTTAAGAAGATTGATTTCCCTCTTCTCCTCAGGGGCCACGCAGGGAGTGGCTAGCTTCCAAAAATTTTCTAGAACGTAGAATGATCTCAGCGTACTCCACTGCGGTTAGCAGGCTCCGACTGCCCTCATTAAAGAGGGATCCAGAAAATTCCAATTTATTGTTGCTACATTCGGCACCCTGCTGCATGGGTTTAGAAATGGCCAACTGGCCTAGTAGGTCGTCCTGTTGGGGCTTTGGAAGTTTTTTTAAAGGTATATTGATCCCTAAGCACGCTTGTTTACACCTCGAGATTACGAGTTTCATCGACTTTGCTTTCTCTAGATCCGCCGTATTCATTATGGTCTTGGATTAGTGCTCCCTGCTTGTGCTGTCTTCGGGTCGTATTGATCATCACCTACACTTGGCTGGCTACAAACAATATAAGAATGCTCAGCCGCCTGCTTACCCCGCGACCCTCAAAAAGTGCCATCAAAATTTTATTTTTCGTACCTAGAGGGGGGCAGTGGGTGAAATTGTTTTTCGCATTCATTTTGACGCCCCTTGCCACCTGGTGCCTAGAGCGATCGCCCCTCTCGCTCTACCCTAGAGCTGGCGCTGTCTTCACCTATCTTTATGACTTTTTAAAGGAAAAACTAAATATAACTGATTTTTTGGTGACGTCAAAAAATGCTTGACGCCATTAAGCAAGCGTACACACGGCACGATAAGTGTCGGCTGCAACGGTGGTTTATGGAGAAGAAGGTGAGAGAGGACGCTGGAATGGACAATTTCCATCGCGCTCTCTCACACTCTCTTCATATACCTACTTTGCAGCCGACTTTTGTCGTGTCGTGTGGAATGAACACGTAAACTTATGAAGTGAACAAGTTGTTTTTGCAAATAAAACTGAATATAAAATATGCCGCCCCAAAATATGTGCCGCCCGGTGCGGACCGCACCCACCGCCCCCCTCTAGGTACGCCACTGATGTGAGTACTCATATGGATCCATATGGATCCCTATGGATCTCATATGGATCATATGGATCCCTATCAATAGTTTCTTTGTTTTGTCCGCAACTTTTTTTTGTTCTTTGTCTTTGCATTATCTACTTTTTTTTCAGCTTCCTAATGCTGTTCAATCCGAAAACTCAGATCAAGGTTCTGCAGGTTACTGTACACCACCTGAGATATTGCTAGTGTAGAGAATATTATATATATTTATATATATAGTTATTATTGTAGTGGTAAGCGTTGTTAACAGTTTGTAAATTAATAACGAGCCAGTCAATAAAATGAACTCAGAGCATACACACCGTGCAGTTATTGACTCTAAAATACTACAGCTAGAACAGATCAACAGCAGCTTAAGAATGTTGAACATCGAGCCTGTTTCAAAATCGCAACTAATAAACAAAACATACAAGGCGATAAAAGTAGGTGAAATAATATCCATTTATGAATCATCGTTCATTAAAATTCTTGGTATCGAAACTTCTGATTATATGACAGGTTCGTTAACTTTCTTATATTTTTTTGTATGAAATGTTCCGTTTTTTTTTTTTTTTTTTAATAATTTTTATAAAAAATTACTCATTTGTTTTTCAGATGTTGTTCAAAAATCAAACAATCAGTGTTTTGCTTCGTAGTTGTTGTTTTATGTTGTGGGTTGTTTTAAAAAAATTATTAATGCTGTTAAGAATTATGTTGTTGTGGTGGTGGTAGTGATCTTGATTTTCCTATGTTGTGATGTTGTTGTTAATGAAGAGAAATAATTAATATTTTTTTGTTGTTGATTTTTGTTATATACTTTTTTTTAATAATTCATGTTGCAATTTGACTGGTTTTTGTTTACTTTGCTTTTAAATATGCAAATTGTTGTTTTTGTATGAGGTTTGTTGTTGTTGTTAATGGTTTTTGTTTTAATTAAGTTTTAGCGATCCATTTTTAAATCCAAAAATTTGAGACTCCTTTTAAAGATGACTCTTTTCCTTTTGTTTCTTAAACAAATATTTTAGCTTTAGCTTCGACTGTTTATATGTCGCGGCATTACACTTAAACAAACCATACAGAAATCAACTCTACAATCGATATAGATTAGTTTTAGGGATCGAAAGATTTGTGGCTACTGAAAAAATTGAATTTTTATCAATTTTTATTAGTTTTAGTGCTTTGATCATATCCTCAGGTGTTGGACCATCAGAGCTCTTCTTTTTTATAATACTACGGCATATTGATTTTTAAAAACTAAAAAAAAAAAAATAATTTAAATAATTAAAATAACAATCTTTAATCAAATTTAGTTATAAATAATCATTTTAGTCAATAAAAAAATCTAAAAAATAACTTAATCGTATTTTTCGGTTGGTTCGGAATAAGTTTCCCACATTACCCGCGCGAAGTCTGTGAGTCGTTCCCATCCCGTCCATGTTTGAAGATAAAACTTTACCGTAATTTTTTAATCTTACATTAATGAGTACGCAAAATTATTTTCTTTTTATAAAGAAGAGAAAACTTTTTATTATCAAACATTTAATCTATTATCAATTATATGAATCATCATCATTTTTTAGTTAATTGTAACATAACCTATTATTACTGCACTCGCCGACCGATGCTACTTTTTTAATTATGCCATCCCTAGTTCTTGCTTTTCAGTATATTTTTCTATATTTAAAAAGCAAATTATAATTTCATTAAAATTTGTAGCTGAATCGCTGTAAAACTAAAACTAAAAAGTAAAAGGGTCGGGATATGACGACATTATTGAAGACATATTGAATTATTATTATTTAATTATTTTTATTTAGGAATTAGAAGAGAAGGTAAAACACTGTGCCCAAAAAAGCAGGAAATTTACCCAACTTTATTTCTCAATTTTGGACAATCAACGCCAAGTAATAACAAATTTATCTGATATTAAAAGACTGTTATATATTTTCTTTTACTTCATAGGAGTTATCATCTCTATACTCAGACAACGCCCTGCTAGTTTGGAATGGCAATGGCACTATCGGCAAACATAATATCCAGAAGTATGTCATACAACTTCCAGCTTGCGCTCTCTGGATGCGCATCCAGTAATCGATGAGACTGCTGCTGCTGCCGGTGAGTTTACATATATAATCCAAATCGGAGGAATCGTGATATTCCAGGGCCATCCTGAAAAGCCCTTTCAACAAACCATTTTTATCACTGCCACCCAAGAAGACGGATGGAAAATTGTGACCGATTGTTATCGACTTCAGGGCGCGTTAAGCAACAGTCGTGACACTGCTTGTGCTTCCTGGATGTGTAACTAGAGCATAAATAAATAAAATTGAGATATTACAAAAACTTTTTATTGAATTTGCATAATGAATTTGTTTCTACAAAAATGGACTTAAGTTTGTTGATGTTGGTAATTTAGCCGTGGCTTCGTGCCCACAAAAAATAATAACAATAAAAAATAAAACACTCTTTTTCTGTTTTCACCTCGTCTTTATTTTGATTATATTTATTTGAATTATATTAAGGATTTGAAACGATTTTATTATATGAACCGGGGTGTTGTCACTTCGATCACTTGCGAGCGAGAGAGAATGCCGGAAGCTGTTTTAGCTCTAGATAACCGATCGTCGATCTGGCCGATTTTGGTTGATCGATCTACAGTTTCGATTACAGTGGCTTGTGTGAACTTATAATGGCTCTGTTCTACACGGACACTACAGTAACATATAATAAAAATAAAGTTGAGCTAAGAATAGAGCCCTGACGTGATTGATACTTTTGTTGACTATAAAAAATGCCTCAAAATATAGAATTGCAAGACAAACAATCATTGCTAAGGAATTCATTAGAGGGGATATGTATGGTGTTTGCTTATCTTCAGTCAATTTCACAATTTTACTAGGTATTCCACCCGGCGATCATAAGTCAGAAGCAAGCAAGGCGTTCCAATTGCACGATGTGCTTACTATTCACTTTGAGTACTTTGGATGAATGGATAACCCAGCTTGCAGCCCTGATTTTATACCTGACGCTCACCTTCTCACATGTGAATTATATTATGATGAAAAATTTGAGAATATAAACACCTACCATAGATTGATAAATATTTATCATACAATTATTGATCAATTTATCAATTAATTATCAATAGATTACCATCAACTTCACCATTTTACTCAGTATTCCACCCGGCGATCATAAATCAGCAGCAAGCAAGGCGCTTGCCCCAGAAAAATTCTACCCAGTCGATCGCCTTAACAGAAAAACCCAGACCTACGTCAGCATTCGTTTTGGTTCTTTACAGCAACAACATCAACAGTTAAAGCTACAACGGAGCTACAAAGTAATGTTTTCAAGCATTGTTGTTATTCTTCTTCGCTCAGCTCTTATGCGTAAAAATTTACTGATAAGCTCCTCATATGAAAACGAATTCCTACTATTTACTACAACAACAACAATATCAAACAGAACATTCAAACCCACACTCGGATCCGAGATCTGTTGAATTTGTAAAAAATGTTTAATTGACCTCCAAAATTAACAAAAGGCAACTTC
This sequence comes from Thereva unica, assembly GCA_949987705.1. Lineage (NCBI taxonomy): Eukaryota > Metazoa > Arthropoda > Insecta > Diptera > Therevidae > Thereva > Thereva unica. The sequence goes on along the minus strand of OX465282.1, from coordinate 74,374,112 downwards.
CAATCATTTTTCCAAATAAATTTATGAAATTTGGCAGAGCTACCAACCCTTAATATTAAAGAAAACAGAACAAAATTATAAAAGCTCTGGATATGGTTGTTACACAAGGTATTTTTGTATCACAGATTTTGAACCAAACCTTTTTTGGATCAAGTTGTTGTTGTTGGTTTGCTTGAAAGTTAATGATCTGAGTGGGATCACGGTGTAAAAAGAACGCAGCTTATATGTATATACACAATTAGAAGAAGCAACAGAAGCTATGGACTTGGTCTAGTTGGCTAAAGCTTCAAATCAATTTCAGCTCGCCACGGAACAGGTTCAATCCTACACCGGGGCACGTTTTGAAAAATAAAAACTTTTGAGTAAGAAGGCACTTGGGTAAAGTTTATATATAAAAAAATATGTTGAGCAGCGGGAATATGTTGATAGGGGTATACTGGTCCAGAAACAGAACAATAAATAGTAAACAATAAATGGCGGAATGACGTCAGCATCATCAACATCTAAAAAAATCCCACGCAGCACACTTCAAAAGAAGAAGATGACACCCAAGAGATAACACACCTGCTCAGGTAAGTCATCTCAAGGTCATCCAACCTAAAATAACCCCTCTAAAATTCAAAACGCTCAACCGCCCTATTATCTACTGAAAGGCTTCATTCAACAGCTGAAAACTAGACTTCATAAAACAAAAGACATTGATCTATTGAAGTTCAGGTTTTTGGAATCTGGATTTAAATCAAGAACTCAGACTGCTTTAGTGATTAATTTCAAACATAAAGATCCTGACTTCTGAATGGTATTGAAAATTTATTTGTTATTAATATAAAAAAGATTTTGAAACATCATAGCAATTTAAAAATTAATAGTACTTTTTGTGGAGAATTTGCGGTAAAACCGGGTGATGAAGTGATCTAGGAATATAAATACTTATATTAGCCGTGTTTTTAATGAGCTATATAGTTCTTTTATCGAGTTCATTAAAAAACGACCAGGAAAATTACATGAAGCGCCTACTTCGATGCTTAAAAATTTTAAAATTAAACGGAAGTTAAGTGTTATTTTTTACACTGTAACACGAAATCCCTTCTAGAAAATAATAAATATGTTTCTAAAAAAATCATTTATTTGATATAAATTTGCTCTCATCACTTTCCTGTTGTTTTTATTTTTAATTTACGTCTTTCCGACCCCTGAAAGTATGCAGCATTCCGAAAAAAGGGAAATTGAAAAATTTCCCAAAACCTCGACAGAGACCCCGATAACACCTGGGTCTTCAGATTTGTATGGGGAAGAACTATATAGTTCATTAAAAAACACGGCTATTAATACAAATAATAATAAGGTTGAAACAGACTCGAATTTAGAAACCGGGTTTCAGAAGAATGTATAGGAATCTATTATAAATAATTTTATAATGACGAAGCTAATAAAAAAAAAATCCAATATGTTTGATGATAATGAAGATATTGTTATGAAATATCATTTTGTTTGAATAAAAAATTTATCTCGTTTATTTTCTAGTTAAATTTCAAAGCATAAGTGTTCTAAGAATATACATATGTAAAAGATGTTTACATTATTTTGATACAAAAGACAAATTACGAAGTCATATAAAGGAATGTAAAAAATTAAATGATTGTAAAATAATTTTACCAAATAATGACAATAAATGGTTAAGTTTTAAAAATTATAATTTTAAAGAAATTGTACCTTCCCTCTATTAAATCGTATTGACGAAGATAATTCAAAACGTCAAAAGACAACTGAATTTCAAGAACATATAGCGCATAGTGCAGGGTATTACTTCAAGCATTCATATGATAATAAAATAATCTGTTTTCGTAGTTTTAGAGGTTTAGATTGTCAGCTTGGGTTTGCGAATGTATTGAGGGAAATTAATTAATTAGATCAATAATATTTGCGTGATCAGTTCCGATCATCTCGGAAATACCTTTAATCAACCTAAAAACTGGCAGGGCTCGATGTCAGAACACTCTTTGAACGTAGATCCTCTAGGTGCTGAGGACTGGCATCTGTAACGACCATTCAGGCAGTCCGGGTGAAAAAAACCCAAAGATTCCATCACAAGCAATGCCATCTCGAACGATCTCAGATGAGCTGTACTTGCAGGTATAGTGACCCTCTATTAAAACGCGAATAAAAAGACCACAAAAAATTGAAAAAGCAGCAGCAAATAAGGGTATAGAAAATGTTTCCCAGGCTCAAACGTTAAACATCTAAATACAGTTTGGGCTTTTTCTAAAAGTTATTTTTTTGTATAAACTTAGGCAAAAAATTAATAGGGAATACAGGTTTATTAAGAAAAGTACCTCTTATTTCAAAGTTCGAGAAGAAGAAGAAATGACACTTAAATAGACAAGAAAAAAAATTCAAGGGTAGCATTACTCTGCTTCCAATAAATAAAGAACGCTATATTTCATTTACCAAATATATTGTTGATAGTGATATTAAATTTCCATTCATTGACTCCTTTAGGTTTACGGTGAGGTCTTTAGAGGAATTAGCGGCAATTTTACCCACCAATAAAATGTTACTGACAAAAAGTGAATGGAGTCATTTAACTTCATCCGAATTTCAGTTGAGGAAGTATTTCCATACGATTATGTTGAAAGCTTTAAAAAGTTGGATGAAACTACCTTAACTACAAAAACAGCTTTTTCCAACAACTTAAATGACAAGAATATTTCAGAAGAGGATTATACCCATACAAAACTAATACGGGACAGTGTTGCCAAGTTAGCGCTTTGGGCGCTAGATTTAGCGCTTATCAATGTCTTTTGGCGCTTAAAAAATGCATTTAGCGCCTAAGCGCAATTTAGCGCTTTCAAAATTATTTTAGCACTATTTTAGCGCTTTCAGCCTAGAAATAATTTTTGAACAACAATCTTTAAAAATTCACAGACCATTTTCTAAAAACAGGAATTGAACGCTTTCTCTATTTCATATTGTAGTACTTTTCCTTATTGCGTATTTGTACTAAATTCTTCTATCAAGAGGAAGATAACAAGAAGTGGTATTTCATTTCACTAAACTGCCGCTCGCTCGGACGCTCGCTCGATTTTTTTAATAAAAAAGTTGGATAAATAAGCGTATACTGTTGATTTAATATCCTTTTAATAAAAATATTGTTTCGGTATAGATTTGTGATTGTGGTAATTGCGAGGGAACAACTAAACTACCGTTTGGCCGAATTTTTTAATAAAAAGAGTAAGTAAGCGTATGTATACTGTTGATTTAATATACATTTTTCATAAAAATATTACGGTATAGATTTGTGGTAATTGCGAGGGCAGAAGGGTAATTGCGAGGGAACAACTAACTAAACTAATTGCGAGGAAACAACTAGATTTGTGATTGTGTAATTGCGAGGGAACAACTAAACTACCGCTTGGCCGAATTTTTTAATAAGAAAAATGGATAAGTAAACGTATGTATACTGTTGATTTAATATACTTTTTTCATAAAAATATTACGGTATAGATTTGTGGTAATTGCGCGGTTAACAACTAACTAAACTAATTGCGAGGAAACAACTAGATTTGTGATTGTGTAATTGCGAGGGAACAACTAAACTACCGCTTGGCCGAATTTTTTAATAAGAAAAATGGATAAGTAAACGTATGTATACTGTTGATTTAATATACTTTTTTCATAAAAATATTACGGTATAGATTTGTGGTAATTGCGCGGTTAACAACTAACTAAACTAATTGCGAGGAAACAACTAGATTTGTGATTGTGTAATTGCGAGGGAACAACTAAACTACCGCTTGGCCGAATTTTTTAATAAGAAAAATGGATAAGTAACCGAAGATTATTGAGTTAATGTTCAGATCACGCATTTATTTTTAAGTCCATCAAAACCTAAATTTTCCAAAAATATTCAAATTCATTTTTTCTCACAAAACAATTCAATTTCATTACAGTAAAAATTTATTTTCTTGTTAACGTAGCATTTTTTCCACAATACTCTTATCAGTCAGACAGATCATATTACATTAGAACGTAAGAATTTAATTGTTGAATATGCATTTAAGTTTTCTTTAAAGGAAAATATTTTTTGTTGTAAATATTAAATTAGAGAAAAAAAATATGTTAGCCAGGTAGTATATAAGTCGAATTTTAAATGAATAAAGACCAGTTGACTTTCAACTTGAATAAAGCGTTTTTGGTGTAAGTAGGTACTCCGCCACTTGGGCATGTGAAAATTTTCAGTACCGTGGGAACTAGGTCACGGAACTAGGTCAGGGTCATTAATCAATCACCTGTCATCACGCTGGAATGTAGGTCAAGGTTGTTGGCCTTGGCCGTGGACGAGCCTGGGACCTGGGTCAGGGTCGGTCGGTGGCTTGGGACTCGGTGGGGCCGGGCTCGGCTAGGGACTCGGTGGGGCCGGGCTGGGCTGGGGACTCGGCTGGGGACCCGGTGGGGGCTGGTAGGTACTTGTTTATGCTGTGGCGGAAGCTATCGCCAGAGCCGCGACGGAACCTGTTATTGATCGATTTTGTAAGTGCCCTGGCCTCTGCAGAGCACCGGTCATACACTCTGTACGTACAATAAGTATATACCCTCCCTGTCAATTTTTGTATATTTTTTTGTTACTCTCTCTTACCCTGTATTAAATTAATAAATAAAGTCATTCAATCACCCATCGCTTGGGAATCGAACTAGCGTCATGCAAATCGCGAACAGAAAAACCAACACCTTAGCCAACTTGACCAAGACGACAGTTGGATGGAGTTGGATTATTTCTGTACATATGCAGTTGTGAAATTCTATTTTTAGATCTTGCGGCCCAGTGAGCCGATGAAAATAACGTGGACACGATCGTGATCACAACTGCAAGAGTCCGCGAATATGAAAAAGAAACAAAAACAAAAACTGCAGCAGCAGCTCGAGACACTGTGGATACTTTCGATGCCGATGATTCTCGGCGAGTATTGCATGGTGGTTGTTGTTGTTACTATCTGAAATTATGAAACCGAGTGAATGAATGAACTTGATACATTCATAAATATCGGGACGGGTAAAAATACACTTTTTGCTAGCTGAGATTCAGCGCGGGGTAAGATTAAATGCAAAACAAAGTGTGAAAGAGAGAAGAATTGCACATGATACGTTTTTCATTTAAATGCGGGAAAATTAAATGGATTTTGTAATATCAGATTTTTATTAATCATTAAATTAATTATTCATTATTGTGCCTTGGATCTTACACTCTGTACAACAAGTCTATACCCGTCAATGCTTTTTTCTTACTCTAAAAGATGTGTACTTAATAAATAATAATAAATAAATAAAGTTATTCCACAAAAAAATCCCACATTGCTTGGGAATCGAACCAGCGCCACGGAAATCGCGAACAGAAAAACCAACGCCTTAGCCAACTTGACCAAGACGACAGTTGGATGGAGTTGGATTATTTCTGTACATATGCAGTTGTGAAATTCTATTTTTAGATCTTGCGGCCCAGTGCGCCGATGAAAATAACGTGGACATGATCGTGATCACAACTGCAAGAGCCCGCGAATATGAAAAAGAAAGACCAAGCGAAACAAAAACAAAAACTGCAGCAGCAGCTTGAGCGGCAAAAACAGCGGTTGCGCTGCAGTGCAACTATTGCATGGTTGTTGTTTTTGTTATAACCTGAACAGACAGATACTGTGGATGATGAAGGTAAACAAATGCAAGACCCGTGGATTTATCACATAACTACCTTGCAAAACATTTTATCAACTAGTCTTTAATATTTTAAATTATTAAAACTATGTTAAATTAATAAAATTAATGTTTTATATGATTTTTTAGTTAAATTTCCATCGCCAATATTTAAAAACCTCGATCTCAACTTGTAATGTTTGCAGGGTACATGACAGGTGACTGTGGATACTTTCGATGCCGATGATTCTCGGCGAGTATTGCATGGTGTTGTTGTTGTTACTATCTGAAATTATGAAACCGAGTGAATGAATGAACTTGATACATTCATAAATATCGGGACGGGTAAAAAATACACTTTTTGCTAGCTGAGATTCAGCGCGGGGTAAGATTAAATGCAAAACAAAGTGTGAAAGAGAGAAGAATTGCACATGATACGTTTTTCATTTAAATGCGGAAAAATTAAATTGATTTTGTAATATCAGATTTTTATTAATCATTAAATTAATTATTCATTATTGTGCCTTCGAGCTCCTATATAAACAGAGAAACAAAAGCAATATGCAACGTGCGTGCTTGGCATAGCTTGGAAAACATTGTTGAAAAATGGCTAAATTTAGCATCATTAGAGATATAATAACCCACAACAAACGTTTCAATGTGAGGGGTCGCAAAATTGAATTTAAAATCAATGACACGCCAAGGAATGTAGAACCTTTAACATGGTTTAAGAGCAGCATTGAAGACATTATTCAACATGTGATGACGGCGATCCAACCAAATGACTACGTTGGTATTACTTTTTGCGGTGCCAGCTTTAGGGAAAGAGGCCCTGGATGGATAAATTATAAGTTGGCATCTGATGTAAAAACTAGTGACATCTGGGAAATGGTTGCGAAAATCTTCCAGAGCAATTCAGAAGGAGCAAGCACTGACACATTTTGTTTGGAAGTAACATCAGTCCATTTGCCTCAAGGCAGCGGAAAAGATCACGGAGGAAAAAGAGCGGACACCCCATAATAAAACACTCGAGTAGCATATATAAAGCTTTAAAATAAATAAATTTAAATAGTTTGATATTTTCCTTTGAGTAGTTAAAGTTATGAGTTCCGATAGAGTTGTTTTAGATGTACAATTTGTCAGTGGAATTAACGGACAGCTATTTGCTAAGGAGCTGTCCGTCTTGCATCACGGGTCGCTTATACCAAGTTTATACTATTTTATGCCTCCATACCCGTATAATGAACTACCGTCAAAAGCTCGTTGGCAAAATGATTTCAACTTTAGAAAAATAAATGGATTAAGATGGAACGGCGGCATTATTAATTACAACGAATTACCCAAGATACTGTCGAATTATTCAAATGCAACAATTTACGTGAAAGGACTAGAAAAGGAGAAATTTATTCAGAAATACCTTCCGGAAGCGAAAATAAACCAATTGGAAATACCAAAACTAGCCAACTTGGAAAATTTTGGAGCTTTCTGCACGATACATGGAAAATCACCTACTCTAAGATGTGCCGTACAAAATTGTTTTAATATTTATTTGTACATGCTAGTGAATAAATGTTTTAAATAAAAGAATTTTTTAGTTGTATTTTATTTATTTATTTGCAGTCAAAATTTATCGTATCAAAAACAAGATTTGCAATACAATACAAAGGTATTTCATAAAAAAGTCGAGAATAATTTAAGTGTACATAAGATGTTCGACTTGGAATAAAAAAATCTTCACATGCTAATGTTAATACATTTTTTTCTTTACATTTTTCAATGTACTTCTTATAATATTCTTTCATGCTCTCTGAAGCATTGTTATTGTGGTACATAACGATGTTTAAAAATTTCAGCATTTCAAATAATTTACAAAGTTCCGCTTGCCTTAGAGTGATGCTGCCACTGCTAATGGGGATTTTGTACTCCTTTGTCTGATTTGCTGAAGATGAATTTTCCATTTTCGTTTTTAAAGCACCAAGATAGTTGTAAATAGATGTCCATTCGGGATAGGATGCTGATATTGGGATGAGTCCATGACGCTGAAATACTATTTTCGCTTCGAACGATGTTGGGTCAAAGCCGAGTACAATCTTCCGGTTATGGCAGTCGTCCAAATGGTACGTGTAATTTAATAAGAGATTTTCACCGACAACTTCTGCTTCGCATTTGGACAGCTTCCTTTTTCCTTTAGCACCAGTGGTCCTCTGTCTTTTACGTAATGGCTCCATGTTACTCAAATTAAACTTTAACATTAAATATTAACAGCTTTTGTTCAGTGTTTTTATAGTGCTGATCTCGGCTTTACATGATTGGTTACAAAAGTCTCCACCACTTTGTGTAAAATTCTTCAAGTATAAATTAACTATTTTATTATCATTTAAACTGAAATCGCTCGAAGAGAACTGTGTTAAAAAATTCTTTAGGCTCTTTCCTCTACACCGAGAATATAGAAATACACAACAATAATGTCCACATGTCGATGAAAATTGTCCCTGCAAACGTTTTTTATTATTTAAAAAAGTCTTTGAATTATTTAAAAGAAATCTTTGAAAAAACTTATTGGTGGGATATCTTCCAAATGAGTCAAAGTACTCTGCAGGACCTTGTTTCGGGAAATAAAATGCAACCCAGTGAGTTCCGTCTTTATGTGATGGATCCGTATTAGCTATGACGCATGCGGGTTTTTTTATTTTTTGTGGTAGATGGTTGCAGGGGAAGACTCCTCTAAAAAACTTGTTTGTTACGCGATTATTTGTCAATGCAGTTGCAAGTTCGATCGTGTTCATTCTTGTTCACAGGTAAATGCTGCTTCTAAGTCAATGACCTTGGTGAGAGATGTAACATAGTTATTTATAAACTCCTTAGTTGATGTACCACGAACAAAGATTGTCTTAAATTTCGCTAGAGTTTTTATAAGGTCTTCATCCATTCGTTTTAGTTCAAGATTACCAAATTTACTTGATTGTTGTTCACTGCATTCCAAACTAGATGTTGGATATTTAAAAATTATTTCCTTTGTAAACGTTTTATTTTGTACAGTAAATCCAGCTAAAGAGACTTTTTTAAAGAAGGTAAATTCACCTCCACAAAAGTATTCCGCATTAATTAAACAACTCATTGTTACTATAGTAAAACAATTTGTCAACTAACAGTTTGTTGCAAGTAGCCGCCTTATATAGATTTAAAAGTTGGTGTAAACATTTCGATCCTTGTCAATTTCAATGCTTCCATCGTACTCAGCATATACAATGCATGTCACACTATTTTTTAACGCATCTCTAAATTTTCCTTCAACACGTACTGTCCCTTGATTTAATAAATTGCCGCAAGTCGCGTTATATGAATTATCTGTTGTTAAATCGAAAGCGAGAAGAAAACACCCCTTGTCAAATAATGTCTTGGATATTTGATGACCTTTATCGAAGTAATGAATACCTGTTCCTCTGAATAACGTATTGTATCCGCGTGTACTAATCGGATTTTCCTTTGAGTAGTCAAATTCGAGAGGTTGGTTTGGTATCTGTACGCCATTCACGGATAAATTGAATCTGGTAATGTTGTTATGTTTAAAGTTGAAAGGGTTCTTTGTTCTTCTGCCAGTGTAAGCATCATTGTCCACCATACCAAATATTATTAAGTTCGGTAACTGTCCAATGACAATATTATCCAGTGAAAGTGTGAATGTGCTTGCGGGGATAGTGTAGCTTTTAACTTCAACTCGCTTGTATGGGTATAAGGCATTTGAACGCTGTAGAACTGTCTCATGTGCTAATAAAATATTCGGGTTGACGGTTACGTGGTTCATGTACATTGTTGCATCTAAGATTTTTAATTGTGGTGAGTCGGTTCCGTCCTTAGATAGAATATAAAATTCTGGTTTTTCAAGCGATAATACTACCCGTAAATCGACACCGTTTAATAGCAACTTATCCTGATTAAGCAAATCAGTATGGATTTTCCCTATCAATTCAACTACATTACTTTTATTAAAAAGTTTCTGACGATCTAAATAGCCTTGATGTAATTCAGCGACGGGTTTATCGATATCTGCAATTTCCGTTTCATCTTTGTCAAGATACCAGCCAACCGACTCCAAATGGGTAGATGCAGCATCTTTACCATAATTTAATAAATTTTCAATATAAGCGCGATAATTGTAATTGTGGTCGGTTTGAGCAATTGGTTTTCCATTCAAATATACAGTGCACTGTCGAAATATTGAGTGTAGAATGTTGTTTATTAAACCTGGTGCATCACCATCATCTGAATATAGTTCTTCTTTTCCATCTTTTATTTTGATTAATTGTAATTTTAAACGAAGATAGATGCTAGATAAATCACGGTATGTATCTCCATGACCCAAAGTTACAAACTCTAGAACGGAGGAGTTGTCGAGTGAGGCTATTGGCTTATATGCTACTTCTTCTGTTTTCAAAATATTGCTTTGAACTGGTGGTGTGGAAAAAAGATCCAGCTCTGATTTCATGCATTCTTTGTACGACATTATTTATCAAATATGTCCAGTATACGTTTACGTACCTTTCGTTGTGTTTTTAAAACTCTTGCTTTTATTCCTTTTCTTTGATTTTTAGTTTTGCAATTTCCCGTGCGCTTAGGTGTTTTTCCACGTCTCTTGCGTTTAACAACTGGTTTTATATGCAAGGTTGTAAACGGATTGGGTCTTTTTATACCTGCACCGCTCATACCGTCAAACAGTTTATTTATACCTTTCTGCGCTAAATCTTGAACAGCAACTCGACCTTGTTCCTTTAAAATATCTTTAACTGACTTGTTGCTGATGTTTTTATCTTGTATTATAGCTTGTCCTGTTTTTACAGCCTGATGTGCTAATGTTTTTAATCCTGATGTAGCTAGAGGTTTTAAGTGTCGAAATAATGCACTGAAGAAGCTACCGATTCCTCTTCCACGTTGATAAATAAGTGGACCACGATATAGTTCTCCAATATCTGACAGACCGCCGCCGCTTTGTATTAAATAATAACGTGTATAATAGGAATCCATCTCGTAATTCTATTTATACTATGCAAGAACAGCCTGTTGTGCAAATATTTATAGTTTTTATTGTCTCTTAAAATGAAGCATTACATATGTAGGAATATAATTTGTTTTAAAGTCTACTAACTCCCCTTGATGATCAGTTATTTTTATAGAAATACTTTCAATAAAAGTTTTTTCAATAGGACAGTATTCTACATGCTCAAATCTTAATATAGTACCACACCCTTGAATCGGTATTATTCGTAGATATCTTACTAGCTTGTCGCCTATAGCTCTAGGTTGTATAATATCAGTGTATATATGTATTATATTTTTCTCAGGGCAATCTTTTACAGTTTCCGGTGTACTTCTTGGTAATCGCAACATCAATTCTTTAATTGTTGTATCAAGAGAATTAATTTTTTCCATTATTGACATGTGCTCTTGGCGTAAGCCCGCAGTGTCAAATGACTCTTTTATTTCTGTCAACAAGGCATCAGGATTACGTTTGTTTTCAGGTGTTTGGAGAAATACATCTGTGATGAAGTTTGACAGATTATCTATGTTTGTATTAATAGGTACTGGTGTAGATAAAAATTCGCCCGAGCTTTGTTTTTCATATGGGACCTGCAAAATTTCACTGTTTTTAGTTATTTTCCGTTGTTCGGGTGCCTTTGCTTTGAGTGAATCTTTCTTTAGTCTATTCAATATTTCAAAAATTGTATTTTTAATTTCAATAATTCGCTTATGTTTTTCTTCTTCGCTAAGTTGTTTATCGTCAAAGTGTAAATTCGCTAAAAGCAATGTCATGAGATCTTTAACATTCAAGTGTGAGGGTAGTGGTTTTTTTATTTTTATCGTAACACCCAACTCCTCTAAACGGAGTTCGAATACATCATGCTTCTTTTCACTACCTTTTTTCTCTTTATTTTCAGCTGTTTTTATGCTAGCCGTTGGATGTGTATAATTGTCTATTGTATTCTTCAAAACAGGATGTTTTCTATTCTTCCTAGGAACTTGACCAAATACATCATCAACAAAATCTTCAATTGATTCATAGTTCTTATATTTCAACACAACGTTTTCTGAAGTCTTTTTTCCTTGATATATGTGCAATATGTATTCATTTGGCTCTGGCTTATAGTTTATTTCAGGGATAACTTCATTAAAGTGGTCATCTTCTAAGCGCTTCCACATTTTCGATTTAACATCATTCAAGTACATGGTATACCAAGAAGGTGTAACTGCATTATAAAATGTTAATAAAAATGCTGAAAGGTTTATTTGTCCAGGTCTGTAACTAACTTGTTCAAGATTTTCTGGTGTCCATTCAAGTTTTACATTTTCATTTATTTTGATGCTAAGTATTTTAAAATCCTTTTGATGTTGCTTTCTAGTTTCCTTTAACTGGTCATATTCACGCCTCACTCGTTTACGCACATTTCCCCCGTTGTTGGAGATTGCACGTTTTGTTATTTCAAAATTTGGTAATGCAATTTCAGTTATTCCAACACACCAGTTTCCATGAAACTTGCATGGTTTCGCAAGCGCATTTGTAAAAGCCGATAGCGTATTTTCCGGGTAAAATTGCATAGAGTTATTACTCAAAAGGCATACATAAAAATCATTTTCTTTTATTTCCACCGGCATTGTTTACAGTATTTCCCAAGGAATGTCAGAAGTACTTGCAGGTCTATCCTTTTTAGTCTTCAAACGCTCACTCTGTCTAGTACCGAGCTTGCGTAAAGGAAATGAAAGCATATATTGACCAGATTCTAGATGAGAGGGTATTAATATAGACTGTTTCTGGGCTGCTTTTTGTTTTTCACTTTGTTCTAATTCGTCTATATGTTCGCTAGCTTCATCGGGACTCATAGCCGCAGGTACAGTATACTGAGTTACACCATCCTCAGCAGTGATTATTTTATAATCCTTTTCACGTGCATTAGGTGGAGCTGTTGTTCTTAGTAATTTTGGTAGTGGTCTTAGAGTTTTTGCTATTCCGCTAGCTGATAATCGTCTTTTAGCGGCTGGTGATAAAGATCTTCTTGGTGGGGTTATGTTATGTGCTTCTTCAAAGACTTCTTCTTCTTCAGCTAGGAAATCCTTTGCTGGTGGTGGTGAAGTCTGTGTTAACACATCATCTTTAAAAATAATTTTCGTTTGTGTGGTACTATCTCTTAAACTTTTTTGTTTGACATTATGTTCACGTGGCAAGTATAAATTTGTTTCTTTATCCAACGTTCGTTTGGATTTCCGATTGTGATTTAAAAATGAAATTAGTTGATTTCGATAGCTATACCATTTTTCTGAATCATTCATGTCTTTATTCTGCAGTATTTTATTCATTGCTCTATCAAAAATGGACTGATTTGCGTTCATTTCAATTTCATCTTTAAGCCTGTTGTAAACTTCTGGCGACAGAAGTAGCATCTTGTTAAGTCCATTATTTCTATGCATATTTTTCAATTAATGAGCCAATAACTCCTGATAGTACACTTCCTAATAAAATTGGTAAAAAACCTCCTCGTTGCACTAGTATTTTACGCTGTTTAGCAACAGATCTCTTTGCACAAATCAATTTACGCATGTCCTTTTTATACTTACACAGTGAGTTGTAGATATTTCCATGCGGCATATGATTACCTTTTAAGGTGTTGAGCGTAATTTCACAAAGAGTTTTTATTACCTCAGGGTCAGCATTTTGTATGATGGACTTTCTTAGATTTGGTTTAGCCTTTTTAAGCACATATAGCATATGCTTGTTGTCCCTTAATCGTTTCATTCGTGACACCATTCTTACCATTTAAAGAATTTTGCGGACAAAAACAGGTTACAAAGTGTTTATTAAATATATCAGTTCGAAATCTTAAGATGTCGTTAATGTCTTGAGTTAAATCAATAAGCAACCGCCGCCCCCGCTGAGACCAAGCCACCGACCCTGGCCCAGCATCACACACACACATTCACACACACTCACACACAAACACACACATACACACACATTCGTACATGACCATGTGACGTCACAAACCAATTGGCACAGCTAAGAAAATCCAAGATGGCGAAAAGTTGCGAGATTTTCCCCCATGTATTTTATATGGGGAAAGTGGGCTAGAACGCCCATAGCCTATCTACTCACCTAAGACATTTTTTTCCCTTCTCGTGCACTAGTAGTGAACTAGGGCACTATTCTACAGCGCATAGGTTTTGTACCTAGGCGAAAAACCCCAAACAAAAGCGCATAGGTTTGTACCTAGGCGCATTTCCACCATCAATCAAGCGGGGAGAAAAAAGCTTCCCTCGCTATACAAAAACATCTGGTGACCCCGACGTGATTTAGCAGGGGCTAATATCACGATCCACGCAAAATCACAGTCGCTGGAAGCATCGTTAAGGTCACAGCGGACACCTATCCAACACACATACCAGAAGCATAAATTTTATATCCAGCTGATCATCGCTTTGAAGTCATGGAACCACTGGCAGAATCACAAGGCAAGGTTGGGGGAGAGATCGAGCAGCTTATATCCAACTACAGGAAGACTCCAACCGAGCGCAGAACACTGAAATACTGCCAAGACAAACTGCAATGTTTGCAGGCTGCTTGGGAAACATTTCAGCAAACAGATAGCGCGATCAGGAAACTAGAAGACGTACCATTGAGCCATGCATATTTCAAGAAGGAATATTTCGACGCCATAAAGAAGTTATACCACAAATACTTTGAGATCATCGGTGCCAACATAACCGAGCTCAAAGATGCAACATCGTCACAACCCCCAGGGCCCATGTTGGACTTGCAATTGGACGACGAGGAAAACGACCATGAAGCTGAAGAAGGTGCTAAGGCATATCAACCATCTAAGGGGGCCATCAAGAAGTTAATCAAAACAGGTCAACCGGCTGCTAATCATACAGCAGCTCCCGAGAATAATACAGAGAATAATGACCAAATTGTGAAGCTGATAAGGAGGCAAGGGGCGATCATGCAGTCACTTGATCGGCTTCTGACACAAACACTTGCGGACAGACAAGTGCAACCCAAGCAGTACTCGGAGCTACAATTAAAATCAATTGACGGCTATTGGGCTCAGGTTGAGCAGTACCACCAAACTATTTGCGAACTAAGCGATGACCCACAGGCAGTCGGCTATAATATGGAGGCATACCTTCAATTGGAGCAGTTGGTCCAAGCAGGAATATTGCACTTAACACAAAAATTGGAAGTGCAGGATGTACCTCAGCAAGTTACCACGCAGCAATACTCCACTTCAATTAACCAGCCAAGCATGATGCAGCTTCCCAAGATCAGCATCCCGAAATTCGACGGCGATTACCTAAAATGGCGCCAATTTCATGACCTTTTCAACCAAATGGTAAATAACCAGCAG